>CM076854.1:106143293-106487018 GCA_039519185.1 Astragalus membranaceus
AACTGTTTCCCTTTCTTCTTCTGTGTATGTGTGCTGTGTTATTCCAAAAAACTGTGTTCAGCAATGGTGTCCTGTGATTGACTCCAACAAACTGGTATCGAGAGCATTGGTTCTTGCGATCGATTAGGGAAACACGAGTCACTACAAAAAAACAGCGCATTAGCGATGGATTTTTCCCTCGCTAATGCATGTTTTTCCCTCGCTACTAACAGTTAGCGACGGAATTAGCGACCGACCAATTCAGTCGCTAAATCATTTGACGCTAATTGGGTAGCGAGGGAATACAATCCGTCGCTAAAATCCGTCGCTAAACACTGTGCACACTGACCGTTGCAGTTGATTTGACAGTGACACTGACCAATTTTAGCGACGGAAATCCGTCGCTAAAATCCGTCGCTAATCTCTTTTTTTTTTTTTAAAAACGCTAATCTCAGATAGAAAGAGGGAGAGGATAAGGGGTTGGGGAGGAAAATGGAGAAGGAAAAGAAATGAAAGAGGATGGTGTGGTGGTGGTGGTGGTGTTGTTGTGTTGAAATTAAAGAGGAAGAGGAGGAAATGAAAGAGGATGGTGTGGTGGTGTGGTGTGGTGTTGAAGGGAGAAGATGATGGTGGTGGTGGTAAGAAAAAATGAAAAAGGAAGAGGAAGAAATGAAAGAGGAAGAGGAAAATGGAGAAGGAAAAGAAATTAAAGAGGAAGAGGAGGAAATGAAAGAGGATGGTGTGGTGGTGGTGGTGGTGGTGTGGTGTGGTGTTGAAGGGAGAAGATGATGGTGGTGGTGGTAAGAAGAAATGAAAGAGGAAGAGGAAGAAATGAAAGAGAGGAAAAAACGGAGAAGAGGAAGAAATGAAAGAGGAAGAGGAAGGATTCGGGTTTATAAAAAAAAATTACCCGTTAGCGACGGATTTAACGACGGATTTCCCTCGCTAATGTCTGTCACGTGTCAAATCAACTGCAACGGTCAGTGGCACAATTTTCCAAACATTAGCGACGGATTTAGCGACGGATTTTCGTCGCTAATTCGAACCAAAATTTTCAAGTTTCGCGCAATGTTAAATCCGTCGCTAATTTAGCCAATTTCTGTCGCTAAAGACATTGTTTTCAATCCGTCGCTAATGCTGTGAATTTCCGTCGCTAATTTTGATTTTAGCGACGGACCACATATCCGTCGCTAGACACTATTTTTTTTTGTAGTGAGTGTACGTGAGATGTGTGCGATTTTGTTCTTCTGATTCGCATCGAATCAAAGCGCGAAATCGAAGAGAATCACTGTTTGATTCTCAGGGTTGGGTAAACACGAGAGTTAGTGAGATTTGAGTGATTTGCAAACAGATCGGAGATGAACGACAACGGCGGCTTCAATACGAAGTTACCGGTGTTCGACGGAAGCGGTTGGAACTGATGGTCCATTCAGATGCGTGTACTGTTTGGCACTCAAGATGTGCTTGAGCTCGTGAACGACGACTACACGCCAGTGCCGGAGAATGCACCAGAAGCTCAGAGATATGCTCAACGCGACACGAGGAAGAAGGATCAGAAAGCACTGTTTTATATCCACCAGTGTGTAGATGCGAAGGTCTTTGAGAAGATCTCTGAGGCAACTACAGCGAAGGGGGCTTGGGATATATTGGTGAGGTGCTACGGCGGTGATGCCTCAGTGAAGAAGGTTAAACTGCAGTCACTCAAGAAGCAGTATGAGAACTTGGAGATGAAGGCTGATGAGAAGATTACAGATTACATATCTCGTGTTGTCACAGTCATAAACAAGTTGAAGACATGTGGTGAAACAATTACAAAGCAAGTACTTGTTGAAAAGGTACTTAGATCTCTATCTCCTACGTTTGATTTCATTATGGTTGCAATTCAACAATCAAAGGACACTAGCACTATGAAGATTGATGAACTGCAAGGCACATTAGAGGCACATGAATTGTTAGTAATTGAGAGAACTAAAGTTAGTGAAACTGCACAAGCTTTGAAAGCTTTAACTATGAACAAGGGAAATACGAATAAACAGTCATATTGGAAGAAAAATAACTGGGAAAATAAGAAACAAGCTTGGCTGGATAAGAACAAGAAAGGCAGTGGTGATAAACCAGAATCATCTAAGCAAGGTGAACAGAGAGGCAAGAAGGATTATCAGAAAGGGATAGGGAAATTTGATAAGAGAAAGATCAAATGCTATAATTGTGATAAGCTAGGACACTTTGCTGATGAGTGTTGGTCAAATAAGGAGAATAAGGGTGAAGAAGCTAACATAGCTCAAGGAGAGTCAGAGGATGAACCTGTGATGCTTATGGTGACCACAAACACCAAAGGAGTGGTGATTGATTGGTGGTACATGGACACAGGTTGTTCTAATCACTTAACTAGGAACAAACAGTGGCTGATTAACTTCAATTCTAGCAAAAGAACTCGTATTAGGTGTGCTGATGATGAGTACTTAACTGCTGAAGGAATGGGAGATGCACTGGTGAAGCTGAGGGATGGCAGAACAGTGTTAATAGAGGATGTTTGGTATGTTCCTGGGGTGAAAAGTAATCTGATCAGTATTGGTCAGTTTCTTGAAAAAGGATATTAAGTGAATATGGAAGACAATGATGAGATAAAAGTAATCTGTTAGAAGAGACTGATCATGCAATCAGCTTTGGAGAAGAATAGAACCTTCAAAGTAAACATAGAAACAGCAGACAATCACTGCCTTAGTGCCATAGACAGTGAGAAGGAGAGTGCACTGTGGCACAAGAGACTAGGGCACCTAAACTTCAGGAGTTTGGGACACTTAAATTCAAGGAATCTAGTGCAGGGAATTCCCAAGACAGTGGCACCAGAGAAGTCTTGTGAAATCTGCTTGAGAGGAAAGTAATCAAGGCTGCCTTTCACATCTGAATTGCCTCCTAGATCCACTCATGCATTAGGAGTGGTGCATTCAGATGTGTGTGGACCCTTTGAGGTACCTTCTCTTGGTGGACATAGGTACTTTGTGTCCTTTGTAGATGAATCTACAAGAATGATGTGGGTGGGACTTATTAAGTTCAAGCATGAGGTGTTTGCTGAGTTCAAAAGGTTTAAGGTGAAAGCTGAGAAACAATGTGGACATCAACTGAAGATATTCAGAACTGATGGTGGTGGAGAATTCAACTCTAAGAGTGGAAAGAATTATGTGATGAACATGGGATTGAGCATGAGGTTACTCCGCCCCGTACACACCACAACATAATGGTCTTGCAGAGAGGAGGAACAGGATGTTGCTTGACATGGCAAGGAGTATGTTGAAGGAGAAAAACTTACCTCACACTGTGGGGTGAAGCCATTGCTAATGCAGCATACTTGCTTAACAGATGTCCAACAAAACAATTGAAAGGAGTGGTTCCACTTGAGAAATGGACAGGAAAGAGACAAAGTGTTGGACATCTCAGAGTGTTTGGATCAGTGTGTTTCAAGCATGTCCCAGATGCAGCAAGAAGAAAGTTAGATGACAAGAGCAAGATCATGTTGCTTGTTGGTTACCACTCCACTGGTACCTACAAGCTTTACTGCCCTATAACTAATAAAATAGAGATTAGTAGGGATGTTTTGGTGAAGGAAACAGAAACTTGGGATTGGAGCAAGTCTCAAGTAATTTCTAGTGCAGAAACAACACTGGAAATTACTGAAGATGATAGAGCAGAACCTACTGACACTGATGCCGTGCCAGCAGATGCAGTGCAGGATAATGAAATGCCTGATGAGCTGAACTCTGAGAGTGAATCAGAGGGTGAAAATGCAGCACCAGTACAGGGCCAAAGAGTACAGAGAACCAGACAGTTGCCAAGGAGATTGGCAGATTATGAACTGATCCAGGACAATGCAGTGGACAGTGATGGAGAAATCATACAATTTGCTCTACTGGTGGATGCTGAACCTGTAACTATTGATGAAGCACTGAAAGAGAAACAGTGGCTGAAGGCAATGAAGGAAGAGCTTGAAGCAATTGAAAGAAACAATACTTGGGAGTTAACCACTCTACCTAAGAATCAGAAAGCCATTAGTGTGAGATGGATATTCAAAACAAAGCTGAAACTAGATGGTTCAATTGCAAAGCACAAAGCAAGGCTGGTAGCTAGAGGATTCCTACAGAAACCTGGAGTGGATTACTGTGAAATATTTGCACCTGTAGCCAGACATGAGACAATAAGATTGGTACTTGCTATAGCTACAAACAGGAACTGGCCTCTGCTGCACTTGGATGTGAAATCTGCCTTCTTGAATGATCCTCTTCAAGAGGAGATCTATGTGACACAGCCACCAGGTTTTGAAGTGAAGAACATGGAGGACAAAGTATACAAACTGCATAAGGCCTTATACGGGCTCAAACAGGCCCCTAGGGCCTGGAACTTGAAGATTGACTCTTTCTTTCAGCAACAGGGGTTCAGGAAGTGTGAACCGGAGTATGGTGTGTATGTGCAACACACACCTAAAGGCAATGTGATCATGGTTTGCCTCTATGTTGATGACATACTGCTGACTGGAAACTGCTCTACTGAGGTAGAAATATTTAAGAAAGTGCTGATGAATGCCTTTGAAATGACAGATCTGGGCAAAATGGAATATTTCCTAGGGATGGAAATTATGTACACTGCTAGAGGAACCATTGTACATCAATTGAAGTATGAAATGGAGTTGTTGAAGAGGTTTGAGCTGCTGAATTGCAAGCCTGCAATTACACCAGCAGAAACCAATCAGAAGCTTGAAGCTGACAGTGATGGTGAAGATGTGGATGCAACTGTCTTCAAACAGTTGGTTGGTTCCTTGAGGTATCTATGCAATACTAGGCCTGATATATGTTATGCAGTAGCGGTGGTGAGTAGGTTTATGAGTAAGCCAAAATGGTCACACTATCAGGCAGCAACTAGGATCCTTAGATACATCAAAGGAACTCTGAAATATGGAATTATGTTTCCATCTGATGCAGCAAACTCTGCTGCTAATCTACTCTGCTATTCTGACTCTGATTGGTGCGGAGACAGAACAGATCGAAGGAGTACTACAGGTTAGTTGTTCATGTACTTGGGAGCACCAATTTCATGGTGTTCCAAGAAGCAACCAGTGGTTGCACTATCTACTTGTGAGGCTGAATACATTGCTGGAGCTGTGGCTGCTTGCCAAGCAATCTGGCTGATTTAATCTGCTGCAGGAACTGAAGCTTGAAGTACATACACCAGTGAAGATTATGATTGACAACAAGTCAGCCATTAGTCTTGCGAAGAACCCAGTGCTGCATAGGAGAAGCAAGCACATAGACATCAAGTTCCACTTCCTGCGAAACCAAGTCCAGAATGGAGTGCTTGAAGTTGCTCACTGCAACACCCAGAAACAACTAGCTGATATGCTGACTAAAGCCATAAGAACTGACCAATTCATTAAGCTGAGAGATGAAGTTGGAGTCATTGCTTTTGACAATATGGATTAAGGGATGGTGTAGGAGTAATACATATTGTTTACTTGTTGTTTTTTTACCATTTTACTTTTGCTTTTACTGTCATTAGCATTTACATTTCATTTGACTCACATTTGTATTTCATTAATTCAGTTTTCATTGTTAACTGAATATATCACACTTGTAATTCAGTTTTTACACAACAATCAATATACCTTTTCTTTTCTCTTCTTCGTAGAGCTTTTGTTCCTCTCCAACTGTTTCCCTTTCTTCTTCTGTGTATGTGTGCTGTGTTATTCCAAAAAACTGTGTTCAGCAATGGAGTCCTGTGATTGACTCCAACAAGACTGACCTAGACATCCTCAGTGTCACACTCTTTGTTTCGTTACTCTCAATATATCCCAAAAATTGAACAAGAATATAATTTTTTTTTAAAGACAAACATAGATAGTGGTTAATAGTCAGCCAGATGAAAATGTTAGTTTCTAGAATTTGAATCATCGACCTCTTACACACACCTCTTTTGTTGTTCTTTACCTCACTGGCTACAAGGGGTATACAAGAGTATAGCAGACAAAGGCACCAAGAACAGAAAAGAAACAAGCCAACTAGAAAGGATAAAGAGAAAAATACTATCTCCTAAACATACAATCAACAGGGATGCCCAAGGGCCCAAGGGCCCAAGCTACTAAAACAAGGGCTTTTGGCCTGGAAACTTTTAATAACAAAAAGAGGGCTCAAAATTTTGTTGTTAAGTAATACTAAGACTAAATTTGCATTACAATAAGGGTTTTTTTTTATGTACCCCCATCATCTCCCTATTTACCCCCACATAAAAGTGAAACCCGAAAATACCCCTGCCCAATTTTTAATTCGCTCGGATTTACCTCCATTTGAGGTAAATCCGCTTTGTTATTTTTAAAGTCGGATTTACCTCATATGGGGGTGCCCAATAGGTAAATCCGATTTACCTAAATCCGATTTAAATTTTTTAAAATTTTTAGTGGAAATCGGATTTACCTAAATCCGATTTCCAAAAAAAAAAATGAAATCAGGATACGTTCGGGATTTTTAAATTTTGTTAAGGGCAATTGCGTCTTTTTGCAGGGTCGGTGGGGGTAGCTGGGAGATGATGGGGGTACAAAAAAAAAATCCCTTACAATAAATGCAGGTAGATCAGTTGGCCGTAGGCAGCTTAGTATCCTCGGCCCATTGTGTGTGTTTAATCTTGCCGGAGGCACTTTTGTTTTAATTTTTTAATTAAATTGGTTTACGTGTGAGTTGTGAGTACATAACTCTTCATGCAAGTAATAAAAATCCAATAAAAAATACTACTCAGAGGATTGGCTACCCAAATGTAGATTAATAAAAAGCCTAAAATTATTTATTTATTTTCCCAACTTAAATTATTTTTTTATGCTATCCAAATGTAAAAAAAAATAGTATATTTAATGAAGTTTGAATTTTTCATTTGCAAAATTTTGTTGCTATTATGATGCCAAACAATTGTTTTCATTAAAATCTATGAAAATAGAGTTAAAATATTGAATCGAACATTAACCCTATGTTTGGATGAAGTATTTTTTGGGAGTAAGTAGTTTTTTTTAGGAATTGAATTTTTTTAAATTAAATTATTTCAATTCCTCCCAAAAATTACAATCCCCCAAAAAATACTTCATCGCACCTTTATCCATAAGAGTTTGCATGATTTTATTATCTCATAGACCTCACTTCAGAGTTCGCTTTAGGCCTCCGTAGATCCTGACAATCAATATAACAGCCCACTTGGAAAACATACAGGGGAGAGATGGATCCTTCGGTGGCGGTGGATTACGAGAGACTTTTATAAGGAAGTTGAATAGTAAACTAAACTATATTTCACCACTTTGCCATATAAACTTTTATGTAGCATTGTTGTATAATCATATAGTGGATGCATGTGGAACTATAGTTCGATCTTGTTTGGCTTAGAGAAAGGGTATACATAGTTCATCATAATAACCTCTACATATTAGCATACGTCTATCAGTGTAGCATGGTTGTCCATTTCATAATCCTAAAACAATACTGGAACTTTTTGTCAACTTTACTGAACTTTTAGTGTCACACAAAAATTGGTCACTTATGGTCAAGTTTACTATAAACTTTTAGTGACGAGCGCAATCCATCACTAAAAGTCATATTTGAAGAACTTTTAGTGACGGGCGAAACACGTCACCAAAAGTTAAATTTACAGAAATTTTAATTAGTGACAAGAAAAATTTGTCACTAGAAATCAATTTTCTGAACTTTTAGTGATAGGAAAATCTGCACAAAAGAGTCCTATTGAATAAACTTTTAGCGACGAGCAAAATCTGTCATTAAAAGCCAAATTTAAAGAAAGTTTAGTGATGTGCAAAATCTATAGCTAAAAGTCAAATTTTATGAACTTTTAGTTTCAAACAAAATCTGTCACTAAAAGTCAATTTTACTAAACTTTTAGTTACAAACAAATTATATACTTAAAATTCAAATTAAGCGAGCTTTTACTTAAAAAAACTCATTACTAGAAATGTAATTTTTGGGGTAACCCTTTAATTAATGTAACATCCTCAAAATAATTAATCGAATTATTTGGATGTTAACCCAATTGAATTAATTTGGTACTTAATTGGTAAAATTATTGAGTGCTAAAATTAATTATTGGCTGTCACAGGATCGTTAACCGGATAATACGGGTCAATGAAGTTTTGAAATCGAAATAAGAGATTAAGATCAATATGGTAATTTGACCACGTTACCACTTATATATATATATATATATATATATATATATATATATATATATATATATATATATATATATATATATATATTTGTGTGTGTGTGATTAAAAGAAAAGAAAGAAAAGAATTAAAGAAAGGAAAGAAAGAAAGAAGAGAACGAGACAGAGAAGAGAAAAGAGAGAAAGGAAAAAGAAGAAAAGAATGGTGAAGGAGAAGAAGAGGAAAAAGGGAGTTCAAAGGCTCATCAAAACGACTTCCTTCCAACACGAAAAACGTTCAGCGTTACTTCCTCTTCGATTTGGTACCAACATCATCATCATCAACTCACTCTCCCTCAATTCGCCATTTTCGAAATTGAGGGTTTTGGGGAAGGATTTCGGTTTGAGGATGATTGTGATGATTTAAGGATGATTAGAAGGCAACCCGATGAAGGTGGAAAGCGGACTGAAGTTCGATTGGAAGGTTGGGAGAGTTAGGGTTTGAGAATCCAAATTTGGGGTTTATGGATGAATAGTGATTTTGAGCTTGAAGATGATGAATAGTGATTTGATGAAGGTTTTATGGTTGATTAGAGTTTCAAAGCTTTTGAAGCGGTTTTGAGTGTCGCCGGAACGTGCAATGGATTCGGGGAACGTTCGTGTGGTTACTCGGTGATTTCGGCTCGGTATCGGCTCTCGCTTCAAGGGTGAGTTTTACTCACGTTTAGTTTATTCCGTTTTGGTATGTTTTGTTGCGTCAATTGGTTTTCGAAAGATTTTGACTTAAAAACCGTTATTTGGAAATATGTCATATTTTGATAAAATTCGTTTAAAATGAGTTTTTGATTGAATTGATTGATTGTGTGAATTGGATTGGGACTGTTTTTAGGGTTGTCAAATCTGTTTTCAATCGGAACGAGAATCGGAATTGAGCGGAATAGCGGTTTTCACGCGAAACCGCCAAAATTCTGCACCATCAGATGCCCATCGCGTCGCGACCCCTATCCCATCGCGTCGCGACCTGAATTGATTTTGCAACGCAATTCTATCTGCCTGAATTCGCGTCGCAACGGTTTCGTATCGCGTCGCGACGGTTTGCAGATTTTCAACAGCTTTTCACTGATTTTGTTTTCGCGATATCTTTTGATCCGGGAACCTGATTGAGGTGTTCTAAGATGCGTTGGAAAGCTTATTCAGAGGCCTAACTGAATATTCTATTTTTAAGGTAAAATGGACTGTTTTTGGAGTCGTAAATTGTGTTGAAAAGCGACGAATTAGTATGCGAGAGTGAATGTGGATTTAAGTTGTAATGTTCAATTATTTGTATGAGGTAAATGAACCTTGAGTTCATATGATTATAGTATATATATTATATCGAGTTTGGGTGATGACCCATGTTGACATACTAGGAGGGGCAGTCATGATCCCCTACCCTAGGCTCCGAGGCCAATATTGAAACTTTTATTGGTAAGGGGTTCGTCGGGATTTGTCTTGGGGCAGTCGGTGGTGTGTCAAAGAGTATTGAGTAACGTTCGCCGGGATTAGTCTTGGGGCAGTCGGTGGTACGTTACTGTTGTTTTGTAGTGTGGTTCACCGGGATTAGCATTGGTGCAGTCGGTGACGCACTGAGTTATAGCAGATTCGCCGGGATTAGTCTTGGGGCAGTCGGTGGAATGCTATGTGTAAAATAATGCGGTTCATCGGGAGTTAGCGTTCGCGCAGTCGATGTCGTGTTGAGTTAACAATGTTTTAAAACTGGACCGAGAGCGCTAGTAGGGGTCTCGGTAGAACTCACTGAGATTGTATCTCAATGTTTATATGTTGTTGTTTTACAGAGAAGCAGGAAAAGTGGAAATTGAGGAGGCACGAGTAGGTGGCACTCGGATGGTGGCAGACGACGTAGCTTTATGCTTAAGTTTACGTTTTGCCTTGTTATCTATGTATCACAACATTATGTTTTTAGTGTTATATCTTTCTTCCGCTTTCTTGTATGATACTGAACACTATAGCTGCTGATGGTTTATGGTCTGAGAACCGTATCGTCTTGTTTGTAAATAAGACTGTTGGTTTATATTCAGCAAAAATTTATAGTGATATTCAGTGTCTAAGCAGGAAATATATCTCTGATGTTCTAGGGATGGTACACTTGGGTAGTTTTACTCGATAAAAATACCGGGGTGTTACAATTAACTTTTACCGCTAAACTTTAAAATATCATCTAAGGATGGACGTTAACATTTTTTGATGGACAAATTCAGTCACTAAAAGCAATCTCAAGAAAAATCCGTGACAAGAAGTTGAATTTACAGAACTTTCGTGATGGCTAAAATTCGTTACTAAACTTTTACTTACAAACAAAATCCATCACTAAAAGTCAAACTTAAATAACTTTTAGTGAAAGGAAAAATCTACAAAATTTTTAGTGAAAGGAAAAATCTATTACTAAAAGTCAAACTTAAATAACTTTTAGGGTATGTTTGGGAGTTTGGAGGGGAGGGGAGGGGATGGGTTGGGACTAATAGTGTAAATTCTTTAGTGATGAGAAGAAAAATTATCCTCTCAAACCCCCCCAAAACCCCTCTCCTAGTTTATTTTTGGAGCCCCTCCAAAACCCTCCATATTTGGGGGAGTTTGGAGGGGTTCCAAAAATAAACTAGGAGAGGAATTAGGAGGGTTTAGGGGGATAATTTTTCTCCCAATTACTAAAAAATTTACACTAATAGTCTCAACCCCTCCCCTCCCCTCCCCTCCAAACTGCCAAACACACCCTTGGTGACAGAGAAAATCTATCACTCAAATTTACTGAACTTTTAGTTAAACACAACTTATGTACTTAAATGTCAAATTAGATGGGGTTTTAGCGACGCAAAAAACTTGTCACTAGAAATGAAATTTTTGTAGGTAAACTTTTAATTGACTTCCACAGTTAAATATCTTAGTTATCAAATCTAAAACAACATCTAAGGATGTGCATAAAAAAATCACTCACAAAATGTATGGTCTAATAAATATTTTCCAACGGACAAATTCGGTCACTAAAATTTAATTTTAGTGAATCTTTTGCCACAGGAAAAATCTTCCATTAAGTTAATTCTATTGAACTTTTAGTGATGGGAAAAATATATCACTAAAAGTCAACTTTATTGAGCTTTAAGTTACAAACAACTTATGTGCTTAAAAGTCAACTTATGAACTTTTAGTTCCAGACAACTCACTGAACTATTACTTCTATAGTTAAAACAACATTTAAGGACTGACAAAGAAAATTAGTCAATAAACGTAAATAAACATTTTTTGACGCATAAATTTAGTCATCTGTATTTTGTGTGATTTGCACTGGAAGCACAAATGCTGCGTCTGATTTCCTTAAATTCAATTTTTCTCATTGAGCATTGATCTTTGGACATTTTGTTGACCTAGCTCAGAGAGAAGGCAGAGGAAACAACCAGGGACTCAACACCTTTCATCTCCATCGAAGATACAAGGCTTGGGAACAAGATTTTGGAGCTTCAATGTGGCTATCATTTCCATTGAGTTTTATTTTCTGCTTTCCTTCTTCTTTATCCATGTCTGGGTTAGTGATGAATGAATATTAACAAAATACTATTGTAACTGCTTTTAATTGTTCTAAATATCATATTCCCTTTTGCTTTGTGTATACAGTCTCTCTCTGTTTTTAATGTTTTTCGTAATTTGAGCATCCATGGAATGATATATGGTTCATGTACGAAATGGAAGTTGTGTATATAGTGTGAGATCGGATGCCTTCAATTCTCAGTCTAGGAATAACCTTGGATTCATAGTATGTTGTAAACCCCTTGATTATAATGCTTGTTCTCAACTACATTCACCAAAAAATTAAGGTTTATTTGTAGCAAAAAAATTAGTTACCTAAGTAATTAATTATGAGTCGAGTAATGTTGTGAGTTTGATAATAAGAGAGTTATTTTTCATATCAAATCAGTTTGCAATAATGTGAAATTAATAGAAGTTATTCTCTAACTTCTTTTATCATCTAGCAGATATTTTATTGTTCTTCCTGTGATTTTAATACTCTCAACACAACCAATTTTAATCCCTTTCAATCTAGTATTAGACATTTAAACTGATAATTACACTCAATCTTTGAATTCGATATCCAATTTTCATTGTCTTACTACTTGCAACGATCCGATACATTTATCGTGATCCCATCACGCATCCTAACATGGAGATAGGTCTAAAGTCACCAAGGTATATAGGACAATCGATCGATGTATATCCTTTTAATAACTCTTTAGCTCGCCTAAACGTAAGATGGTGCCCTAAATCTAGGAACTAAATTAGAAAATCAAAGTTTTATTACAACTAATGTAAACGAATCACATAACTATCCATGGGGGGGGGGGGAGGGTGACGCTAATTAATTCGGTACTTGCTAGTCTTCCACTCTATTATTTCTCTTTTTCCAAGGCTCCAAAACTGGTATTGAAAGAAATGGTGAGCATTCAAAGGAATTTTTTATGGGGAGGTAGTGGCGAGGCTAAGAAGGTGGCGTGGGTGAGATGGAGTAGAATATGTCAACCAAAGGAGAAGGGGGGCCTAGGAATTAGAAACTTGGAAGCTTTCAATAAGGCTCTTTTGGGTAAGTGGAAATGGAGAATTCTTGTTGAGCAAGATAATTTATGGAAGGAGTTGATAGAAACTTTATATGGCAAACACGGGCTATTACCTCAACTTAAAAGATCGGTTTGGTGGAAAGATATTCAATCGATTGACAAAGGTATGAATGGGGATTGCAATTGGTTTTGTGATAAATTAAGGATAAAATTGGGCAAGGGAGATAAAGCAGGTTTTTGGCATGACCGATGGTGCAGCCATCGGACTCTAGCAGAATTATTTCCTCAGTTGGTGGTGGTTTCAGATTTGGCAGAAGGAATAGTAGCTGAATTCGGTTTATGGGAAGGCAATAATTGGAACTGGAACTTACAATGGAAGGAGCAACCGTTAGAGGAGGAGGCTGTTATGGTAGAAGAGCTGGAGAATGTCTTGCTGCCAATTAAATTGAAGAAAGATTGTGAGGATAGATGGATTTGGCTGGCCTCAAACACGCAGCAATATACGGTAAAAACAGCTTACAGCACGATGGTTTTGCAGGTCGAGGAGCAGCTGCTGTCAGCGGCCGAATGCAAACTGTTAAAGAGTTTATGGAATACAGCAGCCCCATCTAAATTTCTGGTACATGGTTGGAGAGTTTTAATCGATCGGTTGCCAACAAGAACGGCTCTGGTGCAGCAAGGAATAGTGGAAGCTACTTATAATGTATGCTGCGTATTATGTTTTCAGGCAGATGAGGACTCAGCTCACTTATTTTTTGATTGTCCTGTCTCGGTTCAATTATGGCAGCAGGTATGCGAGTGGCTCTGAACAGAATGGGTGGCTTGTGATGGACCTTGGGATCACATGTGGAGGAACAGAATTCAGATCGGAGGAAAGAAAAAGAAGAAGATAATAACTCTATTCCTATTAATTCATATGGGTTGCTGTACTATGGGTTTTATGGATTAATAGGAATAGAGTTATTTTTAGAGGGGGTGTTCCATGTGTATCACAAATGTCAAATCATGTAAAAGGATTGTCTTGGGGATGGATAGCACATAGATTGGGAGATCAACATAACTTAGATTATGAGGAGTGGAATAACAATCCTCATCATTGTATCAACCGGTTACAATAATTGTAATTGGGATGTGGCACCCCTAGTGCCCTATTATCAATAAACTTTGACTTATAAAAAAAAAAGGCTCCAATGACCAAATGTTATAACATTTATTATTTTCATACAATGGTAGGTTCAACTTTATTTCCAAATTGACAAAATAGTATAGTTGAGTTGATATCAACATACAATCGCTATGAGCATCATGGAGTTAGAGATCATAAAGAGTGGGAATCAAGCACAACCCATTTTTCCTTCCAACTGCCATTCCATAATGTTCAATCATATCCAAATCCTCAGGTTTCATCTTATTTGGAAGTTCCCAGTCAAAGTGATAGAGTAACATAGCCAAAGGAAGCACAACACCAGCTAAACCAAATGATATGCCAGGACAAATTCTTCTTCCAGCTCCAAAAGGAATAAACTCAAAATGGTTCCCTTTAAAATCAACTAAATTATCATCAAACCTCTCTGGAATGAACTTCTCAGCATCATTCCAATATTCTGGATCTCTTCCAATTGCCCATGCATTTATCATCACTTTAGTCTTTATTGGGATATCATAGCCATCAATATTTGTTAATTCTGTGCATTCCCTAGGGATCAATAAAGGAGCAGGTGGATATAACCTCATTGTCTCCTTGATCACTGAATTTAAGTAACTAAGTTCTTCTAAATCAGTTTCTGATATTGTTTCTTTTCCTTTGAATGCTTTCCTTATTTCAGCTAGTGCTTTCTCCATCACTTTTGGGTTTTTCATCATTTCTGACATTGCCCACTCTATTGTTGTTGCTGATGAATCAGTTCCAGCTCCAAACACATCCTAGTACGTCAACAAGAAATTTTTGAAAATTAGGAAAAAGACAATTTTTTTTTAAAAGTAGACAAAATAATTAAGTAAAAAAAAATTAGTAAACAACAAATTATGAGTTAAGTGTTACTAACCCAAATGATAGCTTTAATGTTATTATTTGTTATTTCGATTTCAAGGCTGCCACTTTGTTGGATTCTCAAAAGAACATCTACAAGATCTTCTTGCTCAGCTTCAGTGTTGTTTCCTTCTGTTACTTTTGCTCTCTTTTCTTGATGCTTTTTCACAATACTTTCTAAGATTTTGTCAGCACGTTTGTGAATTTTAAGGTATTTGGATTTCATCCCAGTTAATATATGTATAGGTTTCACTGAAGGAAACATATCAGCCAATTCAAATCCTCCAGTAAGTGCTATCGCCTCTATCATCAAAGACACAAATTCTTCATGGTCCTCTGATTTGCCACCAAACGCTGCCCTTGAAACAGAAGCACTTACTAACGCGAAAATTTTACTTGTGAGATTGATTGTTGAGCCTGCTGATGACTTTATTGATTGTATGAATTTTTTGGTCTCATCTTCTCTAATATAAGAAAAAGATTGAACCCTTTTTGTACTTAGAAGCTCTAACACACATATTTTTCTCATTTGTCTCCAGTAATCACCATATGGTGAAAATATAATATCTGATGAGTTATAAGCCATAATATCAGGAGAAAGAAGTTTTGGTCTATTAGAAAAAGAACCATCATGTGTTTTCATTACCTCTTTGGCCATCTTAGGGGAAGAAACAATCACTGCAGAAATTTCACCAAGTTGTAGGTGCATGAGAGGGCCATATTTATGAGCAAGTTCTCTAAGAGCATGATGTGGAAGTTTTCCTGTCATTGCTAGTTGATGAAGGTTTCCAATGAGTGGTAACTTTTTTGGACCAGGTGGTAATTTGTAAGCATGGTTGGTTTTTTGTTTGTAGTATTTTGCAAGCCAATTTAACAACAAGAACAGAGAAAAGGTAATTACAACGAGGGAAGGTGTAGCTTCCATGGTGTGTGTATTGTTTGATGAGATGCTGGTTCTTTTTTATAGACTTTTGAATCTAGCTATTAGAAAAGTAACTTATACTTATTTTTCTATTTTGTTGAAAATCTATACCAGGTTGGAAGAATTGAACAAGTCCTTGGTACTATGTAGTTTTTATTTTAACTGAAAGTTACCTTCAAGGTTGTAGTAGTTATTTAGAAAAAGGCTAAATTATAGTTTTGGTCCCCCTATTTTAATAAATTCGGACATTTGATCCCCCTATTTTAAAACTCAGACATTTAGTCCCCTATTTTAAAAAATTCAAACATTTAGTCCAAAGAGAGGTTTTTAATTTTTTTTGTTGCTGAATTGGAGCCCCCCCCCCCCAAAAAAAACCTCATTAAATGACGTGGCATCTGATGTTGGCACCACACGTGGTTGCCACGTCATTTAATGAGCCACATGTATCTGCCATGTCATAAAACCATTAATAAAATATTAAAACTAAAATTAAATAACAAAAACTTAAATTAAAATTAAAATCAAAATGCCATAAACCAAGAACATCAGAACCCAGATCTACGTCTTCTCTTCTCATCACATTCCAAGAACATCAGAACCCAGAAAACAAAAATTTTCTCGCTGCCACTATCAAACCCACTCTCTTCTCTTCTTCTTCCTCTCATCTCCTTCTCTTTCTCATTGGTTGTTGTTAACGTTTTGGCAAGTGTACCAAATGTCGCAAGTAATATAATTTATCGGTAAGAACCGGTCGATCCACAGGGATTGCGCGTTGACAACAATAGCAAAATTGTAAATTCGTAGATTGTAGATATTTGATAAATCGAGTAATTGGTAACAGAACACGAACGTGAATTAATAACGCGAGAAAAACGACTAGGGATCGAATCCTCTCACCTCGCCTATCACATGAACCTCAGCCAATTCAAGTTAATTATTCAATTTCTAGATTCAATTCATTAATTTAGGTCAATGGCAATTCCTTGTCTCAAGACCCCTATTACCCTAAGAGTTACCCTAATTCCTTAGGTGAGTCGTGCCAGGGTAACGCATTAAGATTAAGAATTATAATGAATTCACATAAGCTACCACATATTCCTATGATGATTACTAGCATGTGATCTAAATACCCAATTTCCAGCTACTAATTCATATCCCTATGCAATCACTAGCCTGGATCATCGCAATTATCATATGTAATTGAAAAGCGTTAAGAACATAGGTAATTAGACAAGCAAATCGAATAACAACTGAATTAACTAGATCAATGGTTCACATGATAGGTTTGGGAGATTCATCTCTCCCTAATCTAAGAAATTAGTTACAAATCATCCTAAGAGTGGAAACCAACATAGAATAGAAAACAAACATAAAGGAAGACATTTAGAACCTTCAATCCCTTGTTCCCAAGTGGTGAGAAGGCTCCAAAATCGCACCTCCACTGCTCCAAAGTGGGCTCCCAATCCGAAAAACGAAGTCCCTTTTTAAAATTGCTGAAACGGCTTTAAAAACCCTAATTTTTACGCACCATCGCGACGCGGCCCGAGGCCGTCGCGTCGCGCGACAAATGACAGAAAGTTCTGGCTTGTAAAAATTCCTCCAGATCGCGTCGCGAACCCTCCTGGTCGCGACGCGAGAATGACAGAAGTTCTGACTTGCAAAATTCCTCCAGATTGCTGCATTTCCGGGCAAGTGTCTGGTTCGCCGAAAGATGCCACAACCAATTAAGAGGTCTTCAAGTCCCATTTAGCTCCAAAAGTGAAGGAATAACTTACAATTGAACTTCCTACTACAATGATCTAAAACTGAACTAAATCCCAGATAATGACTGTTATACAATAAAAACCCTGCACAATTGGTCCTAAAAATGCCTAACTTACATCATATGATTGGGAGTCAACACAACCCCAAACTTAAACTTTTGCTTGTCCTCAAGCAAACAATCAATTCAGACTGTGGCTGTTTTTCTATTTAGCTGTTACATATAATACATCAACCTTAAACACATCAGCACATCAATTATCATCATCAATCTAATGCAGTGGCAGGACAACTGAATTGGAAATACCGAATCATAAGCAGGCAGCATTCTCAAGTTTTCTCTGTACGCACATCTCACCAGTGTTTCACTCTTGAGGTGTTTCGGGTATTCACTCAATTCACAGTACCTGCATCATCGTTTCATAGGCTTGACAGAGTTCTATATCATCTTAGACAAATGAAATGCATACACACATTTTGAGGACTTTAAGGGTTATAGCGGGGCTTAGGTAAGGGTGGATACATTTGGATAAGTAGGTTGCACTTGGAGTTAGGCCTACCTCTCTTTTTGTCCATTTCACGCAATACTCACCCATTTTCCCAAAGCATTTAACAAAACAAGAGAAGGAATTTATTTATTTATTTCTTTTTTTTTGATATGTATATGTATATACATATATATATGTATTTTTTTTTCTTTCTTCTTTTCTTGTTCCTTCTCTTGTATACCACCCCAAACTTAGTTCGTTGCTATTCCACGAGCAACCCCAAACTTAAAACTTTCCCCACTCTCACAGCTTTTGTTACCTAACTCCAAGTTAAGAATTAACTAGGCTATGATTGTCAGAGAAACAACATACAATTTTTAACAATAGGCTCAGAGGGGCTACAGAGGATAAACATTAATGGGTTGGCTTGAAAGGCTCAGGGGTGCCAAAAGAAATGCCTCAGTGTGTATGAAAAAACAAATTAAGCACAATGTCAAGTTCTGCAGACTAATGCAGGCAAGGAATACACACACTATATATAAGAACGTGTTTAGGCTCAAACCTCACAGTTAGGATCATAGAGATGGAACTCGAGAGATGCTGCTCACAGATGATAAGAACTTCCGCAACGTTTGTCATGACCCCTGCTATTACTTGATGATAAAACTTGAAGTGCGAGCGTCAAAAGGAAAATGCAAACATGCGACCCCAAATGCCACAGGTCATCACTATTGAAGCTGCTTTAACAAAACAAAACAAAATATAGGGCAGTGGTGCCCCACTATCACAGAGTAAGTTATAATAAGTAGTACAGACCAATGTGCGAAATAAAGTCAAAATAGGGCAAAATACAACCAACAGTGCAAAATAAAAATAAAAATGTCTGAGTAAAACAGGAAAATAAATGAGCCTCCTGCTCATGGGAAAGAAATGTGCTCCTCCAAATACTCGTCTCCTGAAAGAAGTGGATCCTGGGGGCCTGCTGCTGCTCTGCATGGGGACTGATGAAGATGAAGCGGCGGCTGCTCTGTTCTCGGCCATATACTCCTCAGCAGCACGGTGGACTCTGTATGATGCCAGGTGTGAAGTATCTATGCCCTGCTGCTGCAATGACAGAGACGACCCGCACCAGCTGGCCATGAGGAGGTCATACTGGAAAGAGGAGTCGGTCTGAAACTGCTCCCTGTAAGATGGGCCTGCTGGCTGCTGTGGTGCTGGAGGTGCTGGCTGCTGTGGTGCTGCTCCATCTAAGGGCCCCTCGGGCTGCTTCAAGATCCATGCTGCTGTGATACCCTCCCTGGGGTCGGTTAGAAGATCATCTGGGTACTCCGGGCAGCCCTGCTGTCTACATAAAGCATGGATGATAGAACAGTGCCCCAATCTAGCCCTAGGACATCTGGCAATCTCTGCAATACTAGCTGAAATGGCTCTCCCCAGATTGACCCTCTGGCCTCTCATGATAGCTTGTAGTCCCATGGCTACCTTAGTCTTGACATCAGTGGAATTGGAGCAGGAAATGATAGACTGATTAAAGAAATTGTTCCAGGCCTTAGGAATTGCCTTCAGAGCCATATTGCAAAAGCGGCGGGGATAGTCTTGACCAATCGGACCAATAAGATGTCTGTCCCAGGCTGCTCCTTGACGACACAACTCTCTCAGCAAACCCTCATAATCGTGCGCCCCCTTGTTGTCCCAAGCATCCATCATGGCACAATTAGCAGTAGTGGGAAGCCCGAGGAGACTGTTAATGGTATCAGGAGAGTAGGACACCTCTCTTCCCCTCACCACTGAAACTCTATTGTCTTCATCCCCATAAGCATTTGCATAAAATTCTCTCACCATGCTTTGGTTGGCTTGTTTGATCATTGAGTTGAGCGAGAGCCAACCCAATTCCCGGAGAGTGGAAGTAATGATGGGGAATTCCCCCGTGCTGAGGTTAAAGGCCCTTTCAGGATTTATCTTTTTTCCCTTGACCACTTGGTGGTACCTCTCCTCATGTACGGGGGACCTGAATCTGTCAATCTCAACTGCGGGTTCCCCTCGCCTTTTCTTGGAGGTGCCTGCTTTGCTTTTCTTCATCATTTCTGCTCACCTGTAATGTCCTGTAAAAATTAAAACGAAAAGAATCCAGCACCAATCGTTAGTTCTCGGTGGGTCCCTGGTGTGGGCCCCACTCCAGCAGAGAAAAATAATCAACAGGACAACATAGTTTCTGGACTCAAAGTCATCTACCCTAAGGTTGTGAATATGTTCAAAATTAGAAACAGGCCAGCAACCCCAAAACAGACTTTACTTAGACATTTCCACAAACAATAGAGTTGCTTAGCCAAAACTCATAGGAGCAATTTCACAAACACTTGGTGAGCAGCAAAAACTTCATTGAAGCATTTTAACAAACACCTTTTATACAATCAAAATCAACAAGAATCCAACCACAATTTGATTTAACAACCCTCCTTATTCAGAATAACAGCAAGCATGCAATGTAGGGGTGGGGGACAACAATCCAACTCCTAATTCAACCCCAAACTTGCAATTCGTGTCCCCCTAAATCACTGAAAACTAAATAAGAACATTGCAAATTTAAAGATGGAGATGAGGAGAATTGTTACCTGGAGATGGAGTCGAGGGGGAATCCGTGAAAGTGTGCAAATTCACCACAAAATATGAGCAAAACAGTAATGGTGGGATTGGGGGAAATGGCACCAGAGAGAAACTAAGGCAACAATTGAGAAAAATGATTTGTGTTCGGACTGTCCAGTTTTGGGCTAAATTATGTTGCATCGCGACGCGGCCCGTGTGTATCGCGTCGCGAGATTACACAGAACCGTTACAGCTTCAAAATTTCAAAGCATCGCGACGCGACACGCCTTCTTCGCGACGCGAGAAATGGCAGAAACATTTTCCTTGGCAATTTTTCAACCAATCGCGACGCGACAGAACAGGTTCGCGACGCGAGAAATGGCAGAAACATTTTCTTTGAAATTACTTCCCTTTCGCGACATGAACTTGACCGAACACAAAAATTTTCTTCTCATGCCTAAGGCTAACAGCAAAATAAAGTAAATTAAAGACTGGAATTGAAATTGAAATTAAAGACTTGGTACCTCAGTGGGTTGCCTCCCACTCAGCGCTTCTTTAACGTCACTAGCTTGACGGTTCAGAAGATATCTCACATTGGCCCCGGTGGAGCCTTTTGCTCTTCAAGTGCCCCATTCACAGCTCCTTCCAGTTTTCTCCATTGAATTTCCAGCTAGGCTCACCCACCTCTTCCTTTAGATCAACCCACTCGCTAGGTGACTTGTCTGGTGGCGAGTGAATGTGCCTTCTGTTTTTGGCTTTTATCTGGGGTTCCTCAACACTATAGCACCCTTCCTTTTTCTCTTCCTTTCTTGCTGCCTTGATCACTTTTAGGGTCACCTCTTCATCTTGCACTCTCAGCTTCACAGTCCCGTCTGCCACATCTATGACAGCTCTACTGGTGGCTAGGAAAGGTCTTCCCAAAATGAAAGGGATGTCATTTTCCCCATCCATTGAACTCTTGACCTCAGTGTCACCATCCAACTGCAGAATCACAAAATCTACCGGGAAGAGGAATTTTCCCACCTTTACCAGGACATCCTCCACAATACCATACGGATACCTTATTGACCTATCAGCCAGTTGCAAGGTCATGTGAGTCGGTTTGACTTCACCTCCCCCAAGCTTTTTCCACATTCCCAAGGGCATTAGGTTTATGCTTGCCCCCAAGTCACAGAGTGCCTTTTCTATAGTGACATCACCAATTGCACAAGGAATGGTGAAGCTTCCTGGATCCTTCAGCTTAGGGGGTATTTTGTTTTGAATGATAGCACTGCACTCCTCTGTTAACGCTACGTTTCGTTCTCCTTCAACCTTTTCTTTTTGGTCAATAACTGTTTCATAAACTTCGCATAGACCGGCATCTTTTCCAGGGCGTCAGCAAAAGGTATATTGATCTGGAGGCTTCTGAAACACCTCCATGAACTTGGAGAACTGCTCATCCTTCTGATTTTTCTTGCTTACCTGAGGATAGGGCAGTTTCATGTAAGCTGGAGTTTCTTTGGGTTCCACTTGAGTTGTCTTTCCCCGCTCCCTCACTCTCTTCATTTGCTTTCTTTTCCCTGGGCTTGGTTACTTCAGACGGTTCCAACTCCTTACCACTTCTCAGATGATGGCATTGCAATTCTCATTTCTCGGGTTGTCCACAGTGTTAGCAGGGAAACCACTTTTGGATGTGTCCGCAAGTTGCTTCGATAACTGACCAATCTGTACCTCCAAATTTTTCATTGATGCTTCATGGTTTTTCTCCATGTTTTTCATTACCTGCTCTTGAGCTTGGAAGGTATTTTTGGTCATCTGCATAAACTGTGTCAATGCATCCTCCAACCGAGAAGGTGGTTTCTGTTGTTGATTGGCAGGTGCCTGAGACTGTTGTTGGTTGGAACTCGTGCCTTCATTGTTATTCTTCCAAGAAAAATTGGGATGATTCTTCCACCCTGGATTATAGGTGTTAGAAAATGGATTCCCGCCTTGTCTTTGGAAGTTTCCCATATAATTGGCCTGTTCCAATGCTTCTCCATAAGCTGCACAATCACCTTCGTGGGATTCCCTACCACAATAATTGCACCCACCTGCTTGCACTGCTTGTACTGTTGCTGGAGCTTTTGAGCCTACTTCACATGCTGCCGCTAATTGCTTAGTGAGAGCCTCGATTTGCATGGTCATTAGTTTCTGTTGGGCTAACACTGCGCTGTTTGAATCAAGCTCCAGCACACCTTTCTTTTTGTCAACCCCTCTATCATTTTGGATCCTGTACTCATTGGAAGCCATGTCTTCAACCAACTGTTTGGCTTCTTCCCAAGTCTTGGTACCTAGGATCCTCCAGCTGAGGCGTCCAACATCATTCTTGTTTGTGGTCTCAGCCCATGGCAAAAGGTTTGTAACTGTAGGAAATCTTCTATGCCATGGCCAGGACACTTCTTGAGTAGTAGCTTGAATCGTTCCCAAGAGTCATACAACGATTCGGACTCTCCCTGTGTAAAATTGGAGATATCAGCTCGTTTCCTTATGAACTTAGAGATTGGGAAGAACCTCTCCAAGAACTTGTTCTCAAGGTCATTCCAGGTGTTGATTGTTCCTGGGAGAGTGTTCAACCAATCCTTGGCTCTCCCTGTGAGAGTGAAAGGAAACAGCCGGACTTTCTTTGCACTATCGGTTACTCCCTCCGGGTGTGTAGTCCCGCAGATCTCGTAGAATTGGAACAAGTGCTGATTTGGGTCTTCGGCATCCGACCCAGAGAATTGCTCTGATTTCAAGGCTGTGAGCACAGAGGATTTGATATCAAACTGGGCCACGCCCACTGGTTGAAATGCTAATGCTTGGCACCTTGATTTCTTCGCCCGAATCACCTAGAGTACGTCGGGGTGGAGGTGGAGGATCAGCCATCTCTTCCTCCTCACTCGAAAACTCTTCCGGTACCGCGGTAGAAGTTGATTGTACCTGTGACAATTCCCTTGCTTGCTGCTTGGCGAGCTTAGCTTTTCTTCGATTTGCCTTTGCTAGTTTTTCAATTTCCGGGTCAAACAAGAGTTCTTGTGGACCCTTGCTCCGCATGCACAAATCTCTGAAACACTGAAGCAAACGTCAACAAATTCAAGGAACCAACAAGTAGCAAAATGAAGTAACTAAAAACAAACAAAAACTAAAAATCTAGAATCAACTCGTTTGCCTTGTCGACAACAAAGTCAACAATCCCCGGCAACGGCGCCAAAAAAAACTTAGGAGAGGAAAGCGAGAAAATAGAGGGCCAAAAACTTGTTAAAATTTGGCAAGTGTACCAAATGTCGCAAGTAATATAATTTATCGGTAAGAACCGGTCGATCCACAGGGATTGCGCGTTGACAACAATAGCAAAATTGTAAATTCGTAGATTGTAGATATTTGATAAATCGAGTAATTGGTAACAGAACACGAACGTGAATTAATAACGCGAGAAAAACGACTAGGGATCGAATCCTCTCACCTCGCCTATCACATGAACCTCAGCCAATTCAAGTTAATTATTCAATTTCTAGATTCAATTCATTAATTTAGGTCAAGGGCAATTCCTTGTCTCAAGACCCCTATTACCCTAAGAGTTACCCTAATTCCTTAGGTGAGTCGTGCCAGAGGGTAACGCATTAAGATTAAGAATTATAATGAATTCACATAAGCTACCACATATTCCTATGATGATTACTAGCATGTGATCTAAATACCCAATTTCCAGCTACTAATTCATATCCCTATGCAATCATTAGCCTGAATCATCGCAATTATCATATGTAATTGAAAAGCGTTAAGAACATAGGTAATTAGACAAGCAAATCGAATAACAACTGAATTAACTAGATCAATGGTTCACATGATAGGTTTGGGAGATTCATCTCTCCCTAATCTAAGCAAATTAGTTACAAATCATCCTAAGAGTGGAAACCAACATAGAATAGAAAACAAACATAAAGGAAGACATTTAGAACCTTTAATCCCTTGTTCCCAAGTGGTGAGAAGGCTCCAAAATCGCACCTCCAGCTGCTCCCGAACGTGGCTCCCAATCCAAAAACGAAGTCTCCTTTTAAAATTGCTGAAACGGCTTTAAAAACCCTAATTTTTACGCACCATCGCGACGCGGCCCGTGGCCGTCGCGTCGCGACAAATGACAGAAACTTCAGGCCTCGCAAAACTGCTCCAGGTCGCGTCGCGAACCCTCCTGGTCGCGACGCGAAGAATGACAGAAAGTTCTGGCTTGTAAAAATTCCTCCAGATCGCGTTGCGAACCCTCCTGGTCGCGACGCGAAGAATGACAGAAGGTTCTGACTTGCAAAATTCCTCCAGATTGCTGCATTTCCGGGCAAGTGTCTGGTTCGCCGAAAGATGCCACAACCAATTAAGAGGTCTTCAAGTCCCATTTAGCTCCAAAAGTGAAGGAATAACTTACAATTGAACTTCCTACTACAATGATCTAAAACTGAACTAAATCCCAGATAATGACTGTTATACAATAAAAACCCTGCACAATTGGTCCTAAAAATGCCTAACTTACATCATATGATTGGGAGTCAACATGGGTCTTCCCCAACCTTTGAGGAAAAGGAGGAGGAGGGTATTCTTGAACAAACTTTGGTGATGGTACTGCTGCAGCATTGGATGCTGTAGCATCAGTTGAATTTTTTTCTTTTCTATTTTATTTATTTTTTCTTCCTTACCTTCACCTTCTGTATCATATGGCTTTGTTAAATCTTTTCCACTTCTCAAAGATATAGCATTGACCTGCTATTTCCCAAGAGTTTTTGAAATTGAAGCTTCTATGGTGGATGGTAATGATCCACTTGGTCTTTGGTAAAGAGCGGTGGCTAATTGTCCAACCTGATTCTACAAGTTCCTGATGGCAGCACCATGAGTTTGGATTGAGGTTTTGTATCACTCATAAATGCTCTTGTATCATTCATAAATGTTCTAGTATCACTTATAAATGCTTTCATAAGAGATTCCAAGGAGATTTCCATTTCAGGTGCAGATGGTCTTTGGACATGTTGAGCAGGGAATCCTGATGGTGTGGGAGGTGTTGCAGCAGCAGGTGTTGTGGCTGCATTGTTGCTCCAATTGAAATTTGAATAGTTTCTCCACCTAGGATTGTAGGTATTTGAGTAAGGATTGTTATTATTGTTGTACCCTTCATAGTTGATAGAGATAGGGTTGCTGGGACATTCTTCATACAAGTGTCCTCCTCCACAGTATACACAACTTATTGTTCCTGGAGGGGCTTGTTCTATTGCAGTAGCTGTGTGTTCTGTCAATGCTCCAGCATTAGATGCTGGGGCATTGGTGGCATTGAGATTTTTGATCATGTTGGTCAGAGATGCTACTTGAGCTGATACAGCTGATACTTCACTGAGTTCATGAACTCCAACTATTTTCTTTTGAGCACTGAGTCTTTCTGTGGGCCATTGGTAACTGTTAGTTGCAATTCTTTCTATCAGCTCATATGTTTCATTGTATGAGGAATTTAATAGCACTCCTCCAGATGATGCATCCAACATGAATCTGGTTTGTGGCTCTAAACCATTGTAGAATGTTTCCATCTGGATAATGACAGGTATTCCATGGTGTGGACATTTTCTCAGCAGTTCCTTCCATCTTTCCCATGCTTCAAACAGTGACTCATATTCTTTTTGTTTAAAAGAAGTGTTATCGTTCCTCATCCTGGATTTTTTGATAGGTGGAAAATATTTTGTCAAATTTTTTTGAGCCATCTCATTCCAAGTAGTGATAGAGTTAGGCTCTAAAGAGTTTAGCCAAGCCTTAGCTCTATCCTTCAAGGAATATGGAAATAATTTTAATCTAAAAGCATCTTCACTAACACCAGGAATGATAAAATTGCTACACACTTCCAAAAATTGTTTTAGGTGCAAATAGGGATCCTCATGAGGAGAACCACTAAATTGACCCACTGTTTGAAGCATTTGGAACATCATGGGTTTAAATTCAAAATGTGTTGCAGAGATTTCAGGTGTAACTATGCTAGTTTGCATGGTTTGAGGATCAAACATAGCATAGCCTTTCAATGGTCTATTTCTGTCATTCAACATACCTATGGCTCCCCTATTGAGCATACCAGAACCTCTGTCAGTTTCTTCTCCAGACATTGTGTGTCTAGCTCTGCCTCAGTTTCTTTATTGTTGTTGAAGTCTTTGCAAGCTCCTGAAGTCTTTGCAAGCTCCTGAATCTCCTCTCTATCTCAGGATCCAACTGAAATTCTGGTGTGTTGGACCTAGACATATGCTGTAGCAACTATTGCTGGGGCAATGATTGCTGAAGCACAAGGAACAAACAGCAAAGTAAAATTATCACTAATTTACTACTAAGTTAAACAATAAAAATTAATGGCAATCCCCGGCAACGACGCCAAAAACTTGTTGTGCAAAAAGGTGTGCAAGTGTACACAGTCTTTAACAAGTAATATAGTAGAAAGTAGAGATCGTACCCACAGAGATTGGATTAATTTCTAAAGTTTAAAATGGTAGTTTAACTAGTGAGAAACAAGTAATAAAGTAACATATAAAATAAGAGTATGTGTGAGATAACAGAAAGCAAATTAGCTAAGTAAAGATAGTGTATCCAAGTGAGAAAGATAGTTGGAATGCTCTTCACTAAGTAAGTCACTTTTGATAGCATTATGTTATATATGATGCTCCTGCAATGAATGCTATAGCAATTAATGCTCCTGCAATGGATGTTGTAGCAATTGATGCGTGCTTTTCAACAACTAACGTCAGAGTTTCATTACAAGTCTTATGTCTAAGCTCTAAATAAGTGCACCCTTGTATATGAAGTACCCACAGTATCACCCTATGGACTATGCTATCCTATGTCTAGGTTTTAGCATGGAAATAACAAAGTTTCCTTCATTAAACACTTATCCATATTAGTTCTTGAGTTCTAATCATAAACCATGTCTGTATTTATGATTTGCATTCGCTTTTAGTTGGCCAATTCTAAAGATGAATATGAAAGAGTTATCATGCAAGAACTAAAATGCAAACATCAATATATAACATAAAACTTTAAAAAGATCATTACAAAGTTAAAGCATCCCAACTAAAGAAATTTAGCTCATGCTAGACATTACTGAGCACATACAAATAGAGATAACCATGTTCATATGTTTGATAATACAAAGGGAAGAAAATAAAAAGAAAGAATTACACGGTTGAAGCTCTCTTGCAAAAATCCGCCTAGTAATGCTCCAGCAATCAAACAGCAACACGAAATTGTGTAGAAGTAGAGAGAGAAGTTGTCAATTTCACCTCCCTCCTTCATACCTATGAAGTGTAAGTGATTCTAATTCTCTAACTTGGTATATCTTCAAATCAGGAGAAAGAGATGTATTTATAGGCTCCTTTCGATTGGTTTCCTTCATGGTGGGGTTTGCTTGGGGAAGAAGTTTGATTTGCTTTTTAAGTCCAATTGCATCAAAAGTTGATTTGAAGTTGATTTGGACTAAAGAAGAGAGGTCCTATGATATGTGGACATGTGTACCTAAAAAGATGCAAGTTGGAAGTTATTGTGGGCTACAAAAGTGATCCAAAGTGATCCACTTGCATTACTTTCTGCAATCTTTGACTGCCATTGATGCTGGGGCAATGATTGCTAGGGCATCTGATACTGCAGCATTGAACAAACACATAAAAATACAACACGGGGCACCAAAAGTGCCAAATTATCACAAATCAGTTCCTAACCCTCTTTTACTCTAAACAACACATATTAACTACTTTAACAACAATATTACTCAAAAACTCACATTGATTTAAGTCTAGAACATATAAATAACTCACTACAAAAAAACTGGTCATTAGCGACGGACATTTCCCTCGCAAATTGACCAAAATCCGTCGCTAATGGTCATTTGCGAGGGAATTAGCGACGGACTGGTTCCCTCGCTAATTCCCTCCTCGCTACTGGGATTAGCGAGGGAATTTGAATCCCTCGCTAATTAGCGAGGGAATTTTCCCTCGCTAATTCCCTCGCTAATGACTGCAACTTTTCAGGTGATGGGACTCAGTTGCAGGGTTGGTAAATGCGTAGGAATTAGCGAGGGATATTCCCTCGCTAATTCCCTCGCTAATGACTGCAGTTTTTCAAAAAAAAATTACACGTGGTGGTGGTGGTGGTGGTGGCGTGGTGGTGGTGGGGTGGTGGTGGTGAAGAGTAAGAGAGAGTGAGTGAGAGTGGTAGGAGGTATGTGGTGGTGGTGGTGTTGGAAGAGTGAAGAGAGAGGAGAGTGTGAGAGGAGGTGGTGATGATGGTGGTGGTGGTGGTGGTTGTGTGGTGGTGGTGGTGGCGTGAAGAGTAAGAGAGAGGAGTGAGAGTGGTGGTGGTGGGATGGTGGTGGTGAAGAGTAAGAGAGAGTGAGTGAGAGTGGTAGGAGGTATGTGGTGGTGGGTGGTGTTGGAAGAGTGAAGAGAGAGGAGAGTGTGAGAGGAGGTGGTGATGATGGTGGTGGTGGTGGTGGTTGTGTGGTGGTGGTGGTGGCGTGAAGAGTAAGAGAGAGGAGTGAGAGTGGTGGTGGTGGGATGGTGGTGGTGAAGAGTAAGAGAGAGTGAGTGAGAGTGGTAGGAGGTATGTGGTGGTGGTGGTGTTGGAAGAGTGAAGAGAGAGGAGAGTGTGAGAGGAGGTGGTGATGATGGTGGTGGTGGTGGTGGTGGTGGTTGTGTGGTGGTGGAGAGTAGAGGAAGAGGGAGGGTGAAGAGGAAGGGTGAAGAGGAAGGGAAGAGGAAGGGTGAAGAGTGAGTGAGTGAGTGAGAAAGATGAGTGTAAACGGATTTAAGGAAAAAAAGAAAAAAAATTTGCGAGGGAATTAGCGAGGGAACTGTCCCATCATCTGAAAAGTTAACTTTAGCGAGGGAATTAGCGAGGGAACTGTCCCTCGCTAATTCCTGTGCACTTACCAACCCCTGCAACTGAGTCCCATCATCTGAAAAGTAAAAAAATTAGCGACGGAACTGACATTCCCTCGCTAATTTTGCCATTAGCGACGGAAATTCCCTCGCTAATGTCTAAAATTCCGTCGCTAATTCTCAAAAATACGACTGCCCCTATTCCCTCGCTAATTCCGTCGCTAATGGCAAAATTAGCGAGGGACCATTAGTCCCTCGCTAATTTCCGTCGCTAATGGCTTCTTTTTTTGTAGTGACTCTATATAAATAAGAGTTATCAACCACCGCCAGAGCATTAGCCGCTGGCCCAACCTCCGATTTTCATCTTCACTGAAGCACTCCCAACTGCAGATCTGGCTCGGGATCGTCCTGCTCCGAAACCTCCCTGGCAGTTTTGTGGCTTGTCTCCGCTAGCGATCTGGTTATGTTTTAAAGTTTATGTCTTTATGTTTATTGAAGATCTATATTTACCTTGTGGTCTGTTATGTTACGTTTGGGCTGTATTATCAGTGTTGTGCGTTGTATTTATGTGCTCTCCAGTAGCCTGTTTTAGGGTTGCCTTAACGTTGTTTGTTGAAATGCCTTTACATCCTTGGTTTTTTGGGACTGGTTTGCTACATCCAGGAATCATTGGGACGACAACCAATTTCAGGTTCCTCTCAGCTTCTCAAATGAATTTTACACATGTACATGTGATGATTTTGGCTAAGATTGAGACCATTTATAGTCGAAAGGTGCTTGTAGAAGTCAAAGAAATGATCCGTAATTGGATGGGATTAAAGACTGAAGGTCCTCTTACCGTTGTTCGTGTGTGGATGAAACTAGTTTGGTTGTTAGGGTTCTGGTGTCGGTTTATCTATTAGGAGCTGTTAATGGTTAAGAAGGGCAAGGTCAGAGCTAGGTTTCTCATCATCCTCTTTTTCTCTTTGACGGGCAAGCAACTACCATGCTTGTGTTTGTAGTGGACCAGTCTGAGACCTGTTATAGGCGATTTGTGCCTGCATTTGTCTAAAAAATGATCTGTAATTGGATAGATTCAAAGACTGTGGTCTCTACACTTCATTTGGCCTCTAACCTTGTGTGGAAGAAACTAGTTTTGTTGATAGGATTAGATGTTTGGTTTGATGTAATTTTACTTTGGCTTAAACTACTATGTAATGATCCCATTAATTTGGATACTCAGACTACTAGGATCACCTCTAAGGCGTGGATAGGGAATGCCCTAGCTACTGATCATCTCAGTTGTAACATGTTTAGTTTCATCTAATGAAAGAAGATGTTTACCTTTCAAATTTTTTTTTGATAAACTCAAGAACTATAATAACAATGCATCACACATTTTGAGACCAAAATTGTTGTTTACCCTAAATATTATCATGTTTGGGTCTTAACCAATAAAATAATCACGTTTGATTGGTATAATGTGGTTTGAGCACGAATTATGTTTGCTTTCTAGTCTCAATTATTTTAATCCTAAAATTAAGTTTATCCAAAAAGTAAGATTTCTAGCTTCTGCATAGATAAAATCAATTCTCAAATTTATTAAAAGTGACAAGTGTATATGAATACACAAAAGCAATTTTAATTCAAACCATCTAAGATGAATCGATAAAAATCACTTTTTTCCTTAATGTATCTAGATGTAAATCACTTTACATTCAACTAACCTTCAACTAAAATCAATTCGATCAAAATCTCTCTCTCTCTCTCTCTCTCTCTCTCTCTCTCTCCCTCTCTTCTTTTACTCTTTCGTTTAGGTTAATTGCTTGTATTCCTATTGGTTGGAGGGTGTCTAGGTGGCAAGTGGAAATGAAGTGATAAGGTGCATGTTTTGTTTTTTGCAAAAAGGTCCCTCCGCGCTCGTGGTGTTACAATATGATATTGAAAAATTATTAAAAATGTATATTTGATTAGTTTGGAGTTTGGGCACCGAATTGGAAGATTAGTATTTAGTCCTTTTGGCTCCTGTATGAGACGTTTTTAATATAGTCCCTAAATATTTCAAAATTATCAAGTGGGGGCACTAGCCTCCAATTACCATCATGTATATCCGTCCCTGTATATTTTTTTGGGTAAACCCAGGTATCCACCGCACGGACAGCAGTGACTAATCCCTCGCTCATTAGAGGTGCCTCGAGGGGCAGGAGAGCTGACCCAGAGTTTTAACGCTGCTCCGTAACCATGGTGGGGATTGAACCCCCGACCCATGGTTAAGGGAGGATCGGCCCCATCCCTATATATATGTATAGTATGTAATTATAATTGTTATAATATAAATTTTATTCAGATATATTGTATAGATACACAGGGGACTAACTTAATGTATTTTAAATACTTAACATATGAGAGAGAAAATTGTCGGTGCTTAAATGGGTCAATAATGGCCTAGAGAGTAGAGACTAAATATATAGTTGATTTGAAATTTTAGGATCACTTAATGGCTTTTTATGTTACACGATTCAATATAAGAGTGACACTTTAGAGTACAAATTATAGATTCTATATAAAAAAGAGCGAAATTGTGAATGGTCGGTTCAACAATCACCTCCATTTCGAGCAATGATCTTCTAACTTTTTGGTTGGAAATGCAATCTAACTTTCTATTTATCTCTCTCCTCTAATAAATTCTCTTTTATCTTATTTCCCTCATTTTTCACCTTTCTATCTCATCAAAATGGAAATGGATAAGACGAGAGAAAATGTTTTAAAATAGAGAGATACATAGATAAAAAGTTATAATGCATTTCCCGCCAAAATGTTAGAGTATCCTTGCCTATTAAAATAGCCTAAAATTAAATAAAGTTAGAGAATCAAAAGTTAGAAAATTTGACGTTAAAAAAGGTTAGTAAATCCATTTCCCTCCATTTACACCTTCACATCTTAGAAAAGTCACCAAGTTACCAAAAATACTCAAGAAAGATAGAGAATCCCTTTCCCACTTTGCTGTAGACCGGTTGAAACAATATTTTTGGGTAAACCCGGGTATCCTCCACGGCGACTGTGAAGACTAATCTCTTGAGGTACTGAAGTTCATTTAAGGGCTGACCTATAAAAAGATTTTGAAATTTATGCTTAAGATTGAGGATAATGGTTATCTGGAGATGTTGACAAAGATGATTTCGTGCCAAGTTGTGTGAATCCACCACAAAATAGAGTGCAAAAACCGAAAGGGGAGGGGAAGGGCACTGCTGGTCGCGCACAAGAGAGGGAGAGGGAAAGAAAAACGGTTTCTTTGTGGCGGTCAACTGCCTGAAATAGGCTTAACCGCCTCTTCAATGCGATGTCTCTCCATACACACCGGCCAAATCAAACCCCTAACCAAATACTTAAGGGGCCAAGCAACTTACCGCCTTTTTTATTACATTCATTCATTTCTGTTCCCTCTCAAACGATCTAGCAGTTCCCGAGAAATCAAAAAACTTCAATCATTCTGAAAAGCTTTAGTTATTTTCCAAATTTGTCGTAACTCCTAAAAACAGAAAACAAAAAAAAAAAAAAAACGGAATATGCAACACAACATCCTCACCTCGATTCGCAGTACGAAAATCACGGGTGGTTGTAAGAGCACTCAGGTCTACGCTCTTAACCCTTCCGCCGGCACCGGTGCGCCGATAAACGGCGACGGCGAAGTAACTGTCAGGGAAAAAGAAAAACCGTTCCATCACTTACAAGACCGGTCGAAACAACCCAGTCGAACCAAACCGGTTGGAGCAAAAACGGCGGCACGCAACATCGTTTTGGAGGATCTCCTTCCACGTGGCGTTCCATCCACGGAGCTTCTAGAACCTGAGATTGAGCCTTGTCTGAAGCCAGTTGATTTGGTTGAAACTCTCGCCGGCATTTATCGCCGGATCGAGAATTGCAACGAGGAAGAGAGATTCGAGGCGTATTTCGAGCAATGTGCGGTGTTCAGGGGGTTTCAGGATCACAGATTGTTCCGGCAGAGTCTTCAATCGGCTCGGAGGTACGCGGCGGACGTGCACTCTAAGGTGGTGCTTGGTTCGTGGTTGAGGTATGAAAGGAGAGAAGATGAATTTGTTGGAATTTCAACAATGGATTGTTGTGGAAGAAATGTTGAATGTCCTAAGGCTAGTTTGATCCCTGGGTATGACTCTGAATCTGTTTTTGATCATTGTTTGTGTTTACTTAAAGAGCTTATTAATAATGATAATGATGACGCTGATAATGTTGAATGTTCAACATCTTATGAAGATGGGGATGGTGGTGGTGATTACAAGGACATGTGTTTTTGTATTGGTGATAGTGGAATTAGGTGTAGTAGATACGCAATGGCTTCACTTTCGAGGCCTTTTATGTCAATGTTGTATGGTGAATTTGTTGAATCTAGGAGGGAGAACATAAATTTCTCATTGAATGGGGTTTCCGTTGAGGTGATGATGGCTGTTGAGGTTTTTAGTAGAACTAAAAGGTTGAGTCAGTTTTCCTCCTTTGTTGTAATTGGGATGCTTTCTTTTGCGAATAAGTTTTGTTGTGAGGAGATGAAGTCTGCTTGTGATGCTCATTTAGCTTATTTGGTTGTGGATGTGGATGATGCATTATTGATGATTGAGTATGGACTAGAGGAGTCCGCGAATTTGTTAGTGGCGGCTTGTTTGCAGGTTTTTCTGCGAGAGCTCCCTTGTTCGATGCACCGCTTGAGTGTTATGAGATTGTTTTGTAGTGTTGAGGGTAAAGATAGATTGGCTTTGGCAGGGCATGCGTCCTTTGTGTTGTATTATTTTTTGAGTCAGATTGCGATGGAGGAAGACATGAGGTCTAACATGACTGTGATGCTCTTGGAAAGGTGCAGAGAGTGTGCAGAGAGTGATTGGCAGAAACGACTTGTTTATCACCAATTGGGTGTTGTTATGCTTGAGAGAAAAGAATACAAAGATGCACAACATTGGTTTGAGGCTGCTGTTGAGGCAGGACATATTTATTCTTATGTGGGTGTTGCAAGGGCTAAATATAAGCGTGGTCACACATATTCAGCATACAAGATGATAAACTCCCTTATTTCTGATCATAAGCCTGTTGGTTGGATGTATCAGGAAAGGTCCTTGTATTGCATTGGTAAGGAGAAAACGAAGGACTTAGTCTCTGCAACTGAATTAGATCCAACTCTTTCTTTTCCATACAAATATAGGGCTGTTTCTTTGGTGGAGGAGAACAAGTTTGAAGATGCCATTTCTGAGATCAATAAAGTAATCGGCTTCAAGATTTCTCCTGACTGCCTTGAATTGAGAGCTTGGTTCTTGATTGCCATGAAGGATTATGAAGCAGCCCTCAGGGATGTCAGGGTAATTTTGACATTGGATCCTAATTATATGATGTTTTCTGGGAATATGCATGGTGATCACTTGTTAGAACTCCTCCGCCCTGTTTCTCAGCAGTTGAGCCAGGCTGATTGTTGGATGCAGTTATATGACAATTGGTCTTCTGTTGATGATATTGGTTCGTTGGCTGTTATATACCAGATGTTAGAAAATAACCCGGGGAAAAGTATTTTACGCTTTCGACAATCTCTACTCCTGTTACGGTGAGTGTAAACTTCATGTTAATTCAATTTAATTTTTTTAAAATCATAAATTTGTCCATCAAAAAATTCCCCGAGTGAAATTATTTTCTACTGGCTGTTTTATTCTTCTCTGTTATTAAGAGTTAATAGTCAGTTTGTTCGTTCAAATTTTAGAAAAGTTCAGTTAGTCCCTCACATTAACAATATTCCTAATTAGTTCCTGACATCTTCAAATGTTATTTAATTTAGTCCCTAAAATTCTCGATGTCATATTGGTCCCTGACTTTTACAACTTAATATCAATTAAACCTCTGAGTTGTACAACTTAATATCAGTTTGTTCCCTAATAGAACCAAATATCAGGGACCAAACTAATACTAAGTTGGTTAGATACTTGATATTAAGTTGTGAAAGTCAGGGATTAAACATGAAATTGAGAATGTTAAAGACTAAACTGAATAATATTTGGAAATGTCAGGTACTAATTAGGAATATTTTATCAATGATTAAACTGAACTTTTCTTAAATTTGAGAGACCAAGTTAACTATTAACTCCTGTTATTAGTGAGGGTGATTTTAAAATTAAATACAGCTAGATCTGTTTTAGTCATTTTTTTTCTGTTTAAACTGAACTGAACTATGAACATATTTCTGCATGGAACCGTTGGCTATATTTACTGCTATAGTGATTAGTTTGACTTGGCTTGCGACTTTGTACTATGTTAAAATTGCTGGCATGGTCATCCGTCAAACTAGACAAAGTAACAAGTTACTGTAGAACAGTTTTTGTTGCCACTTTCATGTTTCAGTTGACTCTATCATTTCCTTTGTAGATTGAGTAATCTCCTCCCAGTTCTTCTATCGTCTTTAGACTTCATATGAGTATGAAGAGTGAAGAATTGTATTGGACAAAATAAGCAAAAGAGTTAAGAGTTGTTTCTTTTCTGTTGGTGTGAAATGAGAATTCTGAAGGTATGCAGGGAGGAATTGCGATTGTCAGTCTAACACTATTTCATTTATTTTAATGGGATCTATGGGGAGAAAGGCCGAAATAACCCAACACGTGGGCAGGGAGCCATCCAAGTCATTCATGGACCTTAAGTCTTACTTGTTTACAGAAAGGAGGGTAATAAAGGAAAGAGAGGGATAGCCGAGTTGTCAAGTCTGTTGCAAACTTTGGGGAGAGGATACCTGTGTGTGACTGTGTGGGCTGCGAATAATATGAGGAGTGTGATAGGGTGGCGTTCAGTTATGAAGTGTACGTATTTTTGGCTTTTCAGATGAGCATAGTGCTCTAAGCATTTGTCCGAGGAGATGGGTTCTTGGGTTGCAGGACATATCCTTCTGTAATTGGTCCTTTTTCAGCAAATAATGCACATAATATTTTCTTACATTGGGTCTTAATCATATTTCCTATTCCATTTTATCTCTTTTGCTACTGGCTAGCAACTACGTTAGGCGATATCTCCATTTTCCCAAGCCCATATATCTTCCTCTGGCCAAAAGGTTTAATAGCCATAATGAGCTCCTCTGAGCTTAACTTGCTTCAACGTCACTCCTATTAAGATACTGACTTATTGAACCCGTATTCGACAGCACGGAGAATGCAACATATGCAGAAATGAAAAACCGGTGGGCTTTAAAGGATCTTATAATTTATGTTTGGAAGATATGTTTTAGTTGTTATTGTATCCTGCTGTCCTCTCCACCTCCACGGAAGCTAATATCTGTTTTAGAAGACTGGTCAAATGATGTGGTTGTATATTTTTTGACATGTTTTCTACCTTTCTATATCCACCATAAATATAACACACTATGCAATGAACTCTTTCTAATATATGCTTGTTAACATAGGATAATTTGTCCTCCATTATTTTTCAATGCCCGAGTGCGACCCTGTCCATTATAGGCATTGATGATTGATATTCCTGAATCTTGCAGGTTAAATTCTCAAAAGGCAGCCATGCGTAGTTTGCGCCTGGCTAGAAATCATTCTTCTTCAGCTCATGAAAGGCTTGTCTATGAAGGATGGATATTGTATGACACTGATCATCGTGAAGAAGCTATAGCAAAGGCCGAGGAGTCCATTCTTATTCAAAGGTCATTTGAAGCTTTCTTTCTTAAAGCTTATGCATTAGCTGACTCATGTCTTGATTTGGAATCTTCAAAGAATGTGATCGATCTCTTGAAGGAAGCTCTAAGATGCCCTTCAGATGGTCTTCGAAAGGGACAGGTGAGTGTTATATTATATTGAAATTAAACACATTAATTTGACTTTGGTCTGAATTGAAATAATATCTTTTTATTATTGTCATTTAATGTTGCAGGCACTAAATAATTTAGGGAGTATATATCTAGATTGTGAAAAGCTAGACCTTGCTGCTGAATGCTACAAGCATGCGCTTAACATTAAGCATTCACGAGCACATCAGGGGTTGGCACGTGTGTATCATCTTCAAAACCAGCACAATGCGGCATATGAAGAGATGACAAAGCTAATAGTAAAGGCCCAGAATAATGCATCAGCTTATGAGAAACGTTCAGAGTATTGCGATCGTGACATGGCAAAGAGCGATCTTAGTTTGGCAACGCAGTTGGATCCTCTGAGAACATATCCTTACAGATATAGGGCAGCAGGTAACTTCCATACAACTAGTTATTTATTCTCTATTCTTGTCTGTATTTCTTTTGGGGGCGTAGGGTGAAATAGGAGGGAACTTTGTTGTGATTGAAGCCGTTTTTGTGGTTCGAACATTTGTTGTGGCTGATACAGATTTCTGTCAGTTATAGTCTTTTATGTTCTCTTTTTATTCTCTCCGTTTTTCCTCAGCTTTGGGTTGATCATCCAAAATCAATCTGTCCAAATAACCCAAGTCAGATTCACAGACGAGCAGCCCTAACTGCATTTTTGGTCCCCAACTCATCCTACAGTGCGAATTTTGTACCTTCTTGCTTACCTAGTGCTTTGCACCCTCCCTTCTCTGTTCTTTGTTTTTTTGGCCCTCCTTGTCTTGTTTGAAGACAATGTGCTCTATGGCTCTCTCTTTCTCCATGTCGCTCTGCTGTGTTATTGTTGCTGTGTTTTGATTTATGACTTGAATCTAATTATTTTGAAGTTCATATATGATATATATAAGCCTTGTTTTTTCTTACGCCACTTGTGTTTACTTAATAGATGTCATATTTTTATTGATCCTGTTACATGTATGTTACGATTCATAATAAGATTCATTCCTGATTTGGAAGATAGGTCTTTTTAACCTTGGCTATATGTTAAGCGGGGGTTGGTCTGCGTGTTTGTAGGCCAATTGTTTACCCTCATAAAAAGTATTCTGTTTTAGTTATTTAAAGTGTTGAAAAACAAATATTACAAAACAATATAAAATGTTAAAAATTCATGCGAGCTGGCCTGACGTAATTTATTAGAGCCTCCTCTATTTTCTATACTTTTGTTGTTTTGATATTTGGCCTTAGTTCATGCAGAAGCAGAAGTACTATGTTTGCTATAATAAGCATTTTGACATTATAATGTGATCATGATTTAGTCTTGAATTCTGTTTGCGTGTCTTTGAATCTTGGTGTGCACAAAACTTATCAAGTTCTGATATGGAGTCTCTTTCTATCAGTTTTAATGGACGATTATAAGGAAGCTGAGGCAATAGCAGAGCTTTCAAGGGCCATCAATTTTAAAACAGATCTGCAACTGTTATACCTTCGAGCAGCATTTTATGAATCAATTGGTGATTTTGTTTCTACTGTCCAAGACTGTGAAGCAGCCCTTTGTCTTGATCCTAGCCATGCTGAGACGTTAGAGCTTTGTAATAAAGCACAGGAGCGAATTAATGATGGAAAGTGAGAGAATCAGAAGTCAATAATCATGTTTTCTCAGCGTTCCTTATGGGGACAAGCCCATTCCCGGAATCCAGTACTTCCTTACAGCTAAAGACTGAGTAATCATCAGTACTCTTGGATGTTGTCAGAAGAAAAGGTCAGCCATGTATTTCGAATGCCGAGTTACAGAAGGGAAAAGGTAACTTAGAAAGATCATCTGGATTGAAACTGAAGGGAGAGTGGAGGAGCAGAATAGCTTGTAATACATTTAATGAACTCTGGTTTTCTCTGCTTATGGTTCCAGCAGTGCAGATGCTGCTACTTCTCTCCAATATGCCGCGGCAGCAAGAATGGTGATAAGTTACCCCAGTTTCAGACGAAACTTGTACATCAAAGTAAATTTTTTATGCAACTATTTTAGATATGTATTGCTGTATTATTATTGGCTGAGCAATCGCCAACTCAATTTGCGGTTCGGCATTTTCACTCCCCTCTGCTGTATAAACTCAATCTTCCCTTGTAACTATTTAACTGTATTTGTGACTTGTGATGAGTTCTCTTTTGAGAACTATATCCATATTCGGTTATGAAAGTTTTCATGTGCTGAATTCATCCACATGACTTCTTGTGGATCATTTATATTGTCTTCAATCATTACATGCCTTGTAATAGTATTTTAATTTGAAATTTTAAACAACCATTTCTATTCAGCTGATTCTGTATACTTGACAAATGACAATCCCTCCCATTTTGCTTTCTTAATCTTTTATTTAACTTGTGACACCTGGCTTCATTTTTCCCTTGCCACCTGGAAGGAACTTTTCAACCCATCCGTGACCAATTTAAAAGCAAGACTTCGGTTTTAATTATTTCCACGAGATATCCATATATTTTCAACTACCATTAAGTATACCACTCATACTGAGTAGATACCATGTTCTCTCTAATCATAATTTTGACAGACATTTTGTCAAGTAATTAACTTTCTCAGATACTCACTCCAGTTATAGAAGCTCCTAAATATGGAAGAAGAAAATCTGGAGACCATGGATTTGAACTCACTTAGGAAGTTAAACTTCAATGCTCCTCTTTTATCAACAAAGCGTCTTGGTTATTCAGGTATTACTGGTCCATCTTACTTGTCAAATTCACTTGATACAGTACGAAATACAAGAGTTCCATTTTCATGGGAACAAGCCCCAGGAAAGCCAAAAGACATAGAAAGAAGTAACAGTGTTCACGATGGAGACACGCCTCGGCCAAGACTACCTCCTTGCCTTTGGCAGCCACCGAAAGAAGCAGCTGCAGCTGGTGTAAGTAACGATATTCCCGCATTTGATCAAGACGATGGTTGTGATGGCGATGACGACAACGACAACGACGATAATGATGATAAGAAGAATGATGTTTTCTCAGATGCATTGGATGTTTTATCTCTATCAGAGGCATTAGACATTGTCCAACAATCAGAGACAGCAGCTCATAGTGACAACAGTGTTGGATTAAGATTAAAGCTTGAAGAGTGTAATGGTGATCAGTCTCCAACTTACATGATCAACCGTTTTCTTCATGATGCCAATGCATTGGCTGCATCATCTGTTTTACATCTTTCCAATGAAGTTTGTGATACTTGGAATCATGAAGCTTGTCTTAAAGGTTCAATTAGGCATTCATGTGATTCTTCTTCAAAAGGTTGTGGATTTGGAGGTTTCTTCTCTTGGCGTATGAAGCATAAGTTTTGTGCTATAAAAAGCCCTGTCTTGCCATGCTCTCCAAATGTGCAGAAGCATCAACACAGTTCAAAATCAAAGAAACATTGTTCATACCAACATTGTGTGACACGGTTCGCAGATAACTAGGTCCCTTAAGTATGTTATTAAAGGTTTGATTGATACTAAACTCATGTGTATGGATTACGGAAGAGTATTGTTAGAAGAGATCAGTCCTTTGACTAGATGTCAGTACTTCGAGAGAATAATCTCTATTTCCCAACCAAGAGATACATTGAGTTCACCCAAAATAGAAACGTTGTTCATTAGTCCACAGACCATGTATTGATGTGAAAGAAGTCATTTTAGAAATGCAATAATTTGACAACATTTATTTTGTCACACTAGTTGCTACAAAACTAGTAGTGTGTTGTAGTTAAGGATTTCAGGAAGGATCTGGAATTGCCGATATCATAGATGCATTTATTTGTCCATGCAACGCGTCCAATTCCTTATAATAGAATTTTTTTCGATGGGGCCTTATAATAGATGAACACTGTTATTTAGTAAGAATAGTTTTTGTAAGAAATGTAAGAAATACACACTAAGTGTCTTGTTTTATTATTCCTCTTATTCTTACTTTTCTTTTCTTACTATCTGACATTTCTCATAATAGATTATCGGTGTACATTTTGGCTAGGAAAAATGCTGGATGTCCTGTAATCAATTTGTACGAAAGGCAAGAAATGACCTAATATTACTTTGTTATTACTTTTTTATCCGTCATTTATCATTTATTTTACTACTTTACCCATGTATGGTTAGTTTTGTCCAATAAAAAACAGTTTCGTAATGTTTAACATTACTCTATGGGCAAATGTCTAATATATTCTATATCCTATAGTTTTTAGATAAAACATGAGTAAAATAAATATCTTATCCGATAGTAACTAAGTTTCGATCCCATCTCAAGGTCTCAATTTTGAGTCTTGTGTGTGACAAAAACTCTATTGGAATAGGAGAACTACATGGACCAGCAAAGCCGAAACATGTGGCCAGCCAGATTCACCGATGTAGATTAGTCATCATTAAAGGTGTATATGGATTAGAATAGAAAGAGGGAATAGAGAAAGAGAAGAGAAAGAGGGAATAGAGAAATAGATTAGATTAGGGGGGGTGTTTGGTTTAAGGGAAAGGGAAGAGAAATAGGGGAGAGAGAGTTGTGTCTCTTGGTTTGGTTGGAGAGAAAGAGAGAAGAGAGAAATGATACTACTTTTGAAAGGACAAAAACACCTATATGTGTTTGAATAAGTTTTTAATTTAATTAACTTAATAGTTATTTTAATTATTTATTTAAATTAGCTAAATATTAATTTTAATTAGATAAATAATTATTTTAATCATTTAATTTAATTAGTAAAATATTTATTTTAGTTATTTAATTAATTAAATAATGAAAAGAATTAGGAAATTGGGGTGTTAAAGTGAGGGTAAAATAGTAAAAGCATAATTGTTGAGCCTTTTCTCCTCACTTTCTTTTCACAATAGGAGAGATTGTAAAAGACACTACAACAATCATCTCTCTCCTCTCTCTCTCTCTCCCATTTCTCCCCTCAACCAAACATGAGAGGATCACTCCCTCTTTCCTTACTCTCTCTTCCATTATTCTCTCTTCCTCTTTCACCTCAAACAAACACATCCTAAAGCCTGTGGATACTACGTATCAATAACACCATAAATAAAAAAAATAGAGAAAACTTAACCTTTTATTACAAATCAGATTATACAAGAACTATACATACAAAACAAGAGCTATTATACAACTACAAATGAAAAGGAGAAAACTTAACTTTAATTGAAAAAAAAAAAACAAATTATACAAGAACTATACATACAAAACAAGAGCTATACAAGAAATACAAATTCTATAAAGTTATTCTTTCTATCTACCATCATCTATAGACATTGTACCCAAGTCAATAGAGTATACATTATTTGATGTTGCAACACTACTCATAGATGAAGCATTTAAGAAACCTGAACTCAATCTACTACTCTCAGAAACACTTCTCCAATCAGAAATATCAGGAAGAGGATCATCAAAATTCAAGTACCTAGCAACTTGTTTCATACTTGGTCTATAATCTGCATTATATTGAGTACAAAAAAGACCCAACTTAAGAACCAACTCAACTTCTTCCTCATCATAAACTAAATTAAGTTTAGAATCAACCACCTCAAGAATTTGACCAAGTTGATAATTTTCAATAACCCAATCTACCAATAAAAAATGATCTGAATCAATAGGCCTCTTACCTGTAACCACTTCAAGAAGTAAAACACCATAAGCATACACATCAGATTTTGTTGATGCTTTTCCTGTTCTAGTTAATTCTGGTGCAATATAACCAACAGTTCCAACAACATTAGTTGTGTGTGATACTTGACCATGATCATATAACCTTGCTAACCCAAAATCACCTAAATTTGCATTCAAGTCCCTATCTATCAAAATATTACTAGTTTTCACATCTCTATGAATCACAACTTGCTCCCATTCTTCATGTAGATACAATAAACCAGCAGTGATACCTTTAAGAATGTTAAATCTTTGGTCCCAATTTAATACATAATTGTTATCATTGGAACTAAATAAGATAGAATCAAGACTACCATTTGGAATAAAATCATAGACTAGAAGTAAATCATTTTTTTTCTTACACCAACCTTGAAGGTTAACCAAATTCTTGTGCCTTAACCTTCCTAAGCTTTCAATCTCAGCTGCAAATTCTCTCATTCCATGAAAAGGACCTCTCACAATCCTCTTAACAGCAATTTCAGCTCCTGTATTAGGCATGACACCTTTATATACAGCACCAAAACCTCCCACTCCAACTAGTTGACTTTCTTTGAATCCTTTTGTTGCTATGTGGAGATCTTTGTACTTAAATCTATGAGGACAATCCATTTCCCAATCCTCAAGAGCTTCAAAATCCATGTATCTTTTATACATTGTTTGATAAAATAAGAGACACAAAAGGGTGAATGTAAAAGCAGATAATATACCAATTACAATCTTAACCCAAGGAAAAGATGAAGACTCTTTCTCCTTTAAGGGTGGTTTAGGAAGATTAGAAATATTCAATGAAGGAGCAGGTGCATTTACTGCAAAACTCCATCCAAGTATATAATGAGAACTTGTTTCTTGTTTTCCTGTTGAAGCTGAGAAACCAACAAACATATTTTCCTTCATAATATTATCAAGTTCAATTGGTTTATAAGATATAAGTGGTTTACTTGGTTTTTGTAATGGTAAAGGAGCTACTGTTACATTCAAAACTTTATTTTTACTATCATATTCTATCCAAGCTTGAACAGCATCAACTTTAGCCATTCTAAAATCTTCTTTCACATTATTTGTTCCTTCTTCAATATATGCAGCTGGTTCAGTATGAATTGAAGTCATACCATTTAAGTTGATACCAACATGGTTTCCTTCAGTGTTAGAATTAGCTTTGTATCCATTTACTGTGTCAAACTCAATAGCAAATAAGTGATTTGAGGAATTACCATCATTTTCTGAGTTGAGAAGACCAAGAAAATGACCAGCTTCAGCTCCAGGGAATTTTGTTGAGGGTGATATGGTAAATGCAAGGCCAAAGCCACCAGAGTCAGTGATTGGAGATACAATTGAGAAAACAAAGGAAGTGCTAAAAGAATAAGCTTTTGGTTGGTTTGAAGAGTTTGTTTTATTTAGCATTTGAAAGGGTGTGGAATAGAATGCATGGCCTATGATATTTGTTGATTTGTTTGTGAGTTTAAGTAAAGCACTTGATTTTATAATTGAAGCTCCTTCAAGGTTGAGTTTACTATTGTTATCAAATCCTTCAAAGATGAAAGATTTGGTAGCAACTAGAGAAGTAAAAAATATGAGGAAACTAAGAAATGTTGCTGAAGCCATAATAAAGCAAGTTGTTGAAGAATAAATAAATGATAAGAGATATAAATAAAGGTTATATAGGTAAGGGGAATAATTATAAGACCTCAACGGGTCAAAGACTTAAAGCGCATGCAAGGAAAGACTTTTATATATTGGAAAACTAACAAATGAATGTGTGAAAATAATGCAAATAAGTAAGGTTGTAAATTGCAGTTGCGGTCGCAGCTAATTTATAGAGAGGTCAAAAATTGTTATGTTGCAGACAATTGCGGACAAATGCACCTGATGCGGTCACAATTGCGATTGTGATGCAATTGCATACACCTGTTAACACCCAAAAATTGTCAAGTGCTTAGCCGAGTGAGGTCTCAGTCGAGCCACAAGTTTAGCCGATACAGGGTCAGTCGAGTAGGAAGTTTAATTTCACGAAGAGCAGCTTCTCTAGCAGCATCTTGGGCTTCTGGCTTCTCAGTTCTTCTTATCTGAATAACTTCCAAAGTAGCACTAACAATACACCTTGAGTATTGCTTCTTGGTAGCATGACGTCTCTTCTTCACAGTTTGGCCGATAAACCATTAGCCAAGGAAATCGTGGATGCGGGATAAATCCGTAAAGGCACATGGATAAAGCACGTGTTGAATTATCCTGAAGATCAAGGCAAGAAAACGGTAAAGGTTGCGTCTAGGCGCCTATGTAATGCGTCTTAGGTAGTTAGTGGGGCGGTTTTTTCAGGGATTTTAGACGTTAATCTTAGCCGATTAAACTATTTTTTGATGGTGGTTAGTTGTAGGCTAGTGGTCGTGGTCAATAGAGACCATTTGTAAAGAAATACTAGGCTTGTAAATATTGTAGACACATGACAATCAATCAAACTCTATTTTTAAAGCATTTTTACGTCCTAACACTCTTTTGGAGTAGTTAGGGAATCCATAGCTGAGGAAGAGAGTTCCTTTCTCAGTGTAATTGCTTGAAGAAAGGGAATCAACAAGCTCAAACTTATTAACTGATCCTCAACTAAATTCTAAGTTTGACAAAAAAACCGGTTATGCAGACCGCAATTTAAAACCATGCAAATAACCAAAAAAAAGTGTTAAGGGAAAAGTCATTATTTTCTTCGGAGGGTGGAGCCAAAATGACTTAATGACGGGTTTGAAATTACTCAGCTTCTGCCTTGAATGTCTCATGCATGAGAAAGTGATGGAAGCTCGTCAAAAATTGCAAGAGATAAGTTTCACAATGATTTCGTGCTGAAAAAAAAGTCATAGACAAGTTGATTGATCTACGTAATGGCATGAGACCGCAATGTGGAGGCATTATTTTTTTTTTCTGGTTTTATGGCTTTGACATGACATGTAAAGTTATGTACCCTTCACAGTATGGACCACATCAAAGAAAAGAAGCCAAAAGAGAACCACATATATGTATGAACAGCTCTCTTTGAAAGCAATGTTCACAAAATATTGAATTGACAACTTTAAATTCTAAGAATGTAAAGAGAGAAGATTATATATGAAAAGTCTAAAGGTGTAGAAAATATAAGATGTTTGGGAAGACCGCCACTGTTTGAGAAGTTAGGTTGGTAGCTTCGTATATATGCTGCCATATTTGTGATGGATAGGTTGGATGAAGTTATTGAGAGATGGATGAATGCGATTTATAATCATGGAATAAGTTATCATCTACCTCACACAACTTTGCTAATTATGTATTATAATTAAGTTTTATATTATAAGTATTATAAGTTTTTTTATATAAATTATAGGAATATTGCTCCGTGGTCCTTTTAACATGATTTCAAGTTTATTATTTAGTCCTTGAAGATTGTCACACCGTGCAATAACATCTAGAATAACCGCAAAGTATTAACATACATGATAACACACATAGATGAATCTATACACAAATGAAGCTCAAATTTAAATGTGGAATAAAGCAAGGGCGGATCTACCCCTATTGCAGGGTGGTCAACCGCACACCCTAAAAAAGTAATATTCGTACCAATACTGTTATTAAAAAATAATATTAGCACAAAGATCCTATAAAAAAATATTTTGCACACCCTGAAAATATTTTTTTTGCACCGAAACTCCTAGTTTTGCACCAATCTAATGCACTATACTCACACTCTTACACATTTCTAATTTTCTCTCTCTCCACATTTACTCACTCTCGAGCATATACTTATTTCCTCTCTTCATTCTTTTAGTGACCAATTATGAGTTGTACAATTTATTTATTTAAATATATTTTTTTGACCCAAACAAACTCATAACATTTCACTAGCAATAATGTTTTCAATACAAGTTGGAATAAAGTAATGAATTTGGGAGCTAGCATATTGTCTTGAAGCTCTTTCAAGAGCATGAGCAATCGCTTGCCTCCGAACAAAGCTGATTTTGTAGCTTGAAAACTATGAAAGTAAATCATTACAATGAGCTATCAATACACTAAAGTCTGTGTTGCCGGATGTTGCTTTGGTTACCGCATTGATCGCGGACATACAATCCAACTCAATAGTCATTGTTTCCAATCCTAAGACCTTCAACCACTTCAATGTCTGCCATAGACGCATTGCTTCAGCTTCTTGAGGCTCTTGTACACCATTAAACGACATTGTTTTCCCTTCCATGAAGCACCCATTCTCATCCCTTATACACATGCCAATACCATATTTTCTGGTGCAAAAAGAGCGGCATCCACATTACATTTCAAAGTACCGGCATCCGATTTGCTCCACCTTGGTTGCGTTGCTGGTATTGCTGCTGGTTGCATTGCTGATACCACTTAAATTCCACGCTTTAATAGCTTGTGGACATTTGAAGAAAAGGTGCAGCTCATCCTCAACTTCAGCGTCACACATTGGGCACTGTTGGTCATATGGAATGTGTCGGCGTCTAAGGTTGTCACGCGTTGGTAAACAACCACGTGCCACCCTCCAAAGCAAAATCTTTAAAATTGTGGAACTTTAAGTCTCCATATAAGCACTCAATTTCCTGGGACTCGAAGATTTGTATATATTATCAATAAGATCTTCCATCACTCCAAAATATGCCGACCTTACCAACAATGAGCCATTTCTGTTGACCAAGTGACTTTAAACACAAGAGGGGGGTGAATTGTGAAATTAAAAATAGCGATTAAAAGATAAAGTATTTAAAATAAAGCGCTTAAGAAAATGTTTTGATTAGAATAAGAGCGATAAGGCAATAAAAATAACTTGCAAGCAAAATAAAAGAGATGAAGGGAAAGAAGAATACACGCAGAGATTTTATCCTAGTTCGGCCACTCTTGAGACCTACGTCTAGTCCCCAAGGAAAACTCCAAGGGATTTTAATCAATCACTAGCTTTTAGAACAGGTTCAGCTAGAAACCTTTACAACCAAAGAGCTTACAGTACCGGGATATCACCTCCCTATGTAAAAGACCTTCAAAACCAAGAGATGTCACCTCTCTTGAAGAACTTGGGATCACACCCAACAATAAGAAATACAAAAGATTTTGATAACACACTCAATAGTGTGGATAGAACAAATTGAAGCACAGTAATCACTACAAGAATTTCGGTGATTTCCGAGGGAAAAATCCCTCGAAAAAGCAGGAAAATCGGTCGGTAATTCACGTTTCCGACGGACAAAATTCCGTTGGAAAAACGGTCTTTGCAAACAATTTTCGAGGGAATTTTCCCTCGGAAACGCTTCCGTCGGAAATCCCTCGCAAATCCCCCACAAATATCCCTCGCAAATCCCTCGCAAATATCCTCGGTGATTTTATGTTTGATTCAGCCAATTGCTAAGGGTTTTGGTTTAATTGGAGTTTTATGTAATAAGTGTGGAGTTGTAACAAAATGCATGGAAAACCTTCAATTTGATGTAGCGTTTACTAGCGAACCAGACACTTGCCTAGTGACGAAACGGAGAAAAGAAGGAAGGAAAAAGATCGGGCAACTTTCGCACCAGGAACCAAGACGATCGCGCCACAACCCTGCAAATCTGCAGTAGGTCGCGACGCGACCAGCCACCATCGCCTCGCGATGCGTGGCCGAAGCCAATGTTAAATATCCAGTTTTTGCGTTTCTGAAAAGCTCTTCGGTTTTGGGATCAGTTCTAGGGTTTGGAGGAGCAGCTGGGGGCGATTTTGGGGCCCTCCCAACACCTTGGGAACAAGGGTTTGAAGGCTCTCATGGATCCATCTCTATGTAATCTTCTTCTACTCTTTAATCGTATCCCTATTATTCCATGTAATTAGATAGTTTTGATTTGGGAGAGATGACTCTTCCTAAAAGTCTTGTATGAATGCTTTGTTATGGTCAAGTCAAGTTTTTGTCCACCTTATCCATTGCCTATGCCTTATGTTCTTAATGCTTTACAAGTACATATGATATTTGTATCGATCTAGGCTTATGATCACCATAGGAATATGGGTTTGTTCGCTGGAAATTGGGGTTTAGGTCACGACTTGAAGTATCATAGGAATATGTAGTTGGGTTTCGTGAACTCTTATTTCTTTAGGTCGCCATAGATGATCGTAGGAGTGAGAATTTGTGTGAGTGAATTCTTTATTTCTTGAGTTTAATGCTTTACCCTTTGGCATGAATCACCAAAGGAATTAGGGTAACTCTTAGGGTAAAAGGGGTTTTGAGGCAAGGGATTGTCCTTAGCCTAATTTAGTGAATTGAATCGGATAATTTGGATAATTGCTTTGAGAGTGGCTGAAGGTCATATAAGAGTAGAGGGGAGATGAGTCAATCCCAATTCGCTTCTATCTTACCTTATGTTATTGCACTTTCCATTTCGTTGGTACAATGAACCAATTTTATCACAAGTGTCACGACTTAGGATTAATAATTTGCCTATTGATAATAAATCACAATCCCTGTGGATACGACCGGTCTTACCGTTCTTTTATTACTTGCGACAATTGGTACACTTGCCAAAAGTTTAACACAAATCCCTCACAAATATCCGTCGGAAATCCGTCGGTACGCATTGATAAATAATTTTGGAAAATCATTCAGTTACATACAAACCCCATTCTATTTGCAATTGCTGTCAATTTAATTCAGACTCAGCCAATTTAACTAGCCTATAATTAATTCAATAGAAATTCAGTCCAAGCAACATATATAAATACTAAAAAAAATAAAAACTACTTAAAATCCAAAAGGATATACCTAATAATAATATAAATTCAATTGTCACTTACAGTAAAACAAAAAATCAATAGCAATTCAATTGTCACTAACAGTTAAACAAAAAATCAATACCAATGCAATTGTCAATAAATTGATACTCTTAAATTCTAAGTAATCACTAACTAACTATTCACTATCTTCACTTCCAAGATCTTCCACTGATACGACACCATATTGTTCAGCTTCACCACCACTTTCATCATGTTCTTCCTCTTCCAATTGCGCTCACACCCTGATGAGCTGCAAGTTAGACTAAGCACCTTCACCGCAATGGTTTGAAGAGTTGGAACATGATTCCCATATGTGAGCCACCATTCAGCTGTAGTGCAATAGCTAATTAGTATGGGAATTAAAAATTAAACAATACATTTGATTTGAATTAACAATACACTTTAACTTACCAGGAGACAAACTGGACCTCTTGACTCTTGACTCTTGACTCTTGCTAGCTTTCCAGTATCTTCTAACATCAAGTCAAGACAGTGTGCAGCACATGGAGTCAATAGCTGTAATTTGGGAGGAGATTGAAATTAGTGCCTTATGAGCATCACTGATTGCAGTCCAGAAAAAAACTAACCAAATAAACTTGCAAATGGAATTAAAAAGAGATCATGAAAGTATTGATTGCAGTCTAGAGCAAACAAGTTACCTAAAGAAGTTCCAAATGCCACAGCAAATAAGAAATGAATGTATTGATTGCCGATTTATGAAGGTGGTACCGATTCAATTCATGCACCAACTGCATCTATGAAAGTCTAGGAAGTACATTCAGGACCTGTGATGAATTCCAAAGTGATTGAGTGAATACCCAAAAACAATAATACAGAAATTCACACACTACTTTATCTTTGGTCAAGTCATTCTTACCATGCCTTTGTAAAAGAATCCCGCCTTGTTCAGCACCAGGCCCCCACATTTTAGCCATATGCAAATTGATATTTATTCATCCACTACTTGGTGCAAGATGTATTGAAATAAGAAAATTGATAAATTAACTGATAGGAACAATGACAAAACCTTGATCAATAGAAAAGTAGACAAAATTGTACTAGTAGAATAAAGGTTGCCTTCCATTGAACAGTACATCAAACCAACATGCCAACCCATGTACTCTGGCACCCACTGTTGCTTTGAATCTGAGAGGAATGTCAATTTCATACAGTTCTTCTTCCTAAATAATAAAAAACGATTTCATTATACATTCCAAAACATCTTCATTTCAAGTAATAATAGGATATAACACCAAAATGAATACAGAGCTTAACAAATAAAGGTCTCAGAATTTTCATTCCAAAGGACAACTCAAGAAAAATGCAGAATACCAAATGACATATGACAGCCTTCAATTAGAAAGGTTTCAAAATGGAAACTCGGTGTTATAGAAAATGCATTAGATGGAATACTAGCATGAAAATGATACCAAAACCAATCATCTTGTTTCATGAAAATGGAGAAATTCATCAGAGCCAATGAGACCTCAAAAAAGATCTCAGAAAATAAAACAGATATTGAAGAAATAGTTAATGCCTACCTTTATTTTGGTAAAATCTAGTACATGGAACATAGAAGGAGCTATTAACAACCTTGGATCAAAAGCATCAACTACAGGCTGCATGGAGAAGAGAGAGAAAAAATGAACTGGAATAAATATATCATATATTTAACCACATCAATAATTTACCAAGTTACTAACGACAACTGTCAAATATTACTCCAGCAAGAAAAAGACTATATCAAGATGACCCACTCAGGTGAAATCCCAGATGTATACAGCAAATCATGATGGACACACGATACTAAGACTTGTATACTGTAGAAACGTCAAGCATTAATAAAGTAAAAACATGCAAATTTTAGTTGAAAACTACTATGAAAAGTAGAAATCACATAAAGTTTTACTTGCACAAGGGGATCCCAAACAAACATTTTATACAGATTGTTCTATGTTATATATATATATATATATATATATATATATATATATATATATATATATATATATATATATATATATATATGATAAAGTAAATTAGAAATTTTCAATTATTTTCTGAAACTGTGCCAGTAAGATACCTGAGAAGAGTATCCTTGAAAGGCAGTCCTGTGTAAGGGCGTCAAATCAACACCAAAATAGTTTTGCTGTTGCCAGAACAGGCCCTGAACAGATAGAATACCGATAATTATTAGTCTTATTAGCAATTTCAACAAACATATTTATGACATATACACACATTCTCTCAATATCTCATCTCATTAATTCTCCACATATGATTGCGCACCTTATTAGCAATTTCAACAAACAAATATTCATCACTGAAAGGTGCCATGTGAATCCTACAGCAGTAATACGTCCAAGGTTAACACTGATAAAGGGTGACACAGACACGCAAAAAAAGTATGCTTTAAAAACATGGTTCCTGCACAATAGAAATTTTACCGAGTTATATTATTAAGTACTAAAAACATGGTAAAAAGATAATGCTAATACCCAAAATACACTTGCATTTCCAAATTTTCATGACACAACTTATCTTGACACCACAGGACAGCAATGGAACAATTAAGTGACATTACTAATGCATGGAATATCATCATTCATTTATTGGTTGACTACAAGTAGAATAAGAACTTACCCATGGGCTCAGAGATCAAAATATCTGCTTTCTCTGGCAATTCAACATCCTCAACTCTACCTTTAATAACCTGTATATGTAAAAAAAATTACATGATATAATTCCCTGGCTGTTCCGATAACTAATGAATAATGACTACAGAAAACTGAAAAAATATCTCACTGTAATTCGCTGACCCAGTAGTGGGTTCCTGGCTATAAGCTTCCTTGCATATTCTGCCATTTCAGATGCTTCTACAGCATATACATGTTTTGCACCCGCCTGCAAAAGAGTGAATACATTTTATTAAACACCTGATGTGCAAAAGCCAATTAACATGTATAGTGGAATCAAAATAGAAAACATATTCCACTATGAGATAACAAAATGGCAGCGAGGAAAGGGTTGCAAAAGGCTACTCTGCCATCACAAACCGAAAGGGCATGTTGACAAGTATCAATCCAAGAATCATCAAATTTCCTATTTATTATACTAAATTTCAAAGATATCAAAATTTCTAGCAACTAAACACCAAATCAGATTTCAATTCAGAAAAATAAGTAACAAAAAAGAGTCAATTTAGAAAGAAAAAAAACCCTACAAAAGATTCAATATGGAATTGATTTGATTTAGAAACTAGAAACCCTGGATAATGGTACATACCATCTGACAGTAAAAACAAATTGAAAATACCAAACCCTAGAACTCAAAGTAGCAACAAATATCCACATAAACATTAACACAGAAGTAGCAACAAATATACAAATAAACCGTGAATACAAATAAACATTAACACAGAACAAAGAACATAACAGAGAAATACCAAACTCAGAATCCAAATTGCAGGCAGAAAAATACAGAACCCTAATACTTAGAAAACAAAAACTACTCAAAATCCAAATAAACCGTGAAACAGAACAGAGAAATACAAAACTCAGAAACAGGAAAAACGCAGCACACAGAACCAGTCCAGAAATACGCAGAGTTAGAAGAAGCAAGTCCAGAAACAAGGAAGAACCCTGAAGGCACATAAACTTGACTTAATTTACTAGTTGATTCTCATATGTATGACATATATACTTATAAATAGTTATTGTTTAAAATTTCACCTTTAAAACTTTTGAGTTACCAAGGTAGACATTTGAACTGAATTCCCTATCAACCGTGGTAGCAGCAACAGTGAGGATCCAAGGAGCAACATTGCCAGCAGTGCGCGGAAAAGCCGAGTTACCAGTTGAAGCAGAAACAAGAATCCCCTTTTGGGGCTTAGGGTTCAGATTCAAGTTGTAATATTAGGAAGATGAGATTAGGGTTTTTAATAAATCAAAAATTAGGGTTCTGATTAGGAGAGACTAGAGAAGAAGTAGAATAGAATACTTACCATAGAAGAAGGAGAGAAGGAGAAGGAGCGGTGGGTCGTGCGATTGGTTGTGCGACAGGAGGAGGAGGAGAAGCGCTGTTGTGGTTTTTGCGTTGCTGTGGCCGGCGATGCGAACGTAAGAGCGATGGTGGCCGGCGATGCGAAGGTGAGAGCGGTGGTGGCCGGTGGTGGTGGTAGCGAGTAGAGAGGAACAGGAAGCGAGTAGAGAGGAATAGGAAGTCAAATGCGGAACTGAAGTGGATGGATGCTGTTTTAGTTTTAAGTAAAAAACAGTTTCCGACGGATATTTATTCATTTCCGACCGAAATTTCCCTCGGAAACTAGTGAGGGATTTAAATTCCGTCGGAAATGTAAGCGGAAAAATGCACTTAACACGTAGCGAGGGATATTCCGTCGGAAACGAACGTATTAGCGACCAAAAAACAATCCCTCGGAAATATGTGGTAGGTAAATCTGATCATTCTTGTAGTGAATACAACTCAAACTATATGGAATATAAAGCTCTCAAATAAAGATTTTAGCAAGTGTAAGATGAGTGATCAGAGTGATGAGAAGAATGATAGAGTTTCAGATGCAAGGATGAGTTGTTTTGAAAGTGAAATGTGAAGCCTCTATTTATAGGCTTAGAAAAATGTGACCGTTGAATGAGATCTGACACTAAAAGAAACAATCGATTATGTGCTTAAAGAGTTTAGAAGTATAAATCGATTGTTTGCTTTGAAATCGATTATGTGCCTCTTTATAACAGGTTCATAATCGATTGTATGCTTCCTTAAAATATGAGGGAAATCGATTATGGTCTCATAGGAAATAATAGGAATCGATTATGTGCTTGAATGTATGACTAGAAGAATCGATTATGTGCTTCCTTAAAAGAGAAATGAAATCGATTATATGTGCTTCCTTAAAAGAGAAAGGAAATCGATTATGTTCTTGAATGTAGCATGCTTATAATCGATTGTTTGTTTCTAAAATCATTTATGCATGCATGAGATTTGTTTAAAAATTATTTTCATGCAAGAAAAATATTGTGGGTGTGTGATTTATTTTAGAGAGCTTTATTTCCACTTACACAAATATCCTAAACACGAGACTGATTTAGGATACTAAGCCAAAAGCTTAGTAACAAATACTAAAGGGGTGGATTAGTAATTTCCCCATTCACACACACAGACACAGTGACAGAGAACAGAGAAGCTGCAGCAGCATAAACCCTCTGCGCCGACCACCACCGACCCACCACCATCTACGACGCCGCCCTCTAAGTTGCCCACCAGGCCACCATCTCTCTGCCACCACCTGCGCACGATTCGAACAAACCCTCACCATCCCTCTTCAAATCTCTTCACAGTTCACACCCTCCCTCTGTCTGTTTCCGACGAGGCGACAACAACCACCACTGCGCACCGCCATCTACGCCGCCCTGAAGTCACCCTCCCTCTTCATCTCTTCCTAAGCTCTTGCGCACGAATCTGTCATTCCGTGAAAAGCAGAGCGAGCGGTTGTGTAGCGCTGGTAGTGAAAATCACGAATCTGCCACCCTCCCTCTTCATCTCTTCCTAAGTTCCTACGCATGAATTGATGAATGCTTTTGCAGAGAAAATTGCATCAAAATGGTTGGATTATATTTAATGGAATTTCTGGAATTGATTGAACCTGTTTTGTACATTAACCACACATATGCACAACACTGGTTAGTGACCACTAACCACAGAATTGCTTGACAATGGTTAGTGGCCACTAACCACATAATAGTACAATTGTGGTTATTACTTGTTTTTGGAAATTGCATTTAAGAGTTCAAAGTGTATCATGCAGTGACAAAATGATGTACCAGTGCCAAAGGGATTATAGATTCAGCCTGAGGAGAGATACAAGAAAGGATGAAAGTGACACAATTTCAGTAATTGAAGCCCTTGGATGAAAGTGACACAATTTCAGTAATTGAGGAGAGTTTTGTTGTGGAGAGATACAACGTCATGGGAAAGACTTGTCGTTATAAATGGGAAGAATTTGAATGGCATGATCCACAAATGCCACAACAGCGAGATGGAAAAGATAGGAAAATTAGAACTTCTATGTATTTGAAATTGTAGATGAATGAAGAAATTGAACTTCTATGTAATTTCTCTGGCTAGTGTATGGAATTTATTTAAGATACTAATGAAGAAATTGAATTTCTAATGTACTATTCTAATGAAGAAATTGAATTTCTAATGAAGACGCGGAGATTTATGCTATTAACCATTGTTGCACTATTCTGTGGTTAGTGGCCACTAACCACAGTTATGCATATTTGTGGTTAGTGGCCACTAACCATTAGGATACTAATTTGTGGTTATTGCCACTTACCACAAATGTGCATAACATTGGTAAGGATTATAATTTACTCTTAATCATAATATTCTAATGTACTATTCTAATGAAGAAATTGAATTTCTAATGAAAACGTTGAGATTTATGCTACTAACCACTGTTGCACTATTCTGTGGTTAGTGGCCACTAACCACAATTATGCATATCTGTGGTTACTGGCCACTAACCATTAGGGTACTAATTTGTGGTTATTGCCACTTACCACAAATGTGCATAACATTGGTAAGGATTATAATTTACTCTTAATCATTATATTCTAATGTACTATTCTAATGAAGAAATTGAATTTCTAATGAAGACGTTGAGATTTATGCTATTAACCACTGTTGCACTATTCTGTGGTTAGTGGCCACTAACCACAGTTATGCATATCTGTGGTTAGTGACCACTAACCAGTTATGTTACACCAGTTTTAACTAAAACTTCTATTATGCTTTTCAATTTTAACCAGTTATTGGCAAACTTCTATCATTTCATTACATTAATAACAGCATAACTAAAACTAATTATGCTTTTCAATTTTGGCATTGTTGCATAGTTGTTTGGAATCCTTGGGAGAAAAAATTAATTTTACTTAGCAAGTTTTCTCAACCTCATGACTCTTCCCACGAGTTTTCTTTTACCTTAAGACTCTAATTGCCTAACCTAATCAAAGTTTCACATTCAAAATCACAAACGTAATAATGAAATCCAAGGAGATAAACCAGAACAACATAACACACTTCATTTGATGCGAAGGTGCATGCCACTGAAACTGTTCGTTAACACGACATCGCGAGGGAGGTGAACGAGAGGGAGGTGAACGGCGAGAGGAGAGTGGCTTGCGAGAGGAGAGTGGCTTGCGGAGATCGAGCAGAGAGGGGGGTGAACGAGAGGGAGGTGAACGGCGAGAGGAGAGTGGCTTGCGGAGGAGAGTGGATTTTTTTAATTTGGGAAAGTGATATCAATTGAGAGTATTAGTAAAAAGTATTAGGACAAATAGTAGTTATTGAGAAGTAATATACTATTAGGACAAATAATAGTTATTGAGAAGTAATATTGTTAGTAACAAGTATTAGTAATGACAATCTGTGGCATCTAACAAGTATTAACCACTATTGTACTAACCTGTGGTTAGTGGCCACTAACCAGTGTTGTGCATATCTGTGGTTAGTGGTCACTAACCACAGTGGTACTAATTTGTGGTTATTTCCCCAATTAACAAGGAAAAGAAAGTTACAATTCAAAATGATTCAGAATGACGAGAGAAAAAATAAAACCATCTGCAAGAATACATATAGTAAGGTGGTTGCAGGAAGTGGTGCGCGCGAAGAAGGTGGTGGTTGCCGTCGCGAACCGGATGGTGCGTGCGGAACACACCACAGCAGGATCATTAACCACCGACGGAACAGCAGCATCGCACATAACAGAACAGCAGCGTCGCAAGGAGGAAATCAACGGCGGCGATAGTTGATGAACGGTTGCCGGAGTGGTTGATGAACAGTTGCCAGAGTGGTTGCATCTCTGTTGCGTGAATGTGAAGAAGGAGGAAATCAACGGCGACGACGACTGATGAACGGTTGCCGGAGTGGTTGAGTCTCTGTTGCGTTAACGTGAAGAAGGAGGAAATCAACGACGGCGACGATTGATAAACGGTTGCTGGAGTGATTGATGAACAGTTGCCGGAGTGGTTTTGCGTGAACGTGAAGTTTTGCGTGAACGTGATCAAACTCAAAGGGGTAAAAAGACAAAGATGCCCCGTTAATTATTGTCCCTTAGATCAAAATTTATTAAAGGAATACTGATCCAATGGCTGTAACGAATTTAGTAAGAAAAACTAAGCTTTTGGCTTAGTATTCTAAGCCGGTGCCCCTAAACACACACTACAACAAACAACTCTTGACTTAAAAGCTTGATCTCATTTTCCGCTTTTTGCAATCTTGACATTTTTGAACTTCTTTTGTCAATCATCAAAACCAGATTATTCCTGTCAAGGCATATATTCACAATTTCGGCTTTGCCACCAAAGTATAAGTCGTAAATTAATTTTTTTGCTTAAACAAAACATAAATACTCCATAACTTCCCCAAGTGCCAACCAGGCAACTTCGGGTTCAATTCGCAACCAAAAATGGAAAACCAGATTATAAGTTTACCACCTATGAATTACTTGGCAAGATCACACAACATAACTATTTAATCCCCAATGATTATCTTACCAGCCTAATAGAAAAACTCAAGGGTCGAAGGCGAGATCACAAATCATCACCAATTCAACCCTTAACTAGGATATTTCAGTCTATTTTCATAAACACAAGTCATTTAAGATCTATAATTAATTACCTGTCAAAAGCCCACTAAAAAAGGTGTTTTGGATAGGTAGTAAAATAGTTCAAGTGTTAAAAACCTCACACAGTCGTCGCCTGACGACGAACTAACAATTTCACTCCTTTGAACAGTGCCCAGTTAAGCTTGAAAGGATCTTCCTTGGCTTTTGGACAATTATTATATTGTTTTTCTTATAAAATTTGTTTTTGAACGAACCTTCAATGTGATCCTAAGCTATTCTTTCTCCTATTTAACTTATTAAAGATAAAAATATAATAAATAGTATTGGTGTTGTATTTTATATTAGTGGTGTGTGGCACCCCTGAGTGTATTTCCAGGGGAGGGGATAGAATTGGAGGTAGCGATTAATTGGTGTTACTGATCCTACAAAGGTGTGGACTTGTGTAGTTGTTTGGAGTGGCAGATGTTAATTTAGTTTGAAATTTTTGCTCGTTTCCTGCTTGTGACCATTTTAGTTCATATGTACTAAGGTTTTTGTGTTCATTAAAAAGACACCATATATATTATGTATTATTCTTTGCGCCATTTCAAAAAAAGAATAATAAATAATCTTTAAATTATTCTAGGTACACTAATTAATCAGTACCTTAATTACTTTCTAATAGCTGAGAAACTAACTTGGTGGATTTAGAATATTTTACAGGTTATTTCAGCCATGTTTGGAAAAAGAAGCGGATAGTTGATAACCTAACGGATAGCAGATGAGCTGATAATAAATGATAAATAAGCTGATAGATTGAATTTAAAGTGTTTGGTAAATCAAATGATTAATTGATTTTTTTGAATTTATTAACCCTTTGTTCATTTTTTTTTCTTTCAGGTGGCAGATGGAAATGAGGGTGGTGCAATTTACAAAGTCCAATCTTATGAAATGGCCCAGCCCAATGATTCACAGTCAAACAATTTTGTTTGAGCACCACTGCGGCACCCAAACCCGAATACACTGGGTCTCTCGCGGATCCTGTCTCACCCGAGATACTTAAGCTTCACTTCTCACTCTCTCTTCCCCAGAACTTCAAGAAACTGTTTCTTGATTTCCCGTTCTTCTTTCTTCTTCTCTCTTCGCCTTCTCACTGAAACCCTAGATCTATGTAGCTCTCACCACCTCCATGTGATGATCGAAGCTGCACAGCTCTCTGGTTTGATGCTGATGATGATCTAGCAACGATGATGATGTAAAACTCTGAGTTTTACACTGAGTTGACAAGTTCTGAGGCTACGACAAAGTCTTCTCACTTTGCGATACTGAGAACGTTGTAAACTGATGATTCTACGCTTGATTCCTTGAATCAAGTACTGAACAAAGGTAAAACCAACCTTGATCTTCACTTTTATTGTTGAGATTTCAGGAACCCCAATTCTGTGAAACCCTAATTTTCAGATCTTGTGATTTCAGATACACAATCACTCGATTAAGGTTCCAAGTGCTTCAATCAGGTAAAAACTACACTCTTCTGTAATTTTCCCTTTGATCTCTTAGCAGCTTCGCAAAACCCTAATTGTTTGTGTATCTGTTGAATGTATGAATGCTGTTCTGGGTTCTTGGAGTGAACACAAAACCAGATACTTGCCCAGAAACCTTCTCTTAGGAGTTCTTGCAAGGTAAAAACACTTTCCTATACTTTCTTTGTTTACTTATTGTGTTTTCAGTCACTGAAACACTAACCTAACCCTTTCTTTTCTGCTATGCAAGGTACAATCACTCACTGTCACTCACATACGCTCATAAACTCAAGGAATTGGATGCACAACAAAGTAGAACAGGGAGAAAAGAATAGGAGCCTGAGTGTAGAAAGAAAAACTGTAAATTTTTATTGAATGTGTGTATCAAATTACAACACTACTAAATGTATGATTTAGAACTACTTATATACACAATGTAGGCACCAAAGAATGTGGACATGTTAGTTAGAAACTGTTAGGTAGAGCTAACGGTTTCTAACCGAATAAACCACTAGGATAGGGTCACAACAAACTTTGTAACAGACTTCAACTAACTGGTTTTTGAAAACTTGTTATTTTTTTCTGTTGTAAATTAGTTGAAGTAGTTAGGTCATTTGACTGCTGGTTGCAACTGCCTTCTGTTTTGTTTTATAAGGCAGTTAGCAAAAACCTAGGTTGTTGATTTGTTTGGGTTACACCAAACTCAACATCCTCCCTTAAGCCAAACTAATACAACATAGGTGAGTACAAGAAACATAAAAAGATTACAAGACCTAAACTTAGGAGAGCAACCTAATCAGGACAAGCCCCTGTGTTAGCCTTAGAACCAAAAACACTCAGAACATGCCTCTGAGCTTGACATTAGAAAATTGCCTTTCAAAGTTTAAAGGCAACTACTCCTAGATCTCTCCTTAGTTTAGAAAACTGCTCACCTTTTAGTGGCTTAGTAAAAATGTCAGCCAATTGTTCCTTTGTAGGACAATAGTCTAGGCATAGTTTACCATCAGACACTTGAGACCTTAGATAATGAAATCTAGTCTCTATGTGCTTAGTGCGCCCATGGCCAATAGGATTCTTAGCCAAGTTAAGGGCAGATTTTTTGCCCACCAGTAACTTAGGAACCTGAGTTAGGGTAACTCCAAGTTCACCAAGTAAGGTTTCCAACCAAGCAGATTGAGTGGCAGCACTGCAAGCTGCCACATACTCAGCTTCACATGTAGACAGTGCAACAATACTTTGCTTTTTGGAGCTCCAACATATTGGGGCCCCTTGAAACTTGAAAAAATATCCAGAAGTGCTTCTTCTGTCTAACTGGTCACCACACCAGTCAGAATCAGAGTATCCAACCAGCTCAAATCCTTTAGAACCATTCTTAGGAAAAAACACTCCAAAATTTATGGTGCCTTGTATATACCTTAGTATACGTTTAGCTGCATTTAGGTGGATTTGCAGAGGTTCATTCATGAACTTGCTCACCATACCAGTGGCATAGAGAATATCAGGCCTTGTATGGCACAAATACCTCAACGAGCCAATGATTTGCCTATAGAGAGTAGGATCAACCTTCTTTCCCTTTTCACCCTCCTTCTTAGCTAGAATTCCTTCAGCAGGATTGAGTGCCACATTGCACTCATCCATCTTGAATCTGGTCAGAATCCCTTTAGCATATTTTTTCTGATGTAGAACTATCCCTTCAGGTTTCCATAAGAATTCAAGGCCCAAAAAGTAGGTTAGCTGCCCTAAATTGGTCATTTCAAACTCTGCTTCCATAGCTGATTTGAACTTCTCTATTTCTGCAGCTTTATTACCTGTCACCAATAGATCATTCACATACAAACATATTAGTAACATATCTGTATTTAGGGTTCCTTTGACATAGACACCAAACTCAGTGGTGCATTTTTTGAACCCATTGTTTACAAAAAATGTGTCAATTCGTTTATTCCAGGCCCTAGGGGCCTGTTTTAAACCGTATAGGGCTTTATGGAGTTTACACACCAAGTCCTCCTTGCCTTTAATTTCAAAACCAGGAGGTTGAGAAATAAAAACAAGTTCCTCTAGAGGACCATTCAGAAATGCAGACTTAACATCTAAATGATGTAAGTCTCATCCCCTACTACAAGCTAAGGCAGTGACCATTCTAATGGTCTCATGCCTAGCTACAGGTGAGAAAACCTCCTCAAAGTCTATACCAGGCTTCTGTTGGAACCCCCTAGCAACAAGTCTAGCTTTATGCTTAACTATGTTGCCATTGGGATCCAACTTCAGCTTGAAGACCCATTTAACAGAAATGGCCTTTTTATCCTTAGGTAAGACAGATAGTGTCCAAGTCTTATTCTTTTCTATAGAATTTAACTCTTCAACCATTGCCTTTCTTCCAATTAGGATCCTTTAGAGCTTCTCTAAAGTCCACAGGCTCTACATCAACTAGCATTGCCTGGTGGATGAGGTTACCAGTCTCATCCACCTCATCATCATTAAACATTTCATAATCTGCTAAGTTTCTAGGAGGTTGCCTTTGCCTAAGACCCCTAGGAATTTCTTCCACATTAGGTACAATAGGTTCTGCATCACTCTCAGAACTGTCATCCTCCCTTACTGGAGAATTTGGAACTGTCTCATTGTTTATAGGCTCATCTTCCTCAGAAACATCACCCATAGGTGTAGTTTCCACAGGAATTTCATCATTCACAATGCAACTTTCTGTTGAACCACTCTGTTCAACACTATCCCAACACCATTACTTGTCTTCTAGGATCACCACATCCCTAGACACTTCAATTTTATTATTGGTAGGATTAAGTAGCCTATAAGCACCAGTAGGATGGTATCCCACTACTTTTATCCTCCAACTTAGTCCTTCTACTATCAGGTATATGGCTATACACAATAGAGACAAACACCCTTAAGTGAGAAACATTTGGAGTATCACCACTCCATACACATTCAGAAACTTTGCCACTTAGGCCCTTTGTAGGACACCTATTCAGTATATAGACAGAGGTAGTCAATGCCTCTGCCCATAACCAATTAGGTAGACCCTTAGCCTTAATCATACTTCTGGCCATGTCCAGAATTGTTCTATTTCTTCTCTCAGCCATACCATTATGCTGAGGAGTGTAAGGTGAAGTTATCTCATGCACAACACCATGAGTAGTGCAGTACTCCTCAAACTCCTTTGAGGTGTACTCACCACCTCCATCAGTTCTCAATACCTTGACCTTTTTGCCACATTGATTTTCAGCCATTGTTTTAAACCTTTTAAACACACTTAAAGCTTCTCCTTTAGTTTTCAACAAGTACAGCCATATTTTCCTAGAAAATTCATCCACAACAGTCATGAAATACTTGTTGCCCCCCATAGAGGGTGTTTCAAAAGGTCCACAAAGATCAGAATATACAACATGCAATAGATCCTTAGAGTTATATCTCATTTTAGTTTTAAAGCTCTTCCTAGGTTGTTTACCCATTAAGCAACTAGTACAAGCTTCCTTACTAAGATTAAGCTTAGGTAGACCTATTACCAACCCTTTTAGTACTTAGGTCACTTAGACTTTTAGTGTTCAAATGCCCATACCTTTTGTGCCACAGTATACCTTCAACATCAGCAGTGGCACTGAGACACTCAGTCTCAGTTACACTTATGCTGGTTTTGAAGGTTCTGTTGGAAGCAAGAGGTGTGGTCAGAATGAGCTTCTCATTAGCATCAAACAATTTTAATTTTAAATTTTTCATTAAAACTGAAAATCCTTTTTCAACAAGTTGTCCTAAGCTAATGAGATTACAGCCGATTCCTGGCACATAGAACACACCCTTTATAGTAATTACTTGACCATTTTCTTTAGTGAATTGTATGTCCCCTACCCCTTCAGATACTATTGATTGGTTAGAAGCACATCTTATAGTAGTCCTTTTACTTGAATCAAAGTTAACTAACAACCCTTTATTACCTGTCATGTGATTAGAACAACCAGAATCTATGTACCAGGTTTCAGTGATGGTCTTTCCATCACTGGTAGTAACTACTAGTACAACACAGTCCTCACTAAGAGTTAGATCAAGTTTTGTCATGACAGAGTCTTCCTTAGGCTCTATCTCAGTAACTTCATTAATGACAGAGTCACTACTTGACTCTGTTTCTTCAGAAAACATAGATAACACAACATGTTCATTATCTGAATCTGAATCTTGTTTTGCTATGTTAGCTTCATTCACATTAGATTTAGGCTTAGGTTTAGTTGGACATTCATTTGCATAATGGCCATATTTATCACATCTATAGCATTGTACATTAGATTTGTCCTTTTTCTTAGAGTTGTCACTAGACTTAGAGTTCTCAGCCTTTCCCACAAAATTCCCAGATTTAGGTTTAGACCCCTTACCTTTACCTTGCTGGTTGTTTTTGTTAGAATTGCCCTTACCTCCTTTCTTCTTGGACTTCCCTTTGATGAAGAATGCTGTGTCATCATCACTGTCATCATTCATTAGATTTAATCTAATCTCCTTAGCCTCCAATCTACTCTGAAGCTGTTCCACCTTTAGATCTTCTATACTTATGGTGTCTTCTAAACTGTTAACACAGACATAGAAACGTTTAGTTAGAGATCTTAGAATTTTTCTACAGATTTCTTCATCTGTAAGACTATGTCCATTTAGATTCATAGCATTAGTAATCTTTTTTACACAGCCACAGTATGAGACAACATCCTCATCACTCTTCATTTTAAGAGCTTCATACTGGGCTCTAAGGGCTTGCAACTTTTCCTTTTTTGCCTCAGTTGCCCCATTATAGTAGGAATCAAGAGTGTCCCAAGCTTTCTTGGCACTCTCAACTCCCCTAACTCTATCAAAATTACTATCATCTAATCCTATATGAATTAGATGTAATGCTTTCCACTCTCTCTTCCTCAGAACTTCAAGAAACTGTTTCTTGATTTCCCGTTCTTCTTTCTTCTTCTCTCTTCGCCTTCTCACTGAAACCCTAGATCTATGTAGCTCTCACCACCTCCATGTGATGATCGAAGCTGCACAGCTCTCTGGTTTGATGCTGATGATGATCTAGCAACGATGATGATGTAAAACTCTGAGTTTTACACTGAGTTGACAAGTTCTGAGGCTACGACAAAGTCTTCTCACTTTGCGATACTGAGAACGTTGTAAACTGATGATTCTACGCTTGATTCCTTGAATCAAGTACTGAACAAAGGTAAAACCAACCTTGATCTTCACTTTTATTGTTGAGATTTCAGGAACCCCAATTGTGTGAAACCCTAATTTTCAGATCTTGTGATTTCAGGTACACAATCACTCGATTAAGGTTCCAAGTGCTTCAATCAGATAAAAACTACACTCTTCTGTAATTTTCCCTTTGATCTCTTAGCAGCTTCGCAAAACCCTAATTGTTTGTGTATCTGTTGAATGTATGAATGCTGTTCTGGGTTCTTGGAGTGAACACAAAACCAGATACTTGCCCAGAAACCTTCTCTTAGGAGTTCTTGCAAGGTAAAAACACTTTCCTATACTTTCTTTGTTTACTTATTGTGTTTTCAGTCACTGAAACACTAACCTAACCCTTTCTTTTCTGCTATGCAAGGTACAATCACTCACTGTCACTCACATACGCTCAGAAACTCAAGGAATTGGATGCACAACAAAGTAGAATAGGGAGAAAAGAATAGGAGCCTGAGTGTAGAAAGAAAAACTGTAAATTTTTATTGAATGTGTGTATCAAATTACAATTGTACTAAATGTATGATTTAGAACTACTTATATACACAATGTAGGCACCAAAGAATGTGGACATGTTAGTTAGAAACTGTTAGGTAGAGCTACCGGTTTCTAACTGAATAAACCACTAGGATAGGGTCACAACAAACTTTGTAACAGACTTCAACTAACTGGTTTTGGAAAACTTGTTATTTTTTTCTGTTGTAAATTAGTTGAAGTAGTTAGGTCATTTGACTGCTGGTTGCAACTGCCTTCTGTTTTGTTTTATAAGGCAGTTAGCAAAAACCTAGGTTGTTGATTTGTTTGGGTTACACCAAACTCAACAGATTTGACTTATAGAAATAAAATAACATAAATAAGTATTTAAAATTAATGTTTCCAAATGGAAGAAATTGTTTATTTGATGCAAAATAAATTAGAAATTTAATTAAAATAATATACGTTAAAATGAGAGAGAAAATAAAATATTATAAACTTTAAGTTGAAACACTACTTTAAATAACGTGTGGATAGGAAAAACAGCCTTATTAATTAATTATCAAGTAAACGTTACTCGTCGGCTCTTAGAAACATATAGCCTTATTAAAATTTTATAGTTAATTATGAAACATATAGCCTTATTCATGAATTGTTGATGCCTCTCTCTCTCTCTCTACACGCAAAATATTTCTGACGTGGCTATGTGAAACAGTACAGAAGAAAAGTTCCAAAAGATTGCCGGTTAATTAGCACAACTATACATATTATATAAAATAATCTAATCCTGAATTCAAGAGCTTCTCAACATTTCATTTCATATAAAAAAAAAAATCTTCTCAACTTTGGTGGTCTTGGGTAGCTGTTAGATTAGAAAGATGACAATAATCTCATGATTCTAAGGTATGTAGTATGCCAAATCAGAGTTCTAGAAATGATATTTTGGAAGTAACTTTGTTTTATTTCTTGACCCGTTTTACACCATAAGTTCAATTTTCAGTTTCAAACTTTCAAAGCATTTTTTTGTAGTAAAACTTTCAAAAGCATTTGTTAACAACATTGTATATTCAAAGGAGGAATTTGCATATTAGACCATATGTTTCGGATACAACTCATCACAAGTCAGCCCAAATTCAAACACTTCCATGCTAAACCCAACATCATTACTATATAAATGAATGAATACCTTAAGGTAGGCTTTGACTCTACCTAAACACTCCCTTCAATTAGGCCTTAATTTGGGCGTTAGAGTGTCTTGTAAGTGATCACCACCGTTATCTTCAATCGGAGCTCAGAGCACCACCAGGTTTAGGGATGGCAAAACGTGCCAGCTAGCCCCACCCCACGTCCCCACCCAGCTCCTTGGCAAGTGTGGAGGCCAGCAGGCTAGCCTACCATTAAAATAAATAAATAAAAAAGATTATCAAAATAAATCTACTCTGGACTAAAAAGAGGCGGGGTGACCCACCCAAAACAATGTAATAATGGCAGGTTCACGGTTCGGCGCACTAATTAAAACTCTCCAAAAAAACAAAAAAAAATAAGTCTGGAATTATCATTGGGAATAAAGTGAGTCCTAATGTAAGGGCTAGATTGGTAGATATTACAAGTATTCCCCTGTGGGATAACCCATGGAAGTACCTTGGTATTCCAGCTAAATGGGGAGGATCCAAAGTGCAAGATCTTACTTGGATTAAAGAGAGGGTGTTGGCAAAGATGGAAGGATGGAAAGGATCTATACTAAGTCAAGTAGGGAAAGAGGTGCTCATTAAGGCTATTGTATAGCAATTTCTAGTTACATTATGTTCATTTTGTGCCTCTCTCACTGCTGTAGTGGCTAAGTTTTGGTGGACCTCGTCTCGTAAACATAGAGGAATTCATTGGAGAAATGTTGAAGTTTTATGTTCACCTAAGAATTTGGGTGGCTTGGGATTCAGGGAATTTAGCAAGATGAATGCTCCACAAATTTCCAAACACGCTTGGAGAATCCTCAATGACCCAAACCCCTATTGGGCTTTTACTCTTAAAGGCATATATTTCCCTAGAGCTAACTTCTGGCATGCCAAGGATTCAAGAGGCTCTTCCTGGGTTTGGAAGAGCAATTTACATGGAAAACTCCTCCTTAAAGACTACGGCAGGTGGACTATTGGCCCTAGACACAGTGTTCATTGTGGGAGATAACTAACTTGCTTCTAGAAGGAAAGCATCTTTGAACAACATCTCCCCTGTCACCATTTTTAGTGAACTCATCAACTAGAACCATGAGTGGGACACTACAAGAAAATTGACATATACCAACGGAGACCTATAGCGATGGTAAATAAAACTGTAGGTATAGGTATCCTATACCTACAAGTTAAAAAAAACCGTGGGTATAGGTTCACAGGAAAAATTGTGGAAAAAAAATTGTGGGTATAGGTATTAGCGGGAATTGTTCTCACTTTCACCAAAAATTCCCTCTTTTTTTTTTACCAAAATAATTCCCCCTCCCATTTTTTTACCCAAATATGCTAACGGAAATTAAAAGAAAGGAGAGAGAAAAAGAAGAAGCAAGAACGCAGAAAGAAAACGCGTGAGAGAGAAGCTGAAAACGCAGAAACGAGAGAACGCAGAAACGAGAGAAAGAAAACGCGTGAGAGAGAAGCTGAAAACGCAGAAACGAGAGAACGCAGAAACGAGAGAGAACGCCGCGAGCCACCGCGCCGCCGCGAGCCTCCGCCAGAAGAAGAACAGAGAAAGAACGCCGCGAAAGAACGAGAAGAAGAACAGAGAAAGAAACGAGAAGAAGAACAAAGAAAGAACTAGAAGAAGAACGCAGAGAAGAAACGACGTCGCTGTTCCACCGCGCCGCCGCGAGCCACCTCCGGATCTCCTTCTTCACTACTCCACTGTGTGAGTCTTATATCTTGAATCTTTTTCCCCAAATTTATTCTACCCTAGTCTCTCGATTCTGCTTTGTTCCTGAAATTTGTGTTTTGAAATCACACTTTCTGTGCTCTTGTTCCTGATTTTGGTTCCTTATGTGATGTCTAATTTAAATTGAAATCATAAAATTTTCAAGGGTTAGAGATGTAAAATTTTGGTTCCTTGTTCCTGTGCTTTTGTTCCTTATGTGATGTTCATAAAATTTTGGTTCCTTATGCCATTACTTTTTTCAGCTGAAAAGGTTATTAAGCAGAACACAATAGCAATGGGATTTAAATTGAACCAGTCTTGTTTCATAGTTTACATAAAGTACTTTTAAGAACATATGGTAGTTTGACATTTTGCTGTTAGAAACAATTTTTGGTGCTAGTTTTGATAATGGCAATGGGAATTCTACTTCTATCACAATTAGAAGTAGTACGTACTATTTATTATATATTATATTATTATATTGTTGTTTCAATTTGGTCATGATGGGGAAAATCCAAGTAAATAACTAGCTCTTGGTCATTCTTGCTGTTACTGCTATTGCTAGGTAGGGTAATTAATGAATTTTTGTTTTTGTAGGGTTCGTAAAGGAGGAAGTATGGCACAAATTGCAAAATCTTGTGATGATGTATTTAACCAGCTGGTGCAGGGTGGAGTTTCCCCTGATGATCTTTATAACACAGTCTGCAAGCAGGTTCATTTTTGGAAATTGTTGAATCTTTACTTTTCATATTTATTGTGAATGTAATGTTTATAACTTTATATTGCTACTATTTTCATCAGTATTTCATTTTCAGTTTCTTCTTTTACTTTTTGAACTTCAATTGTGTGATTTTTTGTTGCAACAGGAGGTTGAAATTGTTCTCACATCCCACACAAATTAATCGCCGTACATTACAGTACAAACACATTAGAATTGTTGTGAGTTTTGGCCTTGTTTGCCCATAATTTTTATTTTTTCAATTGCTTCAAGTTTTCAATTTCAAATATCATATATGCGTGTGTCGCTAAGTGCTGTTCCCTATCACCATGTAGCATCTTTTGGATTATAATGATCGACCCGATGTTAGCCCTGAAGAGCGAGAAATGCTGATTGAAGATCTGGTAATTCTGTTGTACTGTATTTTCACTCTAGAAAGCCACTGTACTGTGTGAGGATGAGAGATCATCTTTTAATGTTAACTAGGTTGTGGTAGTCCGTTTTCTTGGAATCTATTCTTATATGTCATACTGATTTGGTAGGTGAGAGAGATAACTTCGATATGGCAGACCGATGAGCTTAGGCGCCATAAACCCACTCCGGTTGATGAAGCTAGAGCTGGTAAGTTGCTTTAGTATTACTAAGTACTATATATGTCAGCTCCTCTGGTTCACAGTAAAAGAAAATAAATAATTATTTGGTGAATAAGAGCTGTATGTTTTTTTCTTCCCAGGTTTAAAGTATCAACATTACTGGATTTGTGGTTTTTAGTCAATTGATTTGTTTTTTTGAAGCTTGTGTTGGTGTGATTCAGTTTTATGAGCTCATAAGATTTATTTTGTTGATAACTTTGTGTTTCTGATAAGATTTCACGAGGGATTGGAGGTTATTAATCCAAAAGGAGGAACAGAAGAGGCTGAAGAAGAGGCTGAAAGATGAGGTATACCACTACTACTTATCACAATCTCTATGTTGTATGGTACAGTACAGTGAATAAAAAAAACACCTAGATTATGTGAGGAAGTTTTACTGTGTGGTGAAATGGTGGTTGAACTTGAAGCAACCTAGATTGGATCATAGACACGGAACTATTGCTTGCCATTTTTGTTATGTGCATATTGAAATTTGATGTTGCCCACTTTATACTATAGTCAAACTATCAAGTCTGGTCTGCATTTTAAAACAAGCCTCTTTATAAGTCATGCCATGGTGAGCAGATAACTTGTCATGTAAACCAATGGCCTCTTTTTTTTCTATAAGCCCCAATGGCCTCTTTGATTACTTGAATAAAAGTTCAAATTTATCTCATCGTAAACTTTGCAGGAAAAACAAATCTTCATATTTCCAATGTTTTATTTCTGCTTGGTATCCTCAATAGTTTCTTTTGTGTTACAGGAAAGGGATAGTTACTGGAAAATGATGCAAAAGTATGTTGACTCTGATATCTCATCAATGGTGACACATGAATACTGGATCCGGTTAAATGAGTTGCATGAGTTGATTTTGTTTTTTGATTATCATACTTGTTTCAGCTCTGATCTGCCACTTCATATACTGGATCAAATTTATTTTGCAGCATGAGAATCTTGTTTTGGGAAGAAATGGATTGGAAGATGGACTGAAAGGAACATGCTCAGCACTTGTAAGGAGTTCACAGGGGCCAGCTTGTTCCTGACCAACGCCAAGAAGATCGAGATAATATAGGTAATGGTATGTGTCTTGACTTTAAATTCAGCTTAGTTGCATTTAGTGTATGTTTGTATGTATCTGTTGAAACATACAATAGTTTGACTCTTTCCTGCTATATATTGGCTTTTGCTTTCTTAAAAACTCCTTTCCTGCTATATATTGGATAGTTGTCTAGCTAGTTAAGATTCCTTTGCACAATGAATTTTAAAACAAAAATGGATAGTTTAGTATCCGATTTGATTCTGCCTATACCTTTTCTGTTGATGTTGTGCAAGTTGTAATTGCAATGAACATTGGACAGTTTATGTTCAACCAATTCAGGGCATATTTGTCCCTTAATTTGAATAATGCATTTGTTTTGTTCACTGATAAGTTAAATCTCTATCTTACTTTAAATATTGCATATTTTCAGGGCATACATGCTTTGATCTGCCTAGTATGTTTTGGCTTGCGTGATATATTGAATTGCTAGCATGTCTATATGATTAAGAATATGCCTTATCTTCAGGGCATACATGTCCCAATTATATTGAGTATGATAATAGCATATTTTTGTTATAATTTACTCATAGAATTTTTATGATTTTTATGAACGAAGTATCAGAAATCTATTAAGTTTGGTTTTTAAGTTGTATTCTTTTATTTTTTAACAGGTTATAGATGCTACAAGTGTTCCTCGCCAAATGAATACTGCGGTTCCAAACACTAATGAAGAAAGTGGCACCAATAAAGATTAGAAGTTAATTTTCTTTTGATGTAGTAAGCGTAGAAATTAAGTGTACTCAATCCGATTTATTTGTAATTTTTGAGATTATTGTAAGATTTATGTTTTTTAAATGCCAATGGTACTCTTAGGTTGACATTTTTAACTAATTTGTAATTTGATATGTTTGTAAGACTAAATATTAATTTTCAATATGATTGGATTTTTATTTTATTTTATTGTAACATAAAAATATTTATTTATTTATTTATTTATTTATTTTGTATTAAGCTTTTAATTGGTTTAATATTTCAATAGAAAAAAATAAAAATCATCATAAGCAGTAATGTTAAAACCTATACCAACAGAAAGGTGACTGTGGGTATAGCTCTTAGGCTTTGTCCAACGGTCAGAAAATCCGTCACTATAGGCTATAGCGACGCCATTTTATCGTGGGTATAGCCAAATAAAGACCACGGAAAATCTATCCGTCGGTATAGGTTTTTGGTGCTATACCCACGGTTTTTAACCCTTTACCCACAGATTTTTGCTGTCACTATATGTCAATTTTCTTGTAGTGGGACTTGAACTTGGTTAGAAGAAACCTCTCCCCAGATGGTGTGCGAAAAGGTGATGTGCAAGTATACACAATCGCAACAAGTAATATAATGATAAGTAAAGATCGTTCCCACGGAGATTGTTGAGTTTACTTCTATATTTAAATTAGTAATTTAGCTAGTGAGAAAAACAAGTAACAAATACAAGTTGTCAACAAGTATTGTCATTGTGATCAACATGAATGTAAATAAACAAGTAAAGATGTGAAAACAGTAGTGAATTGAAAGTATTTAAGAGTGAGTTGGATAGCTCAGTAGTTATGTAAATTCCCAAGAATAGTGTTCTATAATATTAGATGCTGTAGCGTTAAGCGCTGTAGCGCTTCAGAATCTGTAGACGCTGTAGCGCCTTGGTGGCGTGCCTTTCAGTCACTATCGTCAGAGTTATGTTACAAGACTCCTATGTCTAGGCTCTAAATAAGTTTTACCCCTGTATATTAAGCTCTTACAACATTTGCCTTATGAACTATTACTCCCCTATGTCTAGAGTTAAGTAGTACTTCCTTTAAATGTCTTTAAAGGGTTTTCATTCATATCATTCCTTGAGTTCTCTTTGTGAACCATGTCTGTACCCACAAAGTTACCTTGTTTTAGTTGGCCATTCCCAAAACAAAGTTGAAAGCATTATGACACAAGGAATAAAACGCAAACATCATAATATTACATAAAAGCTACTCAAAGTTCATTACACATTAAGAACAATCCAACTACAACATGATTAGCTCATAACAAGTTTCATCAACATAATACAAACTAAAAAGCTCATATTACCATAGGAAGACAAGAGGAGAATGGTTGCAAAAGATACACTCCAATGATCCCAAGTCACATACGAAGGATGAAGCTATGGCGTGAGCAAACCTTGAATGAAATCTAGAAACTATACTAAAAATAAAAGCTTAAGAGTGGAATAACAATGGAGGAAAGCTACAATGTCAAGATAGTTTCCTCCATGTTAAAACTCTCTCTGTATACGTAAGTTACTTCCTATAGAAGCATTCTATTCTAATTTTATCTAACCAAGCCTTAATAAAATAATAATATTAATTTATGATCATAAAACTTAGATATTATTCATAAAGCTACTTTACAAAAAGGTGTGATGATTAAAATCACCAACTATCACATGGGACACATGTAGGAGGCGCCAAGTGTCTTTGAAGCTTCCATTTGGGTGCTGAAATGTCATGCTAAGGATAAGAGATAAGGGTGATGACTCATCATTTCAGCAAGTGGCTTTATAAATATCCAAATGTCCCACCGTCATATAGGCGTTGTAGCGTCTACCGCTAGCTTACCGCTGCAGCACTCAAGCAAAACATCAATATATTCACAAAGGCACCAAATGTGTCAAATGATAACAAACAAGCTCCTAACCCTTCTTTCCTCTAAATAACTAATATTTACCTAATATAGCACAAATATTACTTGAGAACTTGTGTTGATTTAAGTATTAAGAGCACAAATAACCTATATAAAATAGAGTTATCACCAGACAGTGCTATTGAGACAGTTAAGGCCCCTATTTCTTGGTCTCCTCCTAATGATCACCTCTATTGGGCATACTCTAGTGATGGTGTGTACTTAGTGAAGTCTGGCTATAGAAGGTTACTAGAACTCAACCCTGGCACTATCCACATTGCCTCAGTCTCTAACCCAGTGCCTAACTCCCTATGGAATCATATCGAAAAGGTTGCAACCCCTAAAAAGGTTAAACACTTTATGTGGAGACTTTGCCAGAATGCCCTCCTAGTTAGAGAAGCATTACACAGAAATAAGATTTCCCACTCCCCTTTATGCCCTATCTGTAAGAGTGACCCAGAAACCCTTGAACATCTATTCCTACTTAGCCCTTGGATTGAGCCACTCTGGTTTGGACTACAATTCTCCCACCCACCCTCTAGTATGGGTCTGACCAACATTCAACACTGGATCTAAACCCTAATTAACTCTGTTAATGCTTGGCCTTCCCTGTAACACCCCTTTTCTACCCGGTAATTTGTTTAATAAAAATATCAGAGTTTTCAAAATTTAATTACACCTCAAGGGATGTCACACTTCAAATAACTCGCTTTTCGAAAACAGTCTTATAATAACTTCAAAACATCATTATCAATTAAATTACAACTTCGCATCCGAAACCCAACTGTTTAATCATAAAAGACATTACAAATATGCCAGGCTTACAATACTAAAATCCAATAACCACAACAGTCGTAATGACTTAAACAACATTCATTCCCCCTCCCTAGTGTTACATATCAGAGCATGACGACTCGACTCGAGAAGTGAAGCTAAAGGCCTTCACTAAGAATCACCTGCACGTTACCAACATGGGGGCAACATTCAAACAGGAAAGGGTGAGCATCATTTCAATCCATATAATAGAAAATATGATAAGGACTAATCATAGGCTACGCACTAGAACAATCAGCATCCGATACACTAAACAATCCACATCACAGTCATCATTCACATCATTCACAATCACTCATTTCATGTCTTGTAGACTTATGAAAATGCAACCCACTCGCGGGCATATGCATGAGGTACCTTTTCACAAAACGTCGCTTAGCCACTCAGGCCTCATCATCACTTAGCCACTCAGGCCTCAAAACGTCACTGGTTTTATGCATATGGGCATGAGACACTATGACATGCACCACTTACAACACACAATCACACAATTACTCAAATCATAGTCAACTATGTGACCCGTCACTTACCCGTTTGCTCGCAAAGAGCACAGCACCTGTCAAATTCATAATCAACGCAAAACGTCACTTGGCCATTTAGACCTTAACATCACTTAGCCCTTCGGGCCCCAAACATCACTGGTTTTTCATCGTCACTCACACATAACATCAATCAACTCAAACAGTAACCACTGAGGGCAAAAACGTCATTTGACTAACCACTAAGGGCATCCTCGTCATTTACACTTCATTATCTACAACTTTGGCCACTAGGGGCAAAACAGTGTTTTACACGCCATAACTAATAATAAATAGCCACTAAGGGCGAAACAGTCATTTAACTAGCCCCGAGAGCATCATCGTCAAAATCATCATTTTTGACATTACCTCGCTAAAACTGTTGTTTATACACCAAAAGGGATTTTTAAAGAGCTTCATATCATTTTTCAATGTCGCGGGGACGATCACCGGGGACGGCCACTTGGGCGCCCACAAACCATCAGAAAATAACAATTTTTCATTTTAGAAATTTGACCCACAGATAGACAACGTAAAAAGCTTCACGACACTTTTCGAATCGTTCGAAACGGACACCCGAGTCAAAAGTTATAGCGAAAACAGTTTTCGAAAACATTTGGGAACATCCTGGAACTGGCGCCATGGGCGCCCAGCGCCCAGGCACCTGGCGCCCAGCAAGGCGCAACACGCACACGCAACACACAAGGGCGCTCAGCGCCCAGCGCCTGGCGCCCAGCGCCTTGGCGCAACACACACGCACACGCAACGCACACGGGCGCTCAGCGCCCAGCGCCTGGCGCCCAGCGCCTTGGCGCAACACACACACACGCGCATGGGCGCTCAGCGCCCAGCGCTGGCACCCAGCGCCCAGCGCCTAGCCACACAGGAATTCTGGCAACACACAGCAACACACACAGGCCACAGGCGCCCAGCACAGGCACTTGGCGCCCAGAAAACAGCAACAACAAACCCAGAATTTTTCCAGCAACTCTTCAACACTAAACACCAAAAATCACCATTTTTCCCACAATTTTCCAAAACACTAAAAACTGATTTTTAGCAATTTAACTCATCAAAATCCTATAATTTTCAACACTCAAAATGACTCTTAATTTAATCAATCAACAAAATTCTTTGGAGCACTGAAATCAACATCACTTTGGCGCCCTAGGCGCCCTTGCACACCCACACTCAAAATGCGAAACATCAAGCTCTCCAACATACCAATTTATAATCCCATGAACTCACAAATACCAACATCATCAAAACACATACACAATTCGTATTATCTCAAGATTCAGATACTAACTCAATTCGCTTATGGCATACATATATATAACAACTCAACAATTCAATTCGCATACATATATATATAAAGATCGACCATTCAATTCGCATACATATATATAAAAAAATCAACCATTCAATTCGCATACACACATGTAAAATCAACATCAACAATGTATCAATAACACATCAAGAACTCATGGTATGCATCAATTCGCATATACATATAAAAATATCATCATCAACAATATATCAAGAACACGTCAAGAAATCTAGTCTAACCCTAGATCTAGGACCCATCATATAATTTATTAGATAGAATGATAGAGCTCCCCTAACCTCGAAGTTGAAGAATAGGCGCCCCCGAGACGATCACGAACGGAACCACGGCAACGGAATCACGTTCTTCTCTTCTCCTTGAAGCTTGCGCCTTCCTCCTCCCTTCCTCTACTCTCCACGGCGCCCTCTTTTCTCTCCTCCTCTCTATTCTCAATTTTTTCGCAAATGATCACCAAAGAACCCTAACCCCTAGGCACCACTTCGCATATGACTTGATTCATGGGCTTGGGCTTCTCACTTAAGCCCAAGTCCATCTAATTTGGCACCTCCATCTTCTAATACCCCCTACACATTTTAATATAATTTCTACTAATTAAATTATATCCACTTAATTAATTTAAATTCCTAAACACTTAATTAAATAATTTAATTAAATATTTAGGGTGTTACATTCCCCCATAACAACTTTAGCTTTTGGTTATTCTTCTCCCCGTGGTTCATTTGGAAGACTAGAAATGATGTTGTCTTCAATGGCAGGAACCCTAACCCTTTGGGTTCCCTATTCCAGATCAACTTGCATTGCTTTGAGTTTTTTAATTCTACGGTTAAGGTACCTAGTATTTCTACTAGGCTACCTTCGGTTCACATGGGGAAATATTGAAGGCCTCCATGCCCTCCTTTTGTTAAGATAAACTCAATGCGGCTTTTGATCTTACATCTAGTAAGGGTTTTATAGGGATTGTGTGTAGGGATGATAAGGTACGTACCTTATTAACAGCAACTTTCAAGAAGATCTACGTCGTCTCGGGGCTCACTGCTAAAGCACTTGCCTTGAGGGAAGCCTTAGTTCTGGGAAGAATCTTCGAGTCGGGTAACCAATGCTTGATTGAAGTTTGTAGGGCAACATTAAATCATTGAAACTAGATTTTGGGTTCGAAAGTCGATTATGTATGTGGGAAAGATATCAACACTCCGTGACATCCTTTCAAAATACGTCACCTCTAATTAATGGTGGCACCTAATATGGTCCTTAGAAAATATATGAATATTTTCATTACAAACCCTCCATTCAAATTTGCGTGCAAAAAGTTTTACTGATGTTTTTGCGAAGGTCAAAATGTGAAATGGAGAGGAGAAAACCTACTATAGTAGCAATTACAACTACCAATTATAAAAATTCCACCAATTGGTCTGAGGCCCAACGCGGGGTGGTGGGGGGAGAAATCAAATGTAGTCTATGATTATCCCTCTTCTGTGTGGTAATTTGGTCAATGTAATTCTAGAGAAACAAAATAGTCTCCAGAAAAACGAGAAACCAAACTGGGAACATCTAGCGTATTTGATTAAACTCAAACAAGGTTTTTCACTATAGGGTTTGGGTAAAAATCGCCCTTTGAGCCATTAGAAATCTTATATAGGTTGGAGTGTGTAAGGGTATAAATATCCATAAAGAAAATGACAGTATAGCTTACTAAAGAGACCAACCCACATCAGTGGTTCCTAGTAGCTGGAGAAATGTCTTAGAATGGGAATATGATATACATAAAGAAAGCTTAGCCTACCGAGAAAAGTAATACTTGTAAAAGGTTAGTAAACCAGAATCAATCCCCATAGCGACAGAGAACAGATGGGATGCCTCAAGAAATCAAGTGCTGCAAAAGGTGTAGATAGGGACCCAATGGACTAGGAGCAAGATTGGGAGTTGTGGTAATTATCATTCAAGCAAGTAACATTACGATTTCTCAAGAAAATCAAGATGAAGGTGTAAATGAATGGTAGAAAAGGGAGGTCAAAGCTAGAAGGGAGTTGGTCGACTTTTATCTCTACAATGGAGTGACCAGTGAATTGAATAGCCTAGAGGTATTAAATGTAATTCCAGGTTACGAACTAAGCTTGACCATACCAAATTAACTAAATAGATTCAATATGGTGTATGTAAAGGAGATTGTACTACCCTTCTAGCCATTTGATCTCTAACTTTCTAGCGCATGATAAGGTGAACATTTTGCAACCCTTCTAACACATGAGAAGCTCGGTAACTTTTTTTTAAAAAAGAAAATTGGGGAAAAAAATATTTTGAAGATGTAAGGTGTCAATCCCTGTTACAGGTGCAAGCGCTAGTGCAAAAATGGGATTAGAATTAGACATTTAAAGTCAGGCGCTCAGATGCCTGACTACATAAGTAGACACGGTGGCAAACTTGTAATTAAGAGGCAAAACTCGCGAGTTTTAAAGTCAAGCGAATACACGCCTGACTTCTAAAGTGAAAAAATAGGAAAAAAATTAGACTTTTAAAGTCATGCTATCAGACGCGTGACTACATAAGTAGACACGGTGGCAAACTTGTAATTAAGAGGTAAAGTTTTAAAGTCAAGCATATACACGCCTGACTTCTAAAGTACTAAAATAGAAAGAAAAAAAATTCACCTTCATTCGCAAAACACGCGAACCCTTTCCTCTCCCTTCCAGCAAAAAATCAAGAAACCCTTCGCCTCTTTCTTTCTCCTATCTTCTCTGGTTCCTTCTTCTTCCACGCGAAGCTTCCCCTACAACTCACGATTTCAAAAGGTTCTGGCTTCAATCTTTCAGCAAGAACGACTCAGTCACTGGTGAGAACAAAATCCCTCTTCTTTATCCTTTCAATTTCTGTTGAATCTTCTCTGAATACTGAATCTTCTTATCTCTCTCTGGTTCGTTACTGCGAAGCCAAACGAAGCTTGAATCCTTCAAGCTAACTACAGCAGAGACTACACAAGGTATGGATCTCTCACTTATCTTTCTTGTTTCAATGATTTCTTTAATCTTCAGCGAAACCCTAAGATTCCGATCTTCTGTTTTCAGGCTCTCTGTTGCAAGGTTTTGCTGCGGACAGTTCCACTAGGTAGATTCTTCACTTAGATTCTGTTTTGCTGTTGATTTGATGATTTTCCTTTTCAAAACCCTAACTTCTGTGTTTGCTGTTTTGTGTGTGGCTGAGACGTGTTCAACGAGGAACAATAGCAGCATCAATGGTGAATCTCCACCTGAGATTCAAAGGTATAACTCCTTTTATCACCTTGTTCAGTTTTGACTTTCAGTTTTACGAATCAAGAACACAAGAACTGACTTTGTGATCTGTTTGTTCTTCTGTATGTGTATATGACTTCCTGAGAAACACGAAGATCTTCAATGCTTTGAAGTTCTCTTCACAGAGATGACTCACGAAGGTAGAAATCCCCTTTCTCTATTTTCTTTGCTGTTTCTGTTTCTGTTTATGTGATTGTAGAACAAATACTCACTTGTGTTTCTTCTTCTTTTGTTGTTGAAGTTTTGTTTAAAGGTTGAATCATTTTCGTTGATTTTGAGTTTATGATGTTGATTTTGTTGTTTTTTTACTCAGTGTAAGTAATTGAACAACACCACTTACAGTATTCACAAACATCCTTGGTCGGTGACATTCTTGACATTGGATGCTCAGTACGAGTAAGCTCAAGATGTCTTGCACACAAGTTCCCTACAGCCAAAGTCACTGTGAGTTTTTAGTGGATGAAATTTCTTTGTCAACACTTTGTATGGTATGGATATGCTTTGTGATTCATGTGCTTGTTCCAGGGGCTAGATCTGTCACCCTATTTTCTAGCTGTGGCTCAGCATAAGGAAAAGAGAGGAGCACCTAGAAAAAATCCTATAAAATGGATACATGCGAAAGGGGAAGACACCGGCTTGCCTTCTTAATCATTTGACATTGTGTCTATTGCTTATCTGGTATGCATTTTTCTCCCTTTATTTAGTCCTACTTTGAATTTTAGAGAATTTCGCAATGCATTTTCTTCTATATACACTTCATGACAATCTAGACAACAAAAACAGAAGATAAGTACAAATTCTACATTGCCGAAATTTTCGAGACTAATGCTTGTCTTCGTGGAAATATTCTATATGGAGAAATTCTATAGCAGTAATCATATTTATTGACTTGTGACTCTTTTCTTGAAAATTTATTTGATGTTGTTGAATAAATTGTGGTAATATAGGATCTGGCTGTGTTTGCAATTTGTCTTGGGCTTAGCCCATTTGACAAAGCATCTATAAGTAATTTATAAGAAAAGGAACATGGGTTTGTTTGCCAGATAGATTGTCTATTGCTTTATCTTAAAGGCTTGCATTGTTATATATTCTAACATTATTTTGTGCTTGTGTGATTGCAGGGCCATTATTATGTGCAAGATAACATTCAAATTAACGAATATCGCGATCGCGTAGTCTTGGTGAGTATCAGTTGTTGAAGTCTACTAAGATTTCTTTAGTTGCATAATTGCCCTGTTTGTTTACCTCCATCATTTTGTTTGTTTTGATCCATATATCCATATATGCTTGTAGCCTTCTACATCAACTAAGCATGGGCGCCCTATTACAACATGTGTAAAGATTTTGGATTTGGCTGGTCTGAAGCTGTCAGTCCTGAATCAGATTAAGGTACTTTGTAGTTGAACTCGATCCAGCAGGGCTAGGGAACATGTGATTGATTGTGAATTTTAATGTGGTTATAGTGCATTTTGGTGATAAGATAATAAACATGCTGGTTTGTATTTAAATGGCTATTAGTAAGACCATTTAGAGTTGGTATAATGAATGAGAAGTGTGTGTGTTTGGGCACATGCTAGTGCAGATTTTACAATTAACTTTTTAGTTGAACTTGATCCACCAAGGCTAGGGAACACGTGATTGATTGTGAATTGAATGTGCTTATATTTTAATGTCATTATAGTCTTTTATCCAAGAAAGTATGTTTTGTTTGTTTTCATTTGCTACTTTTGCATTTTTACTTCTTCATGCTTTGATAAGCAAATTGATCTGCCTTTCTTGAGTTAATATATGTATCAAGTGTTCTCCAATGTGGGTTTGATGCAATTATGTTTGTAAGTTCATTTGAAAAGAAATTGAAACATTATTGACTAATCACACAGATTGTCTTTTTTTCCCTTAAGCCTTATCTATGTTATTAGATTCCTTTTTCAATTTGTATCCTATATATTCAATTCAACACCATTCGTTTGTTGCTTAACCCCTTTTCCCCTCCTTATTTTAGTTGATTTGCTGTTGGCACCAAGGATGGTTTCAAATTTTTTTATACCAATACAGGAACACTCTGGCACCAAGGATGGTTTCAAATTTTTTTATACCAATACAGGAACACTCTGCTACCAAAGTTGTCAGTAAATTTTTCAATTTCCTCATCATTCTTAATCATATTATATTTTCTCCTAATTTATTCAATTTCATTTTTCCTGTGAGTGAATTTTGGAGTGCTCCAATCGTTGCTACTTGGTGGCAGATGGTTATTAAAGGAATAATCAAGGAAAGGATCATTTGTGGGGTCTTAACCCCTTACAAATGAAGGTTCCTCTCTTTTTGGTTCTCAATTTTCTCTTTGCTGAATTGGAAAGGGTTTCAATTGAGATTTCTTTTTCTTATTATATTTGTATTGAAACTTGTTGTTTTGGTTGCAGAAACAAATAGAGGTGGGCCTCTTGTTGAGTATGAACGAAGAATTGCTCGTGGTGAACTAGCAGATGGTGATAGTTCTCAGGTAGATTGTCTGCATTTCATAAAATTTATGGGTTATTGAATTGATGAAATGGATTTTCCTAGTTTGATTTCTTGGTAAATTGATGCTGGACATTGTGGTATTGTATACATTTGTTCATGGCACTTTAGTAGTAAATGGTAATTAATCTCCACAAAATCTTCTTTTTCGCTTTTTTTGAGGTAGGTAGACACACTGAAAGAACTTCAGAGACTCTATGATGAGCTTGTTGAGTCTGCTGATTCCTGCCAATTAGATCGGGCTTCTGAAAAACCTGTAAGGTATACTCTATATTTATCTTGCTTACTGCTGATATGTTTGCTTGAAACTTATCATCTTTTATTTTTTCATTATGTTCAAGCTTCTGAATTCAATTTATCTTTTACTTTAACAGAAGCGGGTGGCTATGGTCTCGTCTCTTGTCACATCCTTCTTATTCACCTGTAAAAGGTTTATATCTTTATGGAGGAGTGGGTACTGGTAAAACTATGCTGATGGATCTATTTTTTTATCAATTATGAGTTTGACATATTTTTCTCTAGTCTCAACATAGGGGGGAATATTTTATGAGGCATTTTCAGCATTTTCATTAATTATGTATGCTTTTGGAGTAAGTATTTCATTTGAAAATCTTTAACTGATACAAAAGCAGCATGCTTTGAGCATTATTAATTTTGTTAGCAATCTCTAGAATGATGTTATCCTTTGTTTGTATGCATAATTTGGCAAACAGAAAAAGAGGAGGCTTATCTCCAATTTACTATTGTCTATCCTTGTAGAAACACAAGGGGCTGTCAGATCCATTTGATGTTGTTGCAGAAGAGATTTCTGATGACACGATTTTATTATGTCTTGATGAATTCATGGTAAATCTTTAGTATAATTTCTATTTCCTTTTGCAACAGATCATGCGTACTTTGTTTTGTGTCATAGCTTGAGATTTTTTATTTGGTCTTTCTGTAGGTAACAGATGTTGCTGACGGATTGATACTAAATCGCTTGAAGCTACTAAACCTGGTGCATCTTCTACTTCTATAAAGTCAGATTCTGGAGAAAAATTTCTGATACAAAATCTTCTTCTGTCACTAGAAAGGTTTCTAGAATGCCTCAGTCATCATATTACAATGAAGTTTTAGCCACTGAAGCTGGAGGAGTTGGTCAATTTCCACCAGCTAAGATGTCTTATGGTGGTGGTTCTACATCTGGAAATATGTCACATTGGACAATTGATGAATTTTTTGGAATTAATGATTTCAGTCAGAATTATAATTTCATGGATGGATCATTAAGGGTATGTTCATAGTTGTTGCTGTTCACTGGTTTTGTAGATTACTTATCTTTTATGTTTTTATTGCTTGACATTGTCATATGACTGGCATGTTTATAGAGAATTGATGGATTTTATAGGGATAGAGAATTGTTGTATATGATGAATTTAAGTACAATGTGATGAATTTAAGTGTAGAATTCTATTTGGATGTACTTAGCTTTAATGTAATTTAGCTTTGGATGTATTTTGTACTTAAAGTGATGAATTTTGGCTTTGGATGTACTTAAAGTAGAATGTGATGAATTTAAATGTAGAATTTTATTTACTGGTTTTGCTGGGAGAATGACCAAAATCGTATAACCAGGGTGTATGTAGGAGATTAAACCAAAATTTGAAAGAAAAAAAAACTTTTAAAGTCAGGCGCAATATTAATGCCTGACTTAAGTATAGATTTGAAAAAAAAACTTACGAAGTCAGGCCATAAATGATTGACTTTAAAACATTCTTACGAAGTCAGGCGAAATAAATGTTTGACTTCAAAACTGACTTACAAAGTCAGATCATAAATGCTTGACTTTAAAACATACTTACAAAGTCAGGCGAAATAAATGCTTGACTTTAAAACTGACTTACGAAGTCAGGCGAAATAAATGATTGACTTTAAATCAGACTTACGAAGTCAGCCTATCACTTGACTTTAAAACTCTTGACATACAAAGTCGACTTAACAAAAGTCAAGTTGTCGTCTGACTTTAAATCCTCTTTCCGTCTGACTTTAAATCCATTTTTTGCACAAGTGCGCCTACTCTACCAATTGAGCTACATCGCCATATTGGTAGCTTGTTCACTAATGCTGAAGCTAGACTTTTATTAATAAAATATTTTTATCTATCCAAAAATGAAGTACCTAAATACAACTACAAGTTAAACCAATCTTCATCTCAAAATATTAGTTAATGTTAATTAAAAAATCGTTGTCATTTGTGTGAGGCAATACTTCAATTATTGCCTGCTTAACTCTAGTTTTGTTTTATTTTCACTTCATCATAAGAGATAAGCACCTTTCAAATGACAAAAATTGAGCTAACAGATGTCCCAACGTGGATGCATACATACATACACTAGACATTATGACACTATTTCATCATACGTACATTCTACGTTACGCTGAAAATCAGTTAAACTTCTTCATCAATTAACGTTGTATTTCTCATGAATTGTTACGTAATTCTTTTGAAAAGACATGAACTATTAACTAATACATTTTTATTATTATAATTATTATAATATCAAATAGTAATATCATTCCGCAATTTGGGGGTACCTACATTCCTAGTATTCCATCGAAGCTGCCAAAAGAGGTATCAGAGTTTGCCTGGTAACCTTGCGAGAATAAAACTCTTAAACGTGAAAGTGATTGGTTGGTTCCCATTCCTATCATGAAAGGATATGATTAGTAAATATTTTTGGTCTTTTTTTTGATAGAAAAACATGTTTGGTCTTTCACTCTTTCATTGCTTAAAATAATGTAATTGAATATATTTTTTTTTACTAAAAAGGATATTCATTCATTCAAGTTGATAGATTACGTCGATGAAAATACAAACTCAGAATCGTTAAAAACACAAAAAATGAATTTGCGAATAAAGTCACAGCACCCAAGTTAATAGCATAAAACGGTAAAATGCCTACAAATATGACAAAATAAAAGTCACCGGAGTACTCATACCTCTAGATCTGTAACTTTGAGGCCCTAGTCATATGCCTACAAGTTGAATCTGCAATATACCGAAGTTGATCTTCCCTAGTCATTGGTTGAATATTTACTTATATATTATTTTATGTAATATTGTGATTTTTTAATTAAAAGGGTATTCAAGACTTTGTATGAATTGCTGAAAAAAAATGATAGGTAAAATCTTCAGCTTAAAAATCATAGATTTTAAAGTTAAACACCAAAAAAATTGTAAATTATTACTTTCATTAATTGAATCTTTTGCATGAGTTTTATGGAATAGGTATACCATGGTATTAAAATATCAAAATATAATAGATGCTATATTTAGAATCTTTAGATTAACGTATAGGATGTGGTTTTTTTTTTGACAAAGTATAAGGATGTGGTTGAAAGTCTTTCAATTTGAGAGGAAGAATATTTTAGAATTAAGTGATATGTGGTTGAAAGGCTTTTAATTTGTGCGAAGAGAGAATATTTGGAAGATTTCTGAAAAAAAAATTTCTCATGTTTGGAGATGTTTTAAGAAGAGAGGAGAGGTGATTCATGATTGTATTTTCCTTTGTTTTCTTTCCAAAATCCCAAAATCAACTCTTCTCCTTAAAGTAGCTAGTAAAGGAAATTTAATATTTAAGTTAAACAAAATGAAGTAATAATGTGGATTGTCGTTGAGAACATATTTTTCCTCATTTCTTTATTCAAATATCAGATATAGTTAAAGTAGCTTTCATACACCCACTACTAAAAAATTACAGAAAAATATATATGGATAAGGTACTACAAAAATTAATGCCTATACTTGTACGGGGATAGATTCAAAGAGCACAGCTATGAAAAAAAATGAACCATTACAATAGAAAACATAATGCATGCACAACATAGGATAGAAGAGATAAGGCAAATGTAATTCGACTGGATGCGGCATAAACAACTCAGTACAGATATCCAAGCAGGATCACATCAGAAGTGCAGTAAAAACATCCAAGTACAGATAATAGCCAAAGTGTTTCAAACATATCGCATCAGATAATAACCATATACAAATAATATCCAAAACATAAAGATAACACAGATGCAATGCAGATAAGTAAAAGGTTCGGCAAAAGATAAGACTTTCAGAGCTGTTGTAATCGACTATGCTAATCGATTATAGCAAATGGATAATCGATTATGACAAGTAGGACAGTGTTGATAATCGATTATGGCAGGTGTTGTAATCGATTACGAAAAGAAAAGAAACGAAACACACAAAATTCACTTAAATTCACATTTTTTTTAGATTAAATTATTTGAGAAACACTTAAACAACTCATATTTCATTCAAATAGATGATGAATCAATGATTCCAAGTTCTCTTCGAATGAAAAAGAAACTTTCTTTTTGCAATGGTTTTGTGAAAATGTCAGCTAGCTGTTTTGACGACTCAACGAACTCAATCACACGATCGTCTTTCTGAACATGATCTCTAAGAAAATGATGTCTAATCTCTATATACTTAGTCCTAGAGTGTTGAACAGGGTTCTTTGTAAGATTAATTGCGCTTGTGTTGTCGCATTTAATCGGAATATGATCTATATCTACGCCATAGCAAGAAGTTGTTGCTTCATCCAAAGGATTTGTGCGCAGCAACTTCCCGCCGCAACATATTCTGCTTCAGTAGTTGACAATGTGACACTAACTTGTTTCTTACTATGCCATGAAACTAATGCACTGCCTAAGATGTGACATGTTCCACTAGTGCTTTTCCTATCTAGTTTGCAACCTGCAAAATCAGAGTCAGAGTATCCGACAAGACTACATGTGGCGTCCTTGGGATACCACGGACCAAATGTTGTGTTCTTAAGAGATATCTCATGATTCTCTTGACCGCTACTAGATGTGACTCTTTTGGATTTGCTTGATATCTAGCACACACGCAAACACTAAACATGATATCCGGTCTACTAGCAGCTAAATAGAGAAGTGAGCCAATCATACCTCGATATTTGCTTAATTCTACCGGTTTACCTTCTTCATCCTTGTCTAGGTAGCATGAGGTGCTCATTGGAGTGGTCATTTCTTTTGCTTTATCCATTTCAAATCTCTTGAGCAACTCTTTGCAATATTTTGATTGAGATGAAGATGTCGTTCTTGGTTTGTTTTATTTGAAGCCCAAGAAAGAAATTGAGTTCTCCCATCATCGACATTTCAAACTCATTCTGCATAATACTAGAAAATTCTTTGCAAAGCAGTTCATTAGTAGCACCGGAAATAATATCATCCACATAAATTTGTACAAGTAAGATGTCATCTTTTGACTTGTTTATGAATAGTGTAGTGTCAACTTTCCCTCTTTGAAAATCATGATTGAGTAGGAACTTGCTCAATCTTTCATACCAAGCTCTCGGAGCTTGCTTCAGACCATAAAGAGCCTTTTTGAGTTTGAAAACATGATCTGATTTTTCATAATTTTCAAACACTACAAAAAAATTAGTCATTAGCGAGGGACAGTTCCCTCGCAAAATGACCTGATTCCCTCACTAATGGTTATTTGCGAGGGACTTAGCGAGGGACTAGTTCCCTCGCTAATTCCCTCCTCGCAAATGGGATTAGCGAGGGAAGTTGGATCCCTCGCTAATTAGCGAGGGACTATGCCGTCGCTAGTTCCCTCGCTAATGACTGCAGCTTTTCAGGTGATGGGACTCAGTTGCAGGGGTTGGTAAATGCGCAGGAATTAGCGACGGCTTTTTCCCTCGCTAATTCCCTCGCTAATGACTGCAGTTTTCAAAAAAAAAATGACACGTGTCCAGTGCTGAATGGCTTGTTTTTTTTATATATATTAATTAATGAATATTATATTATATTATTAATTTTGTGGTGATGTGTGGTGGTGGTGGTGGTGGCGTGGTGGTGGTGTGGTGGTGGTGGTGGCGTGGTGGTGGTGATGAGTGGTTTAGAGTAGAGAGAAGGAGAAGAGTAAGGGAGAAAGAGAGAGAGAGGAGTGAGAGTGGTGGTGGTGGCGTGGTGGTGGTGTGGTGGTGGCGTGGTGGTGGTGGTGGTGATGGGTGGTTTAGAGTAGAGAGAGAAGGAGAAGAGTAAGAGAGAGAGAGGGAGAAAGAGAGAAGAGTGAGAGTGGTGGTGGTGGGGTGGTGGGTTGGTGGTGGTGAAGAGTAAGAGAGAGTGAGTGAGAGTGGTAGGAGGTATGTGGTGGTGGAAGAGTGAAGAGAGAAGAAGAGTGTGAGAGGAGGTGGTGATGATGGTGGTGGTGGTGGTGTTGGAAGAGTGAAGAGAGAAGAAGGGTGTGAGAGGAAGTGGAAGGGGGAAGAGGAAGGGAAGAGGAATGGTGAAGAGTGAGTGAGTGAGAAAGAAGAGTGAAGGTGTAAACGGATATAAAGGAAAAAAGAAAAAAATTTGCGAGGGAATTAGCGAGGGAACTGTCTCATCATCTGAAAAGTTAACGTTAGCGAGGGAATTAGCGAGGGAACTGTCCCTCGCTAATTTCTGCACCTTTACCAACCCCTGCGCTGAGTCCCATCATCTGAAAAGCAAAATTTAGCGAGGGAATTAGCGAGGGAAGTCATTAGCGAGGGACAGTTCCTTCGCTAATTCCCTCGCTAATGACAAAAAAATTGACAGCTCTATGCCCTCGCTAATTCCCTCGCTAATGACTGTTTTTGCGAGGGACAACAAGTCCCTCACTAATGTCCGTTGCTAATTAGTGTTTTTTTTGTAGTGAAAGCTAGGTGGTTGTTCAACATACACTTCTTATTGAATAAGGCCATTTAGAAACGCACTTTTGACATCCATTTGATATAATTTAAAATCCATGGTTGTTGCAAATGCAAGGAGCATGCGAATAGCCTCTATTCTAGCTACGGGTGCATATGTTTCATCATAGTGTATTCATTCTTCTTGATTATAACCCTTAGCTACTAGTCTAGCTTCGTTTCTAACAATTATGCCCACCTCATCTAGTTTGTTTCTAAACACCCATTTTGTGCCTATTATTTGATGATTATCAGGCCTAGGGACAAGATCCCACACTTCACTTCTTTCAAACTGATTTAACTCTTCTTGCATAGAAATAGTCCAAGGTTCATCTACTATAGTCTCATCTAGATTTCTAGGTTCAATTTGAGATACAAAAGCTATATGATTACATGCATTTCTAAGAGAGTTTCGAGTAGTTACCCCTTTTGATACATCACCGATAATATTTTCAAGCGAGTGGTGCCTTGGGATTCTCTATTCCTTTGGTAACTCACTGCTTGATTCTTCTTCAGTTCTTTGTTGAGAAGTGGATTCAGTTCCCTTCTCTTTATTTTCATTTTTCTTCTCTTCACCTAGTTGTAATGCTTCAAGCTCATCTGCAACATCATCAATAACCTTTCCCAACCTTTTGGGGTTAGTTTCTTCAATCTAACATGTACAGATTCCTCAATTACTTTATTTCTTTTATCGAAAATTCTAAAGGCTTTACTAGATAAAGAGTAACCAAGAAAAATTCATTCATCAGCTTTAGCATCGAATTTTCCTAGGTTATCCTTTCCATTGTTTAAGACAAAACACTTGCATCCAAAAGTGTGTAAGTGTGCAATGTTTGGTTTTCTCCCTTTGTAAAGTTCATAAGGGGTTTTCTTTAAAATAGGCCTAATCAAAACTCTATTCATAACATAACAAGCAGTGTTTGTTAGTAGACACGACATTTTTTGATTTAAAAGATACTTTGACCTGTTTACCTTTTTGGCATGCATCACATAATTTATCCTTTTCAAACTTGATTTTAGGAAGACCACTAACTAGTTCCTTAGTGACTACTTTGTTAAAATGATCCATATGAATATGAGCTGCTCTACGATGCCGTAGCCAAGAGTTTTCCTCCTTACTAATGAGATAGCATGCATTATGAGATGAAACTTCATCAAGGTTAATAATGTATATATTTTCTACTCTGTTTCCTATCATTCTAACTTGTTTGCTCTTTTTATCTTCAATGATGCATGATCCTGAATCAAATATTACCATATTTCTTTTATCACATAATTGACTAATACTTAGTAAGTTATGTTTAAGACCTTCAACATAAAGCACATTATCAATAGCAGTGGATAAATCTTTACCAACTTTAGCTTCACCGAGGATTCTTCCTCTATTGTTATCACCATAAGTCACATGACCGCTTGATCTGGGGGTAAGAGTTAAGAACTTTGTTATAGCTCCAGTCATGTGCTTTGAGCATCCGCTGTCAAGGTACCAATCAGACCCCCGTACCTTGAAGCATACCTGCAATGAGTTCAAAACAAGGTTTTAGGTACCCAAATCTCTTTGGGTCCTTGTGGGTTAGTACTTGGTGTCCCTTTGGGAACCCACACCTTTTTCACAACTTGTCTACCTCTAGCCATGCAAACAGATGCAGTATGTCCTGGTTTAGCACAATAATAACATTTAATATATGGACTAGTGGTGAACTTAGGTCTATGATACACATGTCTTTTCATGAAATTGTTTCTTGGAGACCTAGGATGCACATGTTGTATGTTAGACAGTTTTCCTATTGTCCATTCAAGCTCATGAATTTTCTTTTCATATTCAGCACACTTATGACATACATAATTAGCTTTAAAACAGCCAAGACTATAATTTTCTTTTCTAAGTTATAATCTTTCCTTAGTCAAGGTGATAACTTGATTTTGAAGATGAGCAACTACTTTCTTAGATTGAGTTCATGCTTTAGCTAGTTTCAAAGAATCATTATGCAATTCAAGAAATGCCTTATGTAATTCATCATATGCATTAAGTGAAGTTTCAGAGTTACAATCTACCGCATTTTCGTTTTCACTTTCATGGTCGGCCATGAGAGCAACTTGAGCTTCTTCACTTTCTGAATCATCTGATGAATCCATGTCTTTGTCTTCCCATGCTATGTAGGCTTTTCTACCTTTGTTTTCTTTGAATCCCTTTTTCTCAAATGTTGATACCTTTTTCTGTAAGCTTGGGCACTCCATCTTAATATGCCTGGGTTTGCCACATTCGTAGCAAGTTGGAGGATTAGATGAGTTTTCCTTGCTTGAGAATTTTTTTGGAGGAAAACTCTTCTTAGGAAAACTTTTCTTTCTCATGTACTTTTTGAATTTTCTAACCATAAGAGCCATGTTCTCATCATCTTCATCATCTTCATTTTCTGAGTCATCACTGTCATCAGGTCGATTTGAACTAGAAGCCTTTAAAGCCAAACTTTTCTTTTCTTATCTTTTTCTTCATGCTCTGCTAGAGGAGTGAGCTCTAGTTCATGCACTTGTAGTTTGCCAAAAAGAGTGGCGAGTGTCATAGTAGCTAAATTCCTTGATTCAGCTATAGCAGTTACCTTTGGCAGCCATTCTCTATTCAGGCACCTTAGTACTTTGTTGATTAAGTCTTCGGCAGGAAATGATTTTCCTAATGAACTCAATTGATTCACTATGTGAGTGAACCCCTTTTTCATTTCTTGTATAGTTTCTCCTTGATTCATTCTGAATAATTCATACTCTTGGATAAGAGTGTTTGTTCTTGCTCTTTTTACCTCACTAGTACCTTCATGAGTAACTTGGAGATTGTCCCACATTTCTTGGGCAGTTTTACAGTTTGACACCCTGAAGAACTCATCGGGGCTTAGTGCAGAAGTAATGATATTTCTAGCCTGAAGATTGTGTTGAACCTTTTTCTTATCATCATCAGTCCATTCAGCTCTTTCTTTGACAGTGAGAATACCATTTACCATGTGCGTGGGGACAAATGGTCCATTTTCCACAGCATCCCATACATCTATATCAACCCCTTCTATGAATGTAGCGACGGAAAAATCCGGAGGAGGATTCTTCGAAATTCTTCAATGAAGCCGCCACCAAAGTTTTAGTTTAAGGGCAAACATTGGAAAATCCCTATTGAATGGATAAGGGGTTTGCGGACCAGGTTTAGGCTCGGGAGTCGTTTATGCGTAGGGAAGGTATTAGCACCCTACGACATCCCTCCTAAGGAAGGTTACCTTTTAACTAAATGTATAAGCATTTATTAATTCAAAAATAATGTTTTTACCCTTATAATAATAATAATAATAATAAAAATAAAAAGGACTCGATAAACGGTTAGTTGTTTTTTGTACTTTTTGAGAAATAGGAGAGAAATGAATTAAAAGAAGAAAAAAAAGGTTTTTTATTAATGCAATTGACAGAGGTCGGCCGCCCTCTGCTCCTACGTATCTCCTGGTAGAGAATCAAATCACACGTAGTTCTTGGTAGGAAAATGTTTGTGCGTTTGGTGTTTTTTATTTATTAGAAAATGAAAATGATTTTGATTCAGCAAAAGGGGGAGAACATTGTAACTTGTAAAATAGAAATGAGGGAGGTGTAATTAGTTGTGGAGTGTAGTATTATTAAAAGATGGGTGCAACTAGTAGTGCAGCCCAGTTCACATTTTTTGGGTTCAAAAGCCCAGTTCACATTTTTTGTTGTGGTAGGGAGCTGCGGTTCTGTTTTTGGTTGGCGAAGGTGGAGAGAGAGAGGTCGGTTTCGTGGTGGCGGTGGCTGGCCGTTCGTGGTGGAGTGTGGTGATATGGTGCGCTGGTGGTGGAGGGTTGTCACGGTGAGGTGGTATTCCGGGTGAGGGGTGGTGGTTGGTGGTTGGGAGTGGTAGAGGTGTGGTGCACGGTTACGGTGGTGTGGAGGTGGCCGAAGGTGGTGTGGGGGTGGCCGAAGGTGGCGACCACCATGGGGTGGCCGGAGCTTCAAGCTCCTCCTTTCTCTTTTTTGATTTCTGATTTTTGATTCTGTGCGTGCCTCCCCCTGTGTTGTTTTTTTGCAGAAAAAATTCCTTCCCCTGCTTGCTGTCTCTGTTAGTTCTTTAATAGGGGAAGTAAACTAATAAGACAACAATTTTTGTTATGTTCTTTCAGATATGGAGCAGAGGTGGTGGAGCAGCAGCTGCAAGGTAATGCCTGAAAAGCATTTTGGTCTCACCCAAAATGGAGGAGCAAACAAAGAACAAAGGGAAAGAGGCTTGGCTTGATGCTGAAACTACTAACACTACCAACAATGCCACAACAGCATGCGCATACCAGTTTTTTTTACTTTATTTTGATTTTACATTTTTTTTTACTTTTGCTTTTAATTAATTTTTGTACTATTTTGTATTTATTTTTTGTCTATACATGTGTACCAAAGTTGACTTTGTAAAAAAAACTGATTATAAAAAGTATTTATTCACAAACTGATTTTTATTAGATTCTTAGAACAAAATTAAATCGATAACAAAGATGAAAAATATACGTACGCGACGAGACGCGAATGCGCGTCCATAACGAGAATACGTGAATTCGCACACTAAAATAAACAACCGTACACAACGAGACGCGAACACGCATCCGCAACGAGGACAAAAATTATTAAAAAACGCACGCGCGCACAATGAGAAGTAACACGCCTATACACGACTGAGAACGACACACATAACAATATTTTGGATTTTCTAGTTTTAAATTAGCCGGACAAAATTAGGGTATGACAGCTGCCCCTCTTTATTTATATTTTACTAGGAAATATGAAGGGTTTCCAAATTCCTCGAGTAAAATAGAAATAAAGATAAAAACACTAATTTTGTCAAAACCTTTTCTTTTTTTGAGAAAATCATAGAAAAAAGGGTTTACATAGAGCAAAAGTAAATAGGGATCACTGGGGATCTGAAGGAGCACTGGGGCTCTGATGGTTTAATTCACAATTGATGCTTGGCGCATTGATTGGAGTCAAACTGAAGGACCGATGAGGTCTGAAGGGCATGCCTAAGCCTGATGGACCAATGGGTCTGATGGAGCGCAAACTAGCAACGGTACTAGTAAAACGGTCTGCTTGGGGGGTGGCCTTTTTCGAGCGGCCATGGGGGCAAGGTCAGGTCGTTGACCTGATTTGCGCACCTCGAAGGACGTGCACTGTGTTTTTTAGGCGGACACAGCTAGTCTGAAGGGCCTGGGGCCGGATGATCCGTCGGTTGCTCGATAACGCGACGTGCGATCTGGATTGAAGGACCAATGTTGGTCTGAAGGAGCGCTTGGGCTCTGAGGGACCGCTGGGGGTCTGAAGGAGCGCTTGGGCTCTGAGGGACCACTGGGGGTCTAAAGGAGTACTGAGATTCTGAATTGCGGTATGAGATCAGTGCTTGGAGCACTGACTTTGAAGAAACAAACTGTTGGGATCGGCACATGGCGTACCTGCCTATAACATACCTAATGGATGCATTTACCTGATACGGGGAGAGCTATCTATATTCGGCATGTCTAAAAATGCAATAAATGATGTATGCGCGCAATATAGGTATGTGAAATAGTAGGTATCCGATGGGATGAATGAAGCGTGGCAGATGATGTGAGATGAAGTTGATGGAACATGGGGGTTGTATGTGAATGCAGATAAGATATGAGTGTGATTGTGCTGACTAATGATGAATGTAATGAAATGAGCAATTTTTCTCCTTTTGTTGTTTTTTTTGCTTTTCTCTTTTTTTCTTGATATACAATGAGTGTATGAAATGCAAAGTGTGAATGTGATGAAAATGTAATGCTTTGACGCGAATGCCATGCATGAATAAAAAAAACTCTTTTTTTTTATTGGGGGCAACGATGAGGCCGGCACTTGGACATCTATCGAGGCGAACAATGTCATGCGTGCAATGATTGGTATCTGGGGGGTTGATGAATGAACTGAGTATACCATGGGTGTTGAACCTGGTGGAATGAGAAAGTCGGCAACGGTGTATGAAATGTGGATGCAGCTGTAGTGATTAATTTTTGATGTGATGATAAATGCAATGAATGGACTTTTGTTTTTGCTAATTCTTATTTATTTTTGCCCTTTTTTTTCTTGATGCATGCAATGCGAATGTGAATATGATGCGTATATAACACTTTGATACAAATGCTAGGGCGAATAAAAGGAAACACATGAATGCATAGCAAATGATATGATTGGTGATGTAGAAAGCTTTTTGGCAACGACGAGACCGGCACTTGGCACGTCTATCAAAAGGTTATATGTATGCAATGTGTTGAATGTGCAATGCGAAAGTAAATGGACTACAAAAAGCCCGTGAATGATGGATGCCTATGCTGGTCGAAACAGAAATTGATAAGCTGTGTATGCGAATGCAGATAACATGCGAATACGAATGTACTGCTGGTTGCATGATGGAATGATCTATACTTTGGTGGGAGTAACAGGTGCAATGTGGATAATTTTTGCCTTTTTGGTTTTCTTCTTTTTTTTTTGTTTTTTTTGTTTTCATGCATAAATGAATAAATGAATGAATGAATGAATGGGCACACGTAATGCTTAGATGAAGGGTTGTGGTAGCCGCATGACTTGATGTTGTATGATGCAATGATTGTATGGTTGTTGGGATGTGGGAGGTTTTTTTCTGTCTTTTCGCTTTATTGCCTTTTTGGTATTTGATGAATGCATGAAATGACAATGTGAATGTGATGAATACGTAATATTTTGATGCAAACGCTATGGTGCCTAAATACATGGTGCATTGATGTGATTGATTGGGATGTAGACAGACTTTTGGTAATGATGCGACCGACATTTGGCATTTTTATTGAAGCGAATACATGTTATGCGTGGCTATGCATGCCCGCATACGCAATGTGTAATGCACAAGAAGCAAAATTGTGTAAGCAAAACAAGTGGAATGTGAATGCATGTACAATACTTGTATGAAAGAGTTGTGATGGGTATGATCAGATGCATGGTTTAATGCTAGAATAATGAGGACATGTATAATGCATGATTTGTTGGTAACAACATTTTTTGTTTTTGTAAGGATGCAAGAATGTTTGATGTGAAACGAAACTTTTGATGCTGGAAACAGAGAGCTGAACATTTTGAATTGATCGTTCCTTGGAAGAAAGATTTTTGATGGCTTGGACTTGAACTCTGGTAAGCTCAAGATTGTCATCTTGACAAGTGTGGCTTGCAACAATGTATTAGTGCCCTTTCTAGAGATCGAGATGTGTATTTACAGATGGGTTCTTATTTGGTTATGATGACCCATGATGACTAAGCTTTCAAGTCTAAGATGTTAACTTAGAGGGATTGTCATTATTGTGTGTCTCTCTCTTTGGAGCATTTGCTTAATAAATATGAAAAACAGTGCGAATGCAAATGAATGTGCCAGTTGACTCAGGGTTCAAGAAATGTAGGGTATAGTCAAGTGTGACACATGAGTGGAGTGGAGGATGAGGTTTATTGGCTCAAACTTATGAGAGATAAGCTTGCCCCAAGGTAAAAAATGTTTGATTGCCCCAATTTTGACTTCAAATAGTGGGGAGTGAAACTAAGGAGGACAAAGACAACTAAGGATATAGACTAATTGAGGGATTGGGAAATATGCTGGTATTGGGGGACGCGTGACTAGAAATGAATGGAATGGGGGGCAAAAGGATTCTTTCGGCCCAAGGGATATGATGCCCCGGTCTACAAGAGGACAAGGTTGCCCCAATCCATGAAAGGTGAAGATTGTCCCATCTCGAGTGGGATTGTGACAGGGTGTAAAGTTAGAATCACTGTTTGGAAATTGGTCTGGTACGGCTACATGAGTGTAGTATATGAACAGGATGAAAGATGAGGGTATTTTGGGGATGCTAAAAAAAATCTCCCTGAGTTTGAATGGAATGGGGGGTGAGGTATTGCCCCATTTTGATATGATAAGTCAAGTAACTGTCTTAGTAGGGATTTGTGGCTTTCCTTGGGAAGGAGTCCACAAGCTAAGACAGTCAAGAGTTTTTGGTTCAATGGAAATTCACTTTGTTGATGATCACTGTTATCTTCTCTTGATGAACTTCGAGCGTGCAAGCCCTTTTAAGTTTTTTTTCTTTTTTTTTTATAATATTTTTTTTTTGAGCAAAAAAAATTATTCTGATTATTTTGTCCTAGAGTATAAGCTTTGAGAAAAATGGAAGCAACCAATCACTGATCGGAATAGGCCTTTGGATTGTAATATGGCCAGTGGTTAATGATTCATGAAGGAAATGATTACTTTGCTCCTGAGAGTGTTCGGGGTTGGTTGAACAAAGAATCTTTTATGTGCTTCATGGTAGAATGTACCTGTTTTAGGGTTGTAGCGCATTTGAGGGTTTATGGAGGATAGGATGCTTAGGCCAAAGGAAGTGTTTAAGGGTTTATTTCAGACAATGATCTTTTATATGCTCGATGGTGTGAAGTGTCAGCTCACAAATTCTACCGTTTTGGTTTTCAGGATTTTTCGATCCTCTCTTTTGTTTAATTTCACTTTTTTGTGATTTTTCTTTTTTCCTTCGAGCTGAGCGAGCTGTTAGATATGGGATTGATCCTTGTCTAAGGTGTTCGAAAGATTTTTGATTTTTTTGGCTCGAAGTGGGTAGCAAAGGGCATTTCTCTTTTTTGGATTTTTGGATATAGGAAAATGGCCAAACTCCAATTCAAATCATGATTGCTTATTTTCTTGAAATTGTAACTATGGGACAAAACTTCATTTTAATGTATTTGCTTTTCTTTATTTATTATTTTTTTTATGCCCTAATTTTTGCTCAGGCTGCTCTCGCGAGTTTTCAACCTAACGGGCTTTTCTTTTTTGGATCTCTTTTGTGTTTTTTTTTTACTCAAAGGACTTGCACGAGTATTTAGAATGCCAGCAGAAAATCTTAGTAATCATTACTCTGCCCCAGTATGGAGCGTACAAAATGTTGTTCATGAAATTTCATCACTGGGGGAAGTGAATGTAATACTCTCGTGGGGACTGGGCCTTTTATGGATGGTTGGGTCTGGTTTTGGAAATGGCGGAGAGACGGGGGTAGTATAACTGATTCAAGCAAGGGTAAGCACACATGTCATGTTAGTTTATCTTGCAAATGCTTCATGGAGAGTTAACACCGCTTAAGATTGAACAATTTTAATTGTTAAAACCAACAAGTTAACAAAATAGACATTTAAGCTTCTTATCACGGGTGTGAGATATATGTTGGCTGGTGTCCTTGGTGGGGCACGCAGTGACTAAGGGTCAAGTCTATGATACGGTCAATATTGTAGTGACCATGATGGTGAATGAGTTATTGGTGAATTCCGTTGAATGGTTAAGTGGGTAGGTGGTTTCCATAAGTGTGGTAGGATGAAGAGTGAAGAACTTGTTGTTGGTGAATCAAGTTAGGGTATGGCCACATTTTCCAAGGAAGAGGAATCAATTAAAATATATTTTCAAAAAGGCTTCGTCTCTCATCAAACAGCATGTCAAAAAACTTATGAGTTTCATTTTTTATTTTTTTGGAAAAATTATTTGAATAAAGCAGAATGCATGAACATATGGATGTTGTACACAGACAATGATGCAGGTGAATGGAATGCATAACGATACCTTAAGCAAGTGTGTGATTTTTTATTTTTTATTTTTTAAAGTCCATCTAGAGTGAGAGGCTAACAAAACAATAAAAAAAACTATTGGATGATGAATAATGCAAGAATAGAAGAAAATGAAGCGAATCCTAATTTTGTTTTAATGCATGTGAGAGGATTAGCGCCCTTGAGATGGATGTGAAAGGAATAAATGACTTTTGTTTTTGTTTTGTTTTTTTTTTTCATGATGCATGAAGAGGAGTAATGAAATAATGAATGAATGTAATTTTTTTTTATAATATCAAGGCGATATTATTTTCTCATTTTTGGCGTGTGGCTTATGCAAGATGACAAATAAAAAATATGATATTTTGTTATTTTCTAGATGATGAGATGCATGTTGGTACCATGATAATGAAAGCGATGACCGTATTCTATTATGAATGCATGATAATTTTTTTATTTTCTAGTTGAAAGACTAACTATGCTCACGCAACAAGAATAATCAAGTTAAACGCGCCTTGTGTCCTAATGCATGAAGGAACACATGGTGAAAAATGACGAAAATGCGGATGCGGATGCATGGAATGCGTGCATGAATGATCACTTGGAAAGGTCAGTTATTCTAAATGATTTTTGGAGACAATGCGGCGCGTGACCGATGAAGAGCCTCTTTCATGTATCAGAATGAAATGCTAAATACGTATCTATGGATGATGCGAAAATGATGACGATGGGTGGATGAAATGGCGTATGGATGATTTGATGAAACAACAGTTTTTGGATGAGTGAAAAGGTGCGTGAATGCTATGCATTTCATGATGTTGCAAGTGATGAAATGCCTATATTATTTGATGATGGAAATGCATGCTAAATGAGATATTCAATCACAATTTTTTTTAATTGTGATCATGTTTTTTATTCTTTTTTTTTGGCGAAAAGAAAGAAAAATGTAATGTATGAATGGACGAATAATGTTGCCTGATGCAGATGCGAGGAATGTGAATGAATGATCACTTGAAGAGATTGACTATCCAAAATGACTTTTCGGAGGCAATGCAATATGATGATGAAAGAAAGTGGCATCATTTTATTTTTCTTTTATTTTGGAAATGATGCATGCTAGATGACTAATGCATTCAAGGTGGTTAGGAATGAAGAGCATTTGTCTTTATTTTTATTTTTCTATGCATGAAGAGGAGTAACGAATATAGTATATCTTTGAGTATGCAAGATGATGAAAGCTGGAGGATGATATGCATGTTAGTACCATGAGAACGAGATGTATATGAAAACAAGTGACTCGTTCTATGATGGTTTTTTATTTTCTAGCAAAATATAATGCCCATGATGATAGACATGTATGAAAAAAAATGCGAATGCATGTATGCATGAAGAAATAAATGTTTGATCCTAATGCAATTGTTTTTATTTTTCGAGAGGCAGTGCAACATGCATGCAGACTCTTATTTTTGATTTATTGGATGACGAATGATACAAATATAATGAAATGATTTTTTTTGTTTTATTTGGGAAATGACACATGAATATGGAATTGTTGCATTTAAACTAGGATGACAACACGAGGGAAAATGATGTATGAATGATTTTTTTTTTGAAATGTAGTTCATGACTTTACAAATGATGTGATGCCTACGCTATGTGATCATGATTTTGAATGATTATGAATGAATGTCGGTGTATGTTAAATATAATGCTGGTTTTTTGATCAAATGATATGCTAACGTTATATGGGTAAAAATTACTTTTTTTTTGTGTGCGAGGAAACGAAATGCATTACACTCGCAGCGACGTTTTTTAATGCGTGGAAAGGAGTAATGAACATAACATTTATATAATATGGGGGTAATGTTTTTTTGGTGTACAGATATGCAAGATGGATGCAATTTTGAAAAAATAATATCTTCGCGATGCATGATAGTGCGATAACAATGGAATGCTTATGGAATGATGATTTTAGTATGAATGAATGGTAATTTTTTTTTATATGTTTTCTTTGAATTATAATGCATGAACATATGGATGTTTGTTGTACATAAGAAAAACAATGGAGATGAATGAAATGCGTGATGGTTTATCCCTTTTTTTTTGCTTCAACAAAATGCTATTGGGTGATGAATGATGCAATAATGAAGAAATTTATAATTTTTGTTTTGACGCATGTTGAAGGACTGATGCATTTGAGATGGATAGGAATAAATAAATTTTTATAATAGCAATGCGATGTATGAGTATGAGAGATGATGCAACTAGGATAAAATGAACAAATAAAAAATTGACGTCTTGTTATTTTAAAGATGATGAGATGTATGGTAGTGCAATGACAATGGGATACATAAGAATGATTTTATTTTATGATAATTTTTGTATGATGGATGAAAGGATTGATGTCGTCTCGTATGCATGCAAATGGAGGACAGAAGTATAAAAGGGCTTTTTTTTTTGAGTGATTTTAATTTTGGAGAAAAATTAACCAGATTGATAGAGAGGGTAAGTATAATGCCCCTGTGTCCTAGGTGGGTCATGTCTAAATTGGGATTTTCAACATGGTCTAGGGTCGCTTATGTGATCAATCTTTCAGGTGGCTCTATTCACTTCCTCACAAAGGTCTCCAGAGCTAAAATCCCCTTCATGATATGATCCACAACGATAGCGAGCTACCTGGTGTGGGATACCACGAAAGAGCGTACTCTGGTTGAGACTTTCATGAGAGTCAGACAGATAAAATCCAGAATGACTGTCAGTAATAATCTCCACTCGTCCTAGGTTATTTGCAGACCCGGGTATAGGGCCCCACTCAAAGGTGTGTGCAAAAGTGTAAGTGAGGTGTGTGATGAGAGCAAAATACCTAGACTAACCAAACTGGACAAGATGTACAACAATAATAACAAAAAGTCGTCTACCCTATGGTTCAATAATATAAAGAAATGCTAATAAATAAATAAATAATATAAGAATAAAGGTAAAAACAAAATATTAATAAAAATTAACAAATACTTACACATTTAGTTAATTTGGCTTGACTCTCTTAATTGTCCCCAGTGAAGTCGCCAGCTGTAGCGACGGAAAAATCCGGAGGAGGATTCTTCGAAATTCTTCAATGAAGCCGCCACCAAAGTTTTAGTTTAAGGGCAAACATTGGAAAATCCCTATTGAATGGATAAGGGGTTTGCGGACCAGGTTTAGGCTCGGGAGTCGTTTATGCGTAGGGAAGGTATTAGCACCCTACGACATCCCTCCTAAGGAAGGTTACCTTTTAACTAAATGTATAAGCATTTATTAATTCAAAAATAATGTTTTTACCCTTATAATAATAATAATAATAAAAATAAAAAGGACTCGATAAACGGTTAGTTGTTTTTTGTACTTTTTGAGAAATAGGAGAGAAATGAATTAAAAGAAGAAAAAAAAGGTTTTTTATTAATGCAATTGACAGAGGTCGGCCGCCCTCTGCTCCTACGTATCTCCTGGTAGAGAATCAAATCACACGTAGTTCTTGGTAGGAAAATGTTTGTGCGTTTGGTGTTTTTTATTTATTAGAAAATGAAAATGATTTTGATTCAGCAAAAGGGGGAGAACATTGTAACTTGTAAAATAGAAATGAGGGAGGTGTAATTAGTTGTGGAGTGTAGTATTATTAAAAGATGGGTGCAACTAGTAGTGCAGCCCAGTTCACATTTTTTGGGTTCAAAAGCCGGCCTGCGAATTGGGCTCATCCAGGGGGGTACTGAATGATTAAACGCAGGGGTGTAATTAGCTGAGAGGTGTTATATAATGAATAAAAAAAGGCAGTTAACAAGCCCAGTCCGTTTTCCATGAACTGGGCTGCGTGTTAACAGGTTGGGCTCGCGTGGGGGTTACCTTACGAAAAAGAGGGGTATGATTAGTAAAGGAGGGTTTTATTGGAAAACATGGGTGTGAATAACATTCTGTTTCTTTTTTTGAAATCAACATCAGGAGACCCAAGCCCAACCATATGTTAACATAACACTAAACCCTAATTTCATTCTCCCCCAACTCAACATCGCCGTTTTAGAAAAGGGAGGAAAACAGAGAAAATGAGAGAGAGTTACAGTGAAGAGGAGATTACGAAGAGAGAGAGAGATACGCGCAGAGGAGAAACGCCGTCGTTCGACCGTTCTTTGGCCGGCGATGGTGACGTTGACGGCATCGGAGCAGGGCGCGAGCGACGTGGAGATCCTCGCGTGAGGGATCGCTTGGAACGATGACCGGTGGTGGTGCACCAGTCACCGTCGTTGTGTTCGCAGGAGGGGGGACAGCTGTAGGTGGTTACGGCGTTGAAGAGGGCGACGACGGTTGCTATGTTGTTTAGGTGGTGTTGCGTCCTAGGGTGGTTGTTTGGTGGTGACGCGGCGGATGAGGGCGAGGAGAGAGAGGGGGCGGTTGAAGTGACGGCCGCGGTTCGTTTTTTGTTGTGGTAGGGAGCTGCGGTTCTGTTTTTGGTTGGCGAAGGTGGAGAGAGAGAGGTCGGTTTTGTGGTGGCGGTGGCTGGCCGTTCGTGGTGGAGTGTGGTGATATGGTGCGCTGGTGGTGGAGGGTTGTCACGGTGAGGTGGTATTCCGGGTGAGGGGTGGTGGTTGGTGGTTGGGAGTGGTAGAGGTGTGGTGCACGGTTACGGTGGTGTGGAGGTGGCCGAAGGTGGTGTGGGGGTGGCCGAAGGTGGCGACCACCATGGGGTGGCCGGAGCTTCAAGCTCCTCCTTTCTCTTTTTTGATTTCTGATTTTTGATTCTGTGCGTGCCTCCCCCTGTGTTGTTTTTTTGCAGAAAAAATTCCTTCCCCTGCTTGCTGTCTCTGTTAGTTCTTTAATAGGGGAAGTAAACTAATAAGACAACAATTTTTGTTATGTTCTTTCAGATATGGAGCAGAGGTGGTGGAGCAGCAGCTGCAAGGTAATGCCTGAAAAGCATTTTGGTCTCACCCAAAATGGAGGAGCAAACAAAGAACAAAGGGAAAGAGGCTTGGCTTGATGCTGAAACTACTAACACTACCAACAATGCCACAACAGCATGCGCATACCAGTTTTTTTTATTTTATTTTGATTTTACATTTTTTTTTTACTTTTGCTTTTAATTAATTTTTGTACTATTTTGTATTTATTTTTTGTCTATACATGTGTACCAAAGTTGACTTTGTAAAAAAAACTGATTATAAAAAGTATTTATTCACAAACTGATTTTTATTAGATTCTTAGAACAAAATTAAATCGATAACAAAGATGAAAAATATACGTACGCGACGAGACGCGAATGCGCGTCCATAACGAGAATACGTGAATTCGCACACTAAAATAAACAACCGTACACAACGAGACGCGAACACGCATCCGCAACGAGGACAAAAATTATTAAAAAACGCACGCGCGCACAATGAGAAGTAACACGCCTATACACGACTGAGAACGACACACATAACAATATTTTGGATTTTCTAGTTTTAAATTAGCCGGACAAAATTAGGGTATGACAATGAATATTCTCATTCTTTCTTTCCAATATGCATAATCTTTCCCGTTGAATCCCGGAGGACGGGTAAGAGAAGCACCCTCTTGCGTAGACCAACCTGAAGCCATTTCTCTTGAAGCTGCTAGGCCGTTTAAACAAGAGTCTAGCTCTGATACCACTTGTTACCAAGTGGCTTCAGTTTCAAGAGGGGGGTGAATTGAGCTTTTTAGAAAACCGTTCCCCTGTTAACGACTTAGATTAATTTTCGTGCAGGTTTAGGAATGAACGAATTAGAAACAAAAACAGTAAATAACACAGGAGATTTATACTGGTTCTGCCACCTTCTAGTGACCTACTCCAGTCCTCACAAACCCTTTGTGAGATTTTCACTATCAAATCAAAGCTTAAACCGGGTGCTTTCAAACCCTTACAAAACTCAGGCACTTTTCACTTAGGATACCCCACCTTTGTGCAAGAGCCCTCAAAAACAATTGACAAACAAGAGATACCCCACCCTTGTTACAATCAAAGACCCTAGAGAGATTCCCCACTCTCTAATATAGCCCAACAACAATTTAAACAAATTACAAGAAAATAAAAATACCTCTGAGAAGGTGAATACAACAACTTGAAAATTCCCAACCTAACCCTTGAGAGAGATCAGCTCAAAATTGATGGAAGAAGTGAAGAACAAGTGTCATAGTGCAATAGGGTTTGATTTCAGCTCTGTTATTTGTAGGTTGTTGTGTTTGGCAATCCCTAGGTCCCTATTTATAGTCTCTAAAAAAATCTGACCGTTGGGGCTGATTTATAACACTGATAATCGATTATCCGTTAAGTGGATAATCGATTATCACACACACGAGCGTGTTCTTTCAAAAAACAAGTTTTCATAATCGATTATCCCGATTATTGTAATCTATTACCTTAATCGATTATAATTCTTCTGACTTTTGTGCGTATGAACTTATTCTATTGTGTAATCGATTATTTGCCTTTCTGTAATGGATTTGTTGTAATAGATTATGAACCTACCTATGGTCATAATCGATTATCTTCCTTGTTGTAATCTATTATGTACTTACATATTGCCATATTCCACTTCAATAATCGTTTATGGATTCTATTTTATCCTAAAAGCGAGTGCTACTACTTATAATCATTTTGGTGCTTGTGTCCAACCTATTTAGCATGCTTTTAACAATTGAAGGCATATGTTAGGTTAATTATGTGAGTGCTACTGTGCTAAGTGATTTGAGCCGATCCTCATAAGTGATTTACATTTCATTCCTAAGACATGACCAGACTTCCTAACGACAACCCTTGACACAGACTTTCTTCTTGAGTTGGTTGTGCCTTGGAGTTCCGTTTGTCACTTTTTATTTCAGACTGCTTCATCAACAAAACTTAACCTGCAACACAAGATATCCACACCGTAAATCACCATCAGCGCCGTACTCTCCTCTTTCCCTTTCAGTCACGCCCTCTCTCTCACTAAACCTTCCTCTGCATTTTTCTTTCTTCTTCTACCCCTCTGCGTTTTTTCTCTGCTTTACGGTTGCCTCTTTCTCTCACGATCTGTTCCCTTTCTCTGCTTACACCTTTATTTTTCTCTTCATATTATCAATCGAATCGAAAGAGAAAGAGAGGGAGAAAGAATTAAAAATATGTTAATCAGCGAACCACAGATTTGTACAATTAACAATGGTATGCCACTAACCACAGATTTGCATAACAATGGTTAGATACAACTAACCACAGATTTGCATAACAATGGTTAGATGCCACTAACCACAGATGTGCATAACAACGGTTAGATGCCACTAACCACAGATTTGGCATCATCAAAGTGGCTAGCTTATGTGAGTGTTGATGCATCATAAAAGCATTGAAAAAATGTATAATATATATGTATAGGAGGAATTAAAAAAATGCAACAAATAAAAGAAAATATAAGAGAGTAAAATAGATCTCAAATTTGCACAACAGGTGGGGGTGGGGGTGATTTGGCAGTCTCCACTAACCACAGATATGCATAACAATGGCTAGATGCAACTAACCACAGATATGCATAACTGTGGTTAGAAGCCACTAACCACAGATTTGCATAACAATGGGAAATAACCATGAAGCCACTGGTTGGCATTTTAGAGTGTAGCAAAACCAGCCAAATCGCGAGCACGAAAGAAGCACCAGAAAATTCGATTGCAGGGAAGAAACTGAAGACGAATGAAACGAAATAGACAATGGCGATAGAAGCCTCGCGTACGGAAGCCTCACAGTCAGATTCACGACGGAAGCCTCATAGTAAGATTCACGAACAAAAGTCTCATAGTCAGATTCACGAACGAAAGCGGCGATGGCGGCGATGGCGACGAACGGCGACGATAGCGACGAAAACTGCTGCGATGGCAGAGGGAGGGAACGATTCTGCGTGATTCAGTAACCGAATGCGTTAAAGGTGTTAAAAGATGACAACGCCCTTATTCAAAATTAACTGTTAGATAAAATTTGCTTAATAAATCAGGAATCCAATGGCTGATATTGTTTTAGTAATAATAACTAAGCCGCCGCTGCCAGTTTGTACCTAGCTCCGACCATTTGTATTAAAGACCAACATGGAGCCAATGAAGGTTGGCTCAGTTGGTAAGAAGTTGGCTCATTCTCAACAAGGGTGTGGGTTCAACTCCTGCTGTTGGCGTGAAGACATCTTTGGTGGGTGATCTGTAAGTACCTATGTAAGTGCTCAAAGAGCCATGAGGTCTCCCCGACCCTGGTGAGACCCAGGAGTCCAACTCACCTAAACTTTCTGTAACAAATACCACCATGGAGACACCAAATTTCAAATTCAACCTGGGCGTGACCATGTGATACTGCGTTTATGCAGTATTTATTTTCCATTTCGGTTAAGTTTTTAAAAAGACCAAAATGACCATATTACAGAAAAATAAACATTCTATCCTGAGTGGGGAATTTTTTGCATGTACCCACAAGATTATCCTATGAAAAACGTTTAAAGATATCAATAATAGATAGAGTGAATACTCAAATTAATTAGTCCTTAACAAAATGATGTGGAGACCAATTGAGTCATGAATGAAAAGTACCAATTTGATCTTCAACAATATTAAATGTGGGTCAAATTGGGTACTAATTTGACCAACCATTCCATTTTTTGAGATAAATTAATATTTTTTTATTTCTAATGACCAAATTGGTTTCCGATTTGTTTGCTAAAAAAGATAACATGAAAAAGAATGTTTATTTCTGATTTGGCTATTTACTAAAAAAGATAACATGAAAAAGAATTCACAAAAAGCATTCCCTTTAGATGCTCCCTTGGTTTCAATTTTGTCTTCACATTGTTCTCCATCATATTTTTCACACTATAAAATAGTCAACCATGATCCCTCAACAAACCAATCCAATAGCAAAACTCTCCTCCTCTACTATATGAAAAAATCCATTAGCTAAAATATGATGCATCAAGAGATTCTTCAATCCCCACCATGGTCTTTCTATGAAGAAATAGACTCATCAACTTTTGATCACCAAGTTGCTGAGTCCTATTCCTTCACCACGAATAACCTTGTAGATATTGATGACTATGTTCCTTATAGCATCATCATGGATGACCATGTAGATGATTATGAACTCAATACTTCTTCTGAAGTCTTCTCCACTTCTTTCCCTTCCACTTCCACCATATACATCAATGATCATATCCACCATCCAATTGATGAAGAAACCTTGCAACTTCCATCACTTATGGAATTAGATCCTATTGATTCTCTCCTAAGTTCCCAAATTTGTCCTATTTATGACCATATATACCAAGAAGAATGTGATTCACAAAATTTTCCTAGTGTGGTAAATCAAGATGCTTGGAGTCCTACCTTATCAACGAAATCAGAATTATCCTCAAATCAACAATCACTAATTTTACCACAAGAAGAAATGGAAATTGACAACAAAGTGATCCTTCCACATATGATGGAAGCATGTGGAGAAGCTTTAGAGAAAGGACAAAAATCATTAGGAGAAGTTACATTAAAGTGTATGAGCCAGAAAGTTAGTCCACTAGGTGAATCTCTTGAGACCCTTGCATTTTATTTGTCCCAAGAAGTTACCAATCATGGAGATTATCTTAAAGGAGAAGCCTTTAAAAACTTTGTGGATGCTTTTAAGGTACTTTATCAATTGCATCCAATTGGAAAAGTTGCTCACTTTGCAGCTATTTTAGCAATTCTTGAGGCTGCAATATTAGAAGATTGTGATTCTATACACATAATTGATTCTTGTATAGGTAATGGAATTCAATGGCCTCCTTTATTTGAAGCTATTGCTAAAATGAACAAAATAGTTAAATTGACATCTATTAAATGGGGTGATGATGAAAATTCCTCTCCTTGGAATTTTGAGGAAACAAAAAGCCAACTCTATGAGCATGCTAAATCATGTGGTTTGAAATTGAAGGTAGAGGAAAAAGGATTGGAGGAACTTGTTATTGAGATCAAAAGATTGAACAAAAGGGGTAGGAAAAAAGAGCTTTTAGCTTTTAATTTGATGTTTGGTCTTCCTCATATGGGAATTTTAAGGAGCAAAAGACAACATGCTTTGGAGTTTCTTAAGGTAGCTGAGGATTTGATCAAAAACTCTCACAACAAGGGAATTATAATTTTTGGAGATGGTGATCCATTTGAGAAGTTGAAAAATAGCATGAATTTCAGCTCATTTTTTGAAGGGCATGTAATGCATTACAAGGCTTTGTTGGAATCAATTGAATCACACTTCACTTCTCAATTTTTAGAAGCAAGAATTGCATGTGAGGTGTTATTTGTTGCACCTAGTATTTCTTCTCATGCTTGGTTACAAACATGGGAAGAAATGAAAATGGATTATGGTCATCTTCAAGGTGAAATTACCATAAAGGGTAGCAGATTGAGTGAAAATATTTTGATGGAAGTTAGAGAAGTGTTGAGAGAAAGTGGAGGTTCATATCAAGCAAGGATTGAAAGACAAAATGATAATGAATTTGTTTTGGAATGGAAAGGAACTCAACTATTAAGATTTTCTACTTGGAAAAACTAGAACTAAAGGCTAGGGGTAGGAATTGTTTAACTTTTGGGCAGAAACTTCCCTCTAACTTTGAGTCTATCAAAGTTAGACAATCCCATTTTCAAAGGCTAGAGAGTAAACAGAGCATAGTACTCAAAATTACACATTCAGGACAGTAAATAGTTATTATGATTTTATTTGTACAAAGTTTCTTTTGCTCATATGTACATCTTGACATATTTTAGTCACAATTTCCAATAACCATCTTCCTTTGTCATGTAAATAACTTTATGATATTATCTTCACTTGAAAGTAGAATTCAAGAGTATTTTGCTTTACTTGTTTTTCCTATTGAATGTGAGTGTTGACTCTTTGAACATGATAAGTTGAGAAGGATGCAATTGTGCCTTGGAAATGGATAGCCATGTCTAGCTTGATAAATTTACAGATTAATTTATCAATATTTTTAAAGGAAAAGAAAATATATTATAAAACTGAGTGCAAGTAGTAATCAAGAAATAGGACAAAACAAGAATCCTATGCGGAACAACAGGTTTAATGGAAAGCAACTATAGCATCACACACACCTAGTCACACTAGCAAATAAATATTTATATTTAAATAAAAAAATCACTTCTTTTTATAATCACTTTTTTTAACTAAACACCTGAAGCACAAAGAGCTGAGAGCATGAAAAAATGGACTTAGCATGTGCTTCGCTCTATGGTGGCGAAAATTGATTTAGAATGAATCCGAGTTTGTAAAATTGATTTTCAATGAAAGAGAAACAAGTGTAAAGTGATTTATGTTAGGATGAATGATTCATGTAAAATTGAGTTCAACAATAAATTTTATAGTAAAAATCACATTTGAAAGCAAAAATTACTAATTCTAATTTCAAGTTTGAATTAATTATAAAAATAAAATCAATTAAAAGAAATTTTACAGCATATCCAAAAGCAAAAGCTTATATTCTTTTCTTGCATAAGATGATTTCCACAGAACCATTTGTAAGCTAAACTTCCGTTGGTTTTATTCATGTTTAAGTGACATCTGTGATAACAAACATATATAAAGTACACACACGGTTTCAAATATTTTATTTGGTTCAGACCATTGCGTACTTACGGAGTGTTCTAAAACTTTTAGCGATGTTAATCTTCGCTCGTGTTTAAAAGCAAATTTCGCACTAACTAATATTGAGTTTGTCCACTACGATATATAATCGAATACGAAAGCACCAAGTCGACACCGATAGCTTATGTCACTTGACCTTGTTGATTACACGGCTCCAAATGTACTTACAAAACAGTACAATAGAAAAAGGGTGGAAAGATAGGGGATTGGGTTTGCATGCAGTCACGTAGTCGACACTTTAGGATCGTCAGATTAAAATCGGATGGTTTATATTTCAAAATCAGAATTTAATATTAAACAAATCAAAACATGTTACTTTAAATGAAGACTCTTTGGTCGTAATCCAATGGCTTTGAGATCGCCAATTGCACGACCGTATGGCACCTTAACTGCACCTAATCCAATTCCGAAGATAAGACGATTAACGCAACTTATTATTATAATGAAATAATAATCTAATCATGAATTGAATTAGGGAGCTTCTCCTCAACGTTGGTGTTGGCTGTTAGAGATTAGAAAACGACAATAATGTTATGATTCTGAGGTATATCCATGCCATTGTCAAATCAGAGTTCTACAAGATCATAATTTGGAAGTAACTTTGTTTTATTTGTTGACCACTTTTGCTTTACATTAACCGCGTGGAGTGTTAGTTTTAAATTTTCAAAGTGCTCATTATTAAAAACATATTCAAAAGAATTTGAAGATTAGATACTATACCGCTCAGCGGAGGCCAACGTAGGAAAATCCATTAAATATAGTTAGTTGGTTAAGTAGTTAGAGGAGTTTGTTAGGAGTTATAATAGAGTTGTTAGTAGTTAAATGTGCCTATAAATAGGCTTGATGTAATCATTTAGTATACAACACTTTTATCATTTACTTCGATGAATATTAGAGTCTCTTAATCTTTTCTCTCTTATCTTCCATGGTATCAGAGCAAACATGGTATCTACCTTGAAGCTATTTCCGCTGCAGGTTCCTTCTTTATTATACTGGTTTCCTTTTAATTCATTTCCTTTCCGAATTTCTTCTTCTTTTGTTTGCATCTCTTTTTAGTTTCTTGATCGGCTCAATCTATGAGAAACAGAACCTTTCGCTTTCTTTTATATTCATGGTGATTGCAACCAGTGTTCTCCAAATTAATATCCTCTTTTCGATTCTTTTTGGTTTCGCGGCTTCTCCTTCTTTTCTTGTGATTCTTGCATTTGATTTGCAGTTTCGCAGTTCCATTTCTTCAATTCAACGCATTTCATTGTTCGTCTTGCGTGTTTCGATGATTTTCGCGTTTTCCTTAATTTTGATTTTGCAAATTCGTCTCTGTTAGGGTTTCGGTTCATCTTCTCTTGACTGTTTTCTCCTTCTTCGCAAATCGCCATTCATTTTGTGACTCTATTTGCAATCCCTAATTCTGAATTGCACTCTTCAATTTCCAATTGCAATTCTTTGGTTATATTTGATTGCGGTTCTTGAAATCATTTCTTTGTACTTTGAATCGGTTTTGATTCTATCATTCGTGTTTCAATCAGAATTGCGTTTTTCTCCTTCCTCTCGCTTCTTTGAGAGTTTCTGTTTCTGCAACTTGCTTTCGTTTGTTTCGTTTCTGATTCGTTTGACACAAATTGTTTGTCATTCCTGTATCGCCAATCGTCATTTCCGTTTGCGATTCTTGCAGTTCAGTTTTGCGATTCCGCTTCATTGTCCTCCTTTCATTTTGGTTTCCGATGATTGTGATCTGAGGCAGAGTTTCGATTTCATTATTGATCGAGTTTCGATTTCGTTTTCGATCTTTTCTCCTTTCTTGCGACCTTTCATTCTGGTCAGTGCTGCTTCTATCATCAGCATTGCTTCAGGTTTTGCTATGGTGATTCGATTTCTCTTTAGACACAAATCCTTCGCCATTCTTGATTTCGAATAGTAATTTCAGTTTGCAATTCCATTTTTTGATGTTTGTTTGGCTTTTGCCATTTGTGTTGGAGAATTTGTGATTTATAATCTATTGCTATGCATTTTTTCTTTTCTAAACAACATTCAAGCTGTTTGCTGAAATGCCTCGAAGAGATAAATTTTGTTTTTGTCCTTGATGATTGTCTCCGAAAGGTTCCTATATTCAATCACATTGTTTCTCTTGGTGATATTAATGGTAACCACATTGGCATTGATCTTAGTAGTGTTGTTTATTTTGCTTCTGTTGATGCACTTTCTCGTGGCATTGATTTAACAAGTGGGAAACTCATAACTGCATGGATAGATCATAGAGATGACATGAAAATGGCTCGTGTTTGGCTTGGTTATTCTTCAAAGATTTAATGAATATAGAGATGACATGGAAATGGTTATTCTAGACCATCAACTCCTATTCTAGCTTCACTCATTGACCTTTCTCAGAGATTTAAAGAGTTAATGCACCTTGGTTTCTCTGCTTCTAACAGTTATGGTTATGGTATTCACCTTGTTCATCATTGGCAGTTCAAAATTTTAGGTTATTCTCATTTAGTTAGTCCTATGGATATGGTAGAAGAATAAGATTATTTCTTTTTGCGAATGTATTTCGGCATCTCTCATTGTAATTTCCTTTTTGTTTTGATGTACTTTTGTATTGTTCATGTCAAGCTAGAAGTGTTGTGAATAACTTCTAGCTTGCGGGGGACTATTAAATATAGTTAGTTGGTTAAGTAGTTAGAGAAGTTTGTTAGTAGTTATAATGGAATTGTTAGTAGTTAAGTGTGCCTATATATAGGCTTGATGTAATCACTTAGTATACAACACTTTTATCATTCACTTTTATCATTTACTTTGATGAATATTAGAGTACTATCTTAATCTTATCTCTCTTATCTTCCATGGATGCCATATTCTTCAATAAAATCCACAGCTGTGATCTGGTAAATATAGCAATCTGCTTGCGAAAAGTCCATTCAGTTAGAATAATCTAAGGAAGAGTGAATTTTAGTTAATAATATGGAAGGTCATGTTATTGATTCCGATGAAGCTGCAGCTTTCCCGTTTTGTAAGCAGGAGCGTGAAGACTCGTTTCATTTGTTTTTTAATCGTGATCTAGCTAAAGGTGTGCGGGCAAAGGTTGAAGATTGACTCGGGTTGGAGTATCAACAATACACTAGTATGTCCCAGTAAGGTAGCTCAGTTGACGAGCTAATGGACATGAATGAGTTGCATAAAAGGGGTTCAGGGTTCTGTGATGATAGTAACTCAATCAAACAGTACACAGAAGGGAAAAAGTAAAAGGCACACAAAAGGAATGAATAACTCAGCGAAGGCTCTGAGTATTTGATTGAAAATTAGCTAGTATTGCATAAAGGCAAGTACTGCGTGAGGGGGGGGGGGGGTACAAAAGTGATATCAGAAGAGAGAGATTAGAAGAGAGATGAAGTCACCACTAATTGCACACCACATACAATGCTAACACTACAATTCTTATACATCATTTGCTCACATAGTGGTCCCACATGGGATGCATCTTCTTAATTCTGTTACTCACTCTATTGGCGTGACCCTCACCTTCTCTCACTGCCACATCATCCTTCATTACATTACCCTCCTCTTCAACTACAATCTTGTCCTCAAGATTGAGTGTAGGATAATTATTTTTCATGTCCTCTGCATTTTCCCATGTTGCCTCAGTTGAAGGCACATTCTGCCACTTAATCAAGACTTGTTCTACTTGATTGGCACCCTTCATAATTGTACGATGCTGCATCACATATTCAGGTTCCAAAACCGGCCCTTCTTCAATTGTTTTTAAAGGTAAAGGAATGTAAGCTTCCTTTGCAGTCCCCTTGAATGCTTTCAACTGAGAAATATGGAACACAGGGTGGATTTTTGCCTCAGCTGGCAATGACAGGTTATACGCAACCTGTCCTATTTTTGCCTCGATTGGAAAGGGACCAAAGTACCTCAACCCAAGTTTCTGGTTTTTTCTCAAAGCCACAGAACTCTGCCTGTATGGCTGCAGCTTAACCAGTACCAGCTCTCCTATTTCAAATGCTGCATCTACTCTCTTCTTGTCTGCTTGGGACTTCATTCGTTGCTGTGCTCTTTGGAGGTTTACTTTCAACTGCTGCAGAATGTGATCCCTTTCAATTAATTGCTGATGTAATTCCACATTATCAGTTGAATCATGCTCATATCTCAGCAACATTGGGGGGTCTCTTCCATAAAGAGCTTTGAATGGTGTCATACCAATACTAGTATGAAATGAAGAATTGTACCAAAATTCCGCCCAATCCAAAGCCTTTGACCAAGCTTTAGGATTATCAAATATAAAACATCTCAAGTACATTTCTACACATTTGTTCACTGCCTCCGATTGTCCATCTGTCTGTGGATGATACGATGAACTCATAGCTAATGTAGTGCCCTGCAACTCAAACAACTGCTGCCAGAATTTACTAGTGAAGACCCTGTCACGATCTGAAATCATTGATTTAGGCATGCCATGTAACTTAACCACATTATGCATGACAGCTTCAGCTACTGATTTGCTAGTATACTCAGTTTTTAGAGGCATAAAGTGAGCATATTTTGTAAGTCTATCCACTACCACAAGTATCACAGTGAATCCATGCGAAGGAGGCAGCCCAGTTATGAAATCCATTGTCACATCTTCCCATACTTGGCTAGGAATTGGCAGTGGTTGCAATAATCCTGCCGGTAATGTGTTAAGATGTTTAGCTTGCTGACAGATCAAACACTTCTCAATGAAACTCTGTATGTCTTTCTTCATGTTAGGCCAATAAAATTGAGCTGAAATGCGAGCCATAGTTCGTGTGATCCCCGCATGGCCTCCAATAGGAGAAGAATGATACTCAGTCAGTATTTGTTGCTTCAATTGACACTCTGCAGGCACCACCAGTCTTTGTTTCCAATACAAGAAACCATCTCTTACTGCATAATGATTATCAGCCACTGAATTGTTACTACATTGCTGCATAATTCCTTGTAAATGCTCATTCACAGCCACCTCTTCTTTCAATTGTTGCAGTAAAGAATTCTCTGCAGAAGACCAAGCCAGATTCATTACTCTAGATAACGCATCCGCAGCCTGATTATCTTTTCCTGGCTTATATTCAATTTCAAAATCAAAACCTACAAACTTGTGCAACCATGCTTGTTGCTCAGGAGTTTGTAAAGTTTGATCCAACAAGCTCTTCAAGCTCTTCTGATCAGTCCTCAGAATAAATCTATGTCCCAGCAAGTAATGTCTGAATTTAGCTAGAGCTGCTGTGATAGCATAGAATTCACGAGCATAAGCTGATTGTAACTGCATCCTTGGTGGAAATTTCTTGGAGAAGAAAGCAATAGGGTGTCCCCCTTGACTTATCACAGCACCAATTCCCATTCCCGAAGCATCAGTCTCAAGAACAAAAGGCTGTTTGAAATCTGGCAGTACCAGAACAGGAGCAGTTGTCAAAGCTTGTTTAAGTCTGTTAAAAGCTTCTGCAGTTTCCACATTCCAAGCAAAAGCATCCTTCTTCAACAAATTAGTCAATGGGCCTGCTAAGGTAGCATAAGACTTAATGAAACGTCTATAGTATCCTGTTAATCCTAAGAATCCTCTCAACTGCTTCAGATTCTGAGGAGTAGGCCATTCCAACACAACTTTCACTTTGGTTTGATCCATAGAAACACCAGTACCCGAAACATGTCCCAAGTATTCCACCTCCGTCAATCCAAATGAACATTTAGATAACTTAGCAAATAACACATTTTGACTAAGTATCTTCAAGACCAACTCTAGATGCTGCAAATGCTCATGCCAAGATGAACTAAAAATGAGAATGTCATCAAAGAAGACTAATACACACCTTCTCAACAGCGGTTGAAATATTTGATTCATCAATCTTTGAAACGTGGCTGGGGCATTGGTTAAGCCAAATGGCATGACTAGCCATTCATAATGTCCTTGATGTGTTCTAAAAGCTGTTTTGTGTCTGTCTTCTTCCTTGAGCAATATCTGATGATACCCCGAACGTAGATCCAACTTTGAGAAGTATTTTGCACCATGTAACTCATCTAACAATTCATCCACAGTGGGCATGGGGAAGCTATCCTTGATAGTGATAGCATTGAGGGCTCTATAATCCGTACAACATCTCCATGTGCCATCTTTCTTCTTCACCAAGATAATTGGAGATGAGAAAGGACTCACACTAGGTCGAATGATGCCTTCATCCAACATTTCCTGCACCATCTTCTCAATTTGTTCCTTTTGACTGTGGGGGTATCTATAATCTTTAACCTTAACTGGTTGTGAATCTGCTTTCAACACAATATTATGATCCAATTCTCTATTAGGAGGTAGCCCTTTAGGAATTTGGAATACCTCTCTATATGTATGTAATAGAGTAGCAACCTCTGGATCAATATTCTCGGGCATGCCAGACCATTTATCAGTACTTACTACTGGATCAATCTGCTGCAGAGTAAACATTTCTGAGATTGAATCAGTGTGATACAATCTTTTGAAATGATGGAATTGAGCTATGTCTGCCTTACTATTTTCTTCACCTTGCAAAGTGATAAAACGACCATCCATAAAGAATTTGACACAGGATGTTGCATAATCAGCAACATGAGGCCCTAATGAAGCAAGCCACGGTGCTCCTAGTATCACATCAGCACCTGCAACAGGAAGCAGATATGGTGGTACCACAATCTCATTGCCCTGTATCTTCAATTTCAGTTCTTTGACAAAGCCCTCAGCCTTCATATTCTGTCCATTTCCCACTAGAACATTACATTTATGACTTGGTTCCACTGGTAAACCCAAGCAATTAATTATTCTAGGCTGGACAAAACTATCAGAACTTCCTCCATCTAACAGCACAGAGACAGATAAAGGTCCAATAATTCCTTTAAACCTTATTACTCCATAACCTGTAGCTCCATTTAAAGCATTTAAAGAGAGATGATGATCACTGTCATTATCATCGTCCTGTTTCTCTTTGATTTCTGGTGGTTTGTTACTATATTCAGTCTCATCTTCTTCTTCAAATTCTAACAACATAAGCTGCTTGTTTGGACATTTGTGAGAGAATGAGAACTTCTCATCACAAAAATAACATAATCCCTTCTCCCTTCTGAATTGCATCTCAGCAGGTGATATTCTTTTGATGGATGGATTCTTTTGGAATTGGCTCATAGGTCTAGTTGGGGGTGTGGTCAATAAGGGTGGGTTGGGGGCTTTTTCGGTGGCTTGTGTTTGGTCATTTCTAGTTGGATTGAAGTGAGCTCGGTTGGAAAAACTACTGTAAGTGTTCTGTGTTTTCTGGTTTGTCACTTGTTTGAGATTAGCAGACAATTTCTCTTCAAACAATTTCGCGAGAGATACAGCTTTCACAATTGATATAGGAGTATGGAGCATTACATCTCTACGTATTTCGTCTTTCAATCCACTCACAAAACAATCAATCAATGCATCATTACTTAATCCATAGACACGATTTGACAAAGCTGTGAATTCTAAGTAATACTCATTTACTGAATTCTTCTGTTGCAGCTTAAACAATGAAGCACGAGGACAATCATAAATAGAAGGACCAAAATCCAATTCTAACGCTCGTGTAAAATCACCCCAAGTTTGAAAAGGGCGAGTTCTCTGTACCATCTGAAACCACGGTACAACCTCATGCTCGAGGTGAACAGAGGCGATAATCAATCGCTCAGCATCAGGGGTATTATAATAACCAAAGAATTGCTCAGCCTTAAAGATCCAATCAAGTACATTCTTACCGTTGAATCGCGGAAATTTGAGCTTGATGTGTCTCACATGGAATGGAGTTTGGGTCGACGACGTAGATCCAACTAATAACGTCACTGGCATAGCACCTGACGTCGTGGAGCTGCTCGTAGTTGAAGAAGTCGTACTTGACCCCGCAGTTGAGTTCGTTGCTCCATGGGTGACTGTAAAATTCTGCATCATCTGCATCATCTTGTCCATTGCTGATGACATTTCAGTGAACCGCTCATCTGATGCTTTCTGCATTTCTTCCAGTCGTGCAAAACGAGCTGAGTTTCGTGCATCAGATCTTTCTAACATCTCGGCTTGCCTACGTAATTCCGCAGCAAACTCCTTCATTCTTGTGTTGTCGGCCATGGAATCAATGAAAGCACCAATGTGATGATAGTAACTCAATCAAACAGTACACAGAAGGGAAAAAGTAAAAGGCACACAAAAGGAATGAATAACTCGGCGAAGGCTCTGAGTATTTGATTGAAAATTAGCTAGTATTCCATAAAGGCAAGTACTGCGTGAGGGGGGTACAAAAGTGATATCAGAAGAGAGAGATTAGAAGAGAGATGAAGTCACCACTAATTGCACACCACATACAATGCTCACACTACAATTCTTATACATCATTTGCTCACATAGTGGTCCCACATGGGATGCATCTTCTTAATTCTGTTACTCACTCTATTGGCGTGACCCTCACCTTCTCTCACTGCCACATCATCCTTCATTACAGGTTCAAACCCCGGAAACTAACATTCTCCCACCCCGACTAACATTTGCTTATAAAAAAAAAACAATACACTAGTATGTTGAAGCATTTTCATCTTTTTGGCTTGGTGTTCTCAAAAAAGGTGTCTAAGGCAAAGTATATCATTTGGCTTGCAACATGTTGGTGTATTTGGATTCCAGGGTCAACTACCAATGTTAGACCTATAAATTAAAAGACACACACACACACATATATATATATATAGATGAAATAATATAGGTTAACACAACAATAATTAAACATTCCAACTCTACAATAAAGCCAAGTAACAAACCACAATATTTAAATGTGTTAGTACATTATTTATTTTTTTGGTAAAATGTGTTAGTACATTATTACTAGATAAGATCATTCTACATTAATGGCTAAATCGTACACAAATTCATAAAAACATAAGTTATTAAAATGAAATAACTCAAAAAAAAAAAGAACTAGTCTCACCTAACACTCATGACTTTTTGTTAAATACTTTATTATGTAGTTGAAAACTGTAGCAAACAGGTAATTCAATCTAAGTAGCTAACAACATTGACCAATAATTTACAGTTTACCATTTTTATCGAGAGTAAACTTGTAGTAAAATCAAGAGTTTTTTTGACCCAGTTAACTCGAGAGTTTAACAACCATGAAAAATATATCAGCAAATGTTGCTTAATAACCAATAAAACTAGTCTAAGTCTAAGTCTAGTACTAATAGCGGCATAGCTTGACTAAAAAGCTTGGGTGGGCCGTTAATAAAAGAGACATGAAAGCTAAAAAAACAAACTTACCTTCAGAAAATTGCCAAAATGAAAGAAACTCCAAACAATGATGAGAAGATGATACCGAGAATTGAAAGACAGTGCAGAGAAAATCAATCTTTATAAAAAAGTAGTATTGTAAAAGTTCAATATTGTAAAATAAAATTTTTTTATGCAATTTGATTTTTTTTGTTACAAAAAGTTAATGTGAGCTGGGCTCTGAGGGCTCACAAGGGTCAGAAAAGACCTCATGGCTCTTTGAGAGCTTACAGATCACGCATCAAAGAGGTCTTCACACTGGCAGCGGGAGTTGAACCCATGCCTTTTGCAGGAAAGGGGCCAACTTCTTACCAACTGAGCTAATTTGATAATATAAACTTTGCAATTTTTGATTTGAATTGGTTATTGGTAAAAAAAAGTAAACCGAACCGCTCGCTGATCAACCTAGAGATTTCCATTAAAGATATTAAGAGCCTGTTTGTTACAGTTTTTTTTAAGAAAAAAATCACTTTTTTAAAAAAACAATCACTTATGACGACATGTTGTCCGTTTGTTACAGATTCTTAAAAAAATGAAAAGCTGAAAATTATCTAAAAACTGTTTCATATGAGAAGCTGTTTTGAGTAGCTTCTCATAAAAATCATTTTTTAAGAATGTTTTTTTTTTAAAATAAATGATTTTCATTATGTTAAACAAACACAAAACAACTTCTCATTTTCTTAAAAATCTCTAAAATTTAATCTCTAAATTATTTAACAATAAAATCACTTATTTTTTAATCCGTAACAAACAGGAGCCATAAAATCACTTAATCCCCTAATCATATCATATTTTTACTGTATTCAATTCAAAATCTAAAAAAAATGATTTTTATGATTATAACAAAAAGCCATAAAAAATAATTAAAATACAAAGCTGTTTTAATTGCTTATGAAAAATTCTGATTTTAATTAATGTGGGTAGATAAAAAAGGAGATTAAAAAAATTAAGTTTCACTATTGTAAACAAACAAAACTGGTTTCTATTTCTCATAAAAATCTTAGATATAAGCACTAATTTTTTTTATTTAATAATCACTTTATTTTAAACTTAAATAAATATGGGTCCATAGTAAGTACTGGTAAAATAATTTTTTTTTGACAAAAACCCGTAAAATAATATGATGACCTCTTATTAGTGTTTTAAAAAATCAAACCAACCAAACAGTTTAACCGATTAAACTATGAACCAACACCATTGATTGTTCGGCCAGCAACAGCAGCAGCTGTTCCGGCATCTGCAGGTGCTGTTTCTGTGTGGCAGCCTCCTCCCGCGGGTTTTGTCAAGTGTAATGTTGATGCGGCATTTGATGTTGTTGGTAACAAAGTGGGGTTTGGTCTTTGTCTCCGAGATGAGCATGGTATTTTTATTGCGGCCAAATTGCATAGCTTTCATCCGGTGATTGCAGTGTACAAAGGTGAAGCTCTTGGTCTCTTGTTGGCTTTGGAATGGGTCTGTGATCTTCACTACAAGGACGTGATTTTTGAACTTGATGCAAAAGTGGTTGTTGATGATTTTAATAAGTGCTCTCCTGTTGTATCCGATTATGGTTATATTTTGCACTCATGTAGGGAGACTTTTAGTTTTTTTAGTTTCAACTCTCATGTGGAGTTCTCTAGGAGACAAGCTAATAAGGTAGCCCACACTTTGGCAGGGGTAGCCTTGTTATCAGCTTCGTCTCAAACTGTCTTTGATATGCCGACATGTATTTCCCAAATTATTATTAATGAAATGAAGTAGATTCCTTTTGTCAAAAAAAACACCATTGGTTGTTTGATTATTTAGGCGGTTCAACACTGGTTTTCTCCCAATTCAAGTAGTTTAAAGTGTTTGAACCATGACCCGAAAGTTTCACTAATTCGATCTCCGATATGTTTTAAAAACATTGGCTCTTATCATTGGAGTGTCTTCTAGGGCGATGGATCAACTAAGTCCCTCATCAGTGTACTAGTCAAATTGACCGTCAGATATAATATAAAATGCTATGAGTGATTGAGATTGTATCAACTTGCATGAAATCTCAACCATTCTTAAAATTTTATGTTATATCCTTCAGACAATTTGAACGGCACATCGGTGAAGGACTTAGTTGATCCATCACCATATAAGCCATCTATCATTAGTACCTGTAAATGGGGCGCCTCTAGGGTGAATGATCAACTAAGATCACGCATCGGTGTACCAATCATATTAACCGTCGGGTGTAATATAAAATGGTTAGGGATGACAATTTGACTTATACACATGGGCACGCGAAAAATTTATCCCTGACGGGGGGATAATATTTTGGACATATATCTAGCTCGTAATATTTTGGATATTTTTATTTCAATAAATATTATTATTTATATCATTTAAATAATTAGATTCGAAAAAACTAATCGATTTTTAATTATGTTGTGATTTTTTATGTTATTTATTATTTTTTCCAATTAAACTGCGAGTTCGATCCAACCTTTGACCCAGTGACCCAGTACACTGATCGGGTCGACACCCGGTCCGGTTCTTAATACACTGCCTGAGAGTACACAATACACATTTGCCATCCCTAAAAACGGTAGTTAATTGGATAATCTTTAAAACCCGTTTATTTTTTATTTTCAAAAGTTCCTAATTTTTGTGTCAAAAAAACAAAGTTCCTAATTTATTTTTATTTTTTTTATATAGGCTCAAAAGTTCGGATTGTGATCCCATGCAACTGCAGGGTCCTCCATTCAATAAAAATGTGAAAAGCGGAAGTATTTTTGGACATGAAAAGACTAAAATGTCCTGATGTTTAGTGTAAATTCAGGAGAAGGAAAAATGACTGCAGAAAAGTTCCTAATTAATTACTCGGTAGAAAATGTTTCCCCTCTTCCAAAGGGAAAACCAAATTTCAAACCGATTTCACTTCATTCTCACTTGCGCACAGTTGAATTTCGTTTGAGTTCAGTTCACAAACCCCATTCAATTTTATTTCAAGTCAAAACATCCCCCAAAGAAATGGCGGATTCTTCATCCAGAAACCTAACCGTGGAGAAGGTGATCTCCCTCAGCGACGAGCTCATTAAAGTGTTGCAGAACTCTCCTGATGACTCCAACAGCGTCTTTCAATTTCTCGAACGCTCACATTCCCTTTCTTCCACTTGCGATTCCGACCTCAACCAAAGTCGCTCCTTATACCAAGGTCAATCAATCTTTCCCTCTTTTCTCTTTTTGGGTATCCTTCGAACTTTTCTAACGGAAAATGTAAAATTCAAGAAACAAATTAGTGAGAGTTTTAGGTATTTCGTTAAAGTTTCATTTTTTTATGCTTGGGTTTTCTATTTTATGGTTTTGAGGTTTGCTAATCATTGTTTATTTGCTGGTTGTGGCTTTGGTTAATTACTATGGTAATTTGGGTTTGTGCCTGATTCTTGTTAGGATCTGATAAGAATATCGATAGTAGAGAAGTAATGGATTTAAAGAATGATTTTCAATCTAGTAAGAATGATACTCTATTTCCACTCCACTATAAATTCTACTTTGTTTATTTTTTTTGTAAGACAAACATTGGCATGCAAAATATCACTATATATTACAATTCTTGATGGAATCCATGAATGAGAAAGAAGGGAAGAGAACAAAAGTGAAAAGTTGAAAGCATATTGATAATGAGAATTAATCACATCAAGGGTACATAGCGCTTATATAGCCAATGATAAGAATGACTAACTTGTGTAACTAATTTTTACATTAGTGGTGATCCAAACTATATTGGCACCACGACCCCTATCAATTATTTGGTGCACCCTAAAAGCTTGTTCAAAAAGAAAAAAATAGAATACAAAAACATGGGCGGATATAAACCAAACTCGTTTCCAAAAAGAATATCTAGTATAAATCTATAATTTGGGAAATTCTATATTATCTCAATTAGCTTATATTATCTACTAGGAGTAGACCTTCTTTATTGTATTATGCAGCTGACACTGACAGTGCTCATATGAATCAGAATATCAGAACAAGATAGAATCCTACAAACAGAAAATTGAGGAAGCTAGATCTGAGACTGCTGCTGATGCAGAACTAGAACTTCTACAGAGAAGACTGAATGACGAACTTGATAAAGAAAGCTTGTTGAAAGAGGAGTTTAGATAAGTCTCTTTGTTTTCAGCTTTTCATTTGCACAAGCTCTTTTTGGATTTTAAACATCTCAGTATGACATATCTTATCATCCATCTTGCATCAACACAGCCATTAGCAATGAGTTTAATGATCTAGAACAGCAACGGATTTCTGTCCAAGAGCAAAACAAGAATTTACAGAAAATTGAGCAAGAAAATCTGAGAACACAGTAAGTGCATTGTTCTTTTCCATATTAAGGTCTCTTTCATGTGAATATGCCTTCTCAGTTACAATATGAAATCAATTCATTGTCCTAAACTAATGACAGATAATGATTTTTACATTTTTATATAAGTTGGAAGATAATTGTATTATTCTCTTCTGTTTCAGGATGTTACTTTCAATGTATGCTTCTGTCACAAATATTGTGCCAAGCTTGGATGATCAGTCCAAAATTTCAGGCTGTATCCTATTGTTGAGTTCAGTCCAAAATTTCTGATATTCCATATATGAAAAAAGATAAAATTGCTTGCTCCTTAAACCTTAATTGCAGATATTGTGGAAAAGGATAAAAACGCAGTCGAGAAGTTTGAATACGACACGTCAAAGATGACTACCCTTGATGTATGTAATGACGTATGGAAAAGAATAAGAAATTGATGCATCTCAAACATGCCTATGTTGGATGATACTTGTAACATTATGTCATTAAATTTGAGTGCCATGTTAGGAATCCAGCAATTCACTTATTAAATGATCAAAGAATTCGATGTCTCAATTTTTTATGAAAGGCAATCTTGCAATGTTGATGTCGAGGACTACTGAGTGGGGTGAGCATAGGTTGCCATATCTGTTCGTTGGTTTGGTTTTTCATGTCAGTAATTAGATGGCGTCGAAGCGAGGGACGAGAGAAATCCCTCACCAATGTACCATATCTATGTGCTGTTAGATTAATTATTTTGAAAAATGAGTGGCTTAGATTTATTACCGTTACCTGGTATAAGGAAAGGCATAAAAGATTTGCTGCCTATACTATATTCTGAGTTGTGTTCCTTTAAGTAGTTTCAATGTTGCATCGTCTTGTGAGTATTGTTATGTATCTATACTATATTCTGAGTTTTGACTTTTGAAGCACCCTTGCTCTTTTCCTTAGTTGTTGCTGGGTTGTGTTCCTTTCTGGAATCCTTATTTGCTAAAATTCTAGAATACCCTAACTTTTTCGTTCACAACTTTAAAAGCCTCCAAATCTGTGTAACAATGTCTGGCGACGCGACATTGTCTCTTGATGATACAACAATAGTTAACGCCATCACTTGGCGATCTGTTGCGTCAAAGACACACTTAGAGCAAGTGTACTCTATCGCAGAAGTAGTATAAAAAATATGGTCTCCACAGGGATTAATTAATAAGTACCAAACTACTCGAGATTAATTATTATTTAGACGAAAGAATGTTTGGTTGTTATAAAACTAAAATAAAAAGAAATAAATAGCAATAATTAAAATGTAAAGTTTAACCAATGGAGAGAAGTCTAGGGTCACGGTTTCACTTGCAAGTTTCGATTCCTCTATGTCTAATTCTACCTGAATCCCCTTATTTTATTCAATTACCAATCCCTTTACTAAAGCTATTAACCCGTTTGGTCATTCGCGATTAATATTCTTTTTCCTAAATTAACCCTTGTTTGGTCATGCAAGAATTTAAATTCAAGAAAAGCATAAAGTACAAAAAGGTTGAATGATTGGAAGACTAAATTAAAGTTTGGTCATTCATTAATTATAGTCTCAATTATCCTATAGGTCCACCAACTAATTGCAGTACGGTCGCTGATCAACTAATTGATTATGAACATGCAAAGGTTGTCAATCCTAATTATGTGATAAAAGCAATAGGATAATATCAATTGAAATAAAAACCAGGAATTCAAAGTATAAATTAAAACATAAAAAGGTCTCTAATCAAGCAAGATCCACCTAGACCCTAGAAGAGGATTTAGCTATCCATAGTGTTCGAGAACAATAAAATAGAATTAGGAGTCATAAATTACAGAGATAAAAATAACCCGGAATAGAGAAATTTCTGATCCTGCAAATTTCGTCTCCTTTTTCCGCTCCAGAGCTCTCTCACGGTGTCAAGAGCGGGTACCCAAAACTCTCTCCTCTATTGGCCGGCGGTACTGTTTGCTTATTCTTTTTGTTGTGCGGCTACTGTTGGTTCGTTCCCTTCTTCTTGTGCGGCTACTGTTCCATTATCTAATTGCCGCGGCTACTGTTTTCTTGCTCGGCACTTCTTGATTTTAAAATCTCAATATCAATACCAAAGATCTCCTTTAATTAATTGTGTGCGGCTCCTTCTTTTTTGTTTCCTCTTCACGTTCCAGCCTTATTTATATTAGTAGCATAGGGTTTTCTATGCAAACCTTCGGTATGGGCTGATCCTTCAATATGGGCTCCCTTAATAATTCCTTATGGTCCAACACTTCAATTCCACATGGACTGACTTTATCTTTCATTCTTATGTGGGTTTCTTGCTCCAATTGGCCATGGGCCAATATATATATATATATATATATATAAAGTGACTTAAAATTGGATTTTAATTCTTCTTTTCATATTTTCTTCCCTTCTGCAAAACAAAGAGCAAATTATATCAATAATTTATATAACTAGTAATAATTGTACAAAAAATGATCCAAAAGTGTTTCTAAAAATGTATTTAATTGGAGTTTATCAACTCCCCCACACTTAACTTTTGCTTGTCCTCAAGCAAATTTCCTGGCTCAATAAAATTTTCAAATGAATAATAGAGAAAGCCAAATGAGAGACCCAAAATTAGAAGTAACAATGACAGACAATAGACATTATAGTACCTATGAGGTGTCAAAAGGTTGCCCAATTAGAGGCTCAAGTCCCTAAAAAAATACATTTCTGTGAACAAAGGCACTCGCTCACAATCTCTCTAAGTGTTTAGGGACTAGGGGAATATACACTCAAGTTTCCGCAAAATGCACATTACCATAAGCTTGTAATTTGACCAAATCTCCACTAAATAGTTCACATGCAAGCAAAAGATGGGGTTTCATGGGTTGTAATGGGGCCAGGGTGAATTCATGCAGGGTAGGAAATAAGAAGGAACGGATAATCAAAGGGCTAAATACAACAAGAAATAAATAGTAACATTTGAAACCAAATATGGAGCTCCTATCTATTTTACAATTTTTGTCCAAACTCCAAATTAATTTCACTTCCATTCTTCACTCTTCTTTTTCCTATTGAGTCGACTCTTTTTTTTATATGCCCTTTGGCTCTTTCATTCTTTTGATGTGTCTTTTCCTCCTTCTTGCTTTCTTTCTTCTTTTTTTTTTCTTTTTTCATTTTTCTATATTTTTTTCATGAGAAAAAGGTAAGTACATGAAAACTCATATTTTGTTTCCTTTGTAGGAGAATATTCTTGTAAGCACATGATTCACTCCTTTTTTTTCTTCGTCTTGACAAGATAGACAACTAAAGTATAGGACGAAATTGCAATTTTCAATAATTGCTCCACATTTAATTCCAAATGGTTACCACAAACACAAAATAAAGGAAAATTATATCTGGGTACCAAAGGAAAAAATATAACAAATAAGCTCAAAGGGGGCAACTAAGGGATAAATTCAACAAACAACTCTGAGGCCAGAAAAATACCTAAATTCCCCAAATCTTTTTACATGATGAAAATCAATTTTCGCCTTGAAATGGTCAAAAGACAAATTCTAGAATGTGGCAAATTGGGAAACACACTCATACAAAGAGAAGGGGTAAATTTTTTTTGATTTAGTATCAATCCCCTTATGAAGGCTCAGATCTCACATTTAGAAGCTAATTCACAAAAAGTACTCAACAGGGACAAATGCTAATTATCGGCTTCCTAAGGACAACCTCATAGTTACAATTAAGCACAAGTCTGTCAAGTAAATTAATTATGGGATCCCCTAAAGGCAAAATCTCTATTTTTTTTCAATTTTTATGTCCAAAACTAGCCAGAAAAAATGCTATCAACATATGTAGTGGGTATATGCATTAATAGGGATGAATTGACAAAGTTAAACTCTCCTCCCCCACACTAGCATAAAGCATGGTCCTCAATGCAAAACGATCAAATAGAAACCAAAAGAAATAAATGAGAGAGAGAGTAATAGTGACTTCCCTGAGAGAGCTTGTAGTCCGAGCTTATCCCTAAAAATAAAACAAAACAAAAATGAGAGAAAATAAAACACAGGTTGCCTCCTGCGAAGCGCTTGTTTAACGTCCCGAGCCTGACGGTACTAGAGTCAATTCTTGAGGGCAGTGACATAGCTCACTTGACTTAGCCCTTCCTCAAAATGCTTCACACGCTGCCCATTGACCTTAAAAGTGGTACCATCTTCATGGGATACCTCGAGCACTCCATAAGGAAAAACTTGAGTAACAGTGTAGGGTCCATACCACCTTGAGCGCAACTTTCCTGGAAAAAGACGCAAACGTGATTATAAATTAAAACTTTTTCACCAACATGGAATTCACGCTGCTGGATGCGCTTATCATGCCACTTTTTAGTCCGCTCCTTATATAACTTGGCATTCTCATAAGCTCCCAGACGGAGCTCATCCAATTCATCGAGCTGCAGCAACCTATTTTCACCTGTAAGCTGAGCATCAAAGTTTAAAAATTTTAAAGCCCAAAGTTCTTTATGCTCTAATTCAACAGGCAAATGACATGATTTTCCAAAAACAAGACGATAAGGAGACATCCCAATGGGGGTTTTAAAAGCAGTTCTATAGGCCCATAGTGCATCATCAAGTTTCAAAGACCAATCTTTTCTTGATCCACTAACTGTCTTCTCTAAAATCCTTTTCAGCTCTCTGTTTGAAATTTCAACCTGGCCACTAGTTTGTGGATGGTAAGGAGTTGTCACCTTATGAGTGACACCATATTTGCTCAAAAGATTTTCAAATTGTTTATTGCAAAAATGGGTGCCACCATCACTAATAATTGCACGGGGAGTGCCAAATCTTGTAAAAATATTTTTCTTTAAAAATCTCACTACCACCCGAGCATCATTAGTGGGTAAGGCTACAGCTTCTACCCACTTAGACACATAATCTACAGCAACAAGAATATATTGATTTGAAAAAGATTTAGGGAAGGGCCCCATAAAGTCAATACCCCATACATCAAATATCTCACAAACCAAAATGTTGTTTAAAGGCATCTCTTGACGCCTAGAAATATTGCCACTCCTTTGACAACTATCACAAGCTTTCACAAATTCATGAGCATCTTTAAATATAGTAGGCCAATAAAAACCACATTGTAAAACTTTATATGCAGTTCTATTTGGACCAAAGTGGCCACCTACCTCTCTAGAGTGACAATGCTCAAGGATAGAAGTTACCTCATCCATAGGCACACAACGCCTAATAACCTTGTCTCCACATACTTTAAATAGGTAAGGGTCATCCCATAAGTACTGCCTAGCATCAGAAATTAATTTCTTCTTTTGCTGAAAAGAAAAATCAGGGGGAACAACCTTACCCACCAAGTAGTTGACAATGTCTCCAAACCAAGGAATAGTAGAAATAGCTAGAAGTCTCTCATCAGGGAAAACCTCCTTGATCTCCCCATCATTTGAGGCCTGCATCACACTATGGTCAAGCCTTGAGAGGTGGTCAGCTACAAAGTTCTCTGAGCCTTTCTTGTCTCTAATCTCCAAGTCAAACTCTTGTAGCAACAAGATCCACCTGATTAACCTGGGTTTTGCATCCTGCTTTCCAAGCAAATATCTAATGGCAGCATGATCAGTATAAACAATAACTTTAGAAAGAACAAGGTAATGACGAAACTTGTCAAATGCAAATACTACAGCTAGTAACTCTTTCTCTGTGGTAGTGTAATTCCTTTGAGCATCATCAAGAGTACGACTAGCATAGTAAATGGTATAAAATACCTTATTCTTTCTTTGCCCCAAAACAGCCCCCACAGCAGTATCGCTAGCATCACACATAATTTCAAAGGGAAGCGACCAATCGGGGGCAACAACAACAGGGGCACTAATTAATTTTTCCTTTAAACAATTAAAAGCCTTCAAACAAGTGTCAGAAAAATCAAAAGTGGCCTCCTTAACCAAGAGGTCAGTCATAGGCTTTGCAATTTTTGAGAAGTCTTTAACAAACCTCCTATAGAATCCGGCATGGCCTAGAAAACTACGGACCCCCTTAACAGAATTGGGTGGGGGCAACTTTGCAATTACCTCAACCTTTGCAGGATCAACTTCAATGCCTCTAGTGGACACCTTATGTCCTAGAATAATGCAATCTTGTACCATAAATTGGCACTTCTCCCAATTGAGCACTAAATTGGTATCCCTGCATCTCTGCAACACTGAATTCAAGTTATGTAAACAATCCTCATAAGAGGATCCAAAGACGGTAAAATCATCCATGAATATCTCAATGCATTTTTCAACCAAGTCAGAGAAGATAGCCATCATGCATCTTTGGAAAGTGGCAGGGGCATTACATAAACCGAATGGCATCCTTTTATATGCAAATGTTCTATATGGGCAAGTAAAAGTAGTTTTTTCTTGATCTTCAGAAGCCACTGGTATTTGCAAATAACCGGAATATCCATCCAAACAACAATAATAATCATGACCTGCCACTCTCTCAAGCATTTGATCAATAAAGGGAAGGGGGAAGTGATCTTTTCGGGTGGCATCATTTAATTTTCTATAATCGATGCACATACGCCACCCGGTAGTTTTCCTAACTACAATTAATTCATTTTTATCATTCTCCATTACAGTAGTACCTCCCTTTTTAGGAACACATTGAACAGGACTTACCCACTTACTATCAGAGATAGGATAGATGATACCTGCATCAAGAAGCTTAATCACTTCCTTTTTGACCACCTCTTTCATGTTAGGATTGAGGCGGCGTTGAGGTAGTGCCCGAGGTTGGTAATCATCCTCCATATAAATCTTGTGAGTGCAAATTGAGGGACTAATGCCTTTTATATCATGAATAGACCATCCAAAGGCTTCTTTGTTGGCCCTTAATACCCTCAAAAGCTTATCCTCCATGGTATCTGTCAAATCTGCAGAAATAATCACAGGCAAAGAGGAAGGGGGATGCAAGAAAGCATATTTTACATTTGAAGGAAGAGGCTTTAATTCAAGCTCAGGAGCCTCTTCAATTGAAGGTTTGGGATTTGGAGTATCACCCCATTCCAATTCCTCAAATCTATAGTTACTCCAGTTTTTCTGAGGGTGGTGAGCCTGCAAAAACATTAAGAACTCTTCTTCCTCACCACCCTGCAATATGCCAAGTCCCTGCAAAGTAAGTACTTTTTCTAGAGGGTCTTGAATTCTAAAATCATCAAAACTTTCAGAGGTAACCACATCATTAATATCCATAGCTTGAATAAAATTACAAGAAGCAAAAGAAGAGGGATTTTTTAATGAGTTCAAGACTTGAAATACAACTTCCTCATCTCCAAATCTCAAAGTCAACTTTCCTTGCTGAACATCAATTAAGCTTTTTCCTGTAGCTAAGAAATGACGCCCCAAAATAATTGGGACTTCCTCATCTTCTTCCATATCCAATACAACAAAATCAGCAGGGAAAATAAACTTATCAACTTTAACTAAAACATCTTCCACCACTCCACGAGGGTGGGCAATGGATCTATCAGCTAGCTGCAAAGTGACGTTAGTAGGATGTGGTTCCTGCAAACCAAGCTTTCTAAAAACAGAAAAAGGCATCAAATTTATACTTGCCCCTAAGTCACATAAAGCCTTTTCAAAATGAGAGTTACCAATTGTACAAGGGATAGTAAAAATACCTGGATCTTTAAGCTTAGGTGGTAACTTTTTTAGAACTATAGCAGAACATTCCTCATTAAGCCTAACTGTCTCAAAGCCTTCTAACTTCCTTTTGTTAGAAATAATTTCTTTTAAAAATTTGGCATATTTAGGCATTTGAGCAATAGCTTCAGCAAAAGGAATGTTGATATGCAATTTTCTAAATATTTCAAGAAATTTGGCAAATTGCTTATCATGCTGCTCATTTTTAGGTCTTTGAGGATAATGAACATTTACCTTTGCTTGCTCATATTTTTCCCTTTCCTTTTTGCTTTCCTCAGAAGTGCTCCCCTCAGCAGGAGCTTGTATTTCTTTCTGGGGCGCCTGCCCGTCTTGATTGTTTTCTTGAACCAGCTCTTTGCCATTCCTAAGAGTGACAGCCTTGTAGTGCTCATTTCTTGGATTAGGCTCAGTTTGGGTAGGTAGTGAGCCTTGAGGCCTTTGAGACAACACAGTAATGAGATTTGAGATTTGACCCTTCAGGCTTCCCAATTCTTCATTTGTCTGCTGCATAAACTTTGTCAACACATCATTGGTATCCAACTTTTTCTCCTCTTGCCTTTGCACATGTGGAGGCTTATAGGAGTTCGAGCTTTGCTCCTTTTGTTGTCCTCCCCAAGAGAAATTAGGGTGATTTCTCCAACCCGGATTGTAAGTGTTTGAATAAGGGTCATTTTGGGTCCGGTTGGAATTCTGAACATAATTGGCCTCTTTAGTTGAAGTTGTTGGCCGGCCCTGTGCTTTTATCAGTTCTTCAATGGATTGCAACATCTCATCAGTCATGTCCATGTAATTGGATAAAACACCCATGCACGGGTGTCCAACTTTTTCCATGTATCTAACTAAAGCATCTTGCATACCAGGCCTTAACTCACTTTTCTTCTGACCAAGATAGTTGACTTCTTCAGTTAGGCCTCCCCAGAGGTTATTCGTGATGTCACTAGTGGAGGTAATTATTGGAGTAGATTGAGCTTGTACCTTCATCAAAGATTGCATCTGTTTAGAGAGAGCATCCAGCTTTATGTTAACACTAGTGTCATCTTCAACCTTGTAGATCCCAGCTGATTTCTTAATGTGTCTGTCACTTGTCTCCCATTGGGCATTATCGGCTGCTATCTCTCCAATTAAGTCATATATTGTCGCAGGTTCCCCATTCATTAGAGAGCCCCCACAAGCCATATTAATAATTCCCCTATTTTGAGAAGATAATCCGTTGCAAAAATATTCCAGCAATTGCCACTTCTAACATCCATGATGTGGACAACTTCGGAGTAAGTCTTGAAATCTTTCCCAAGCTTCATGCAAAGATTCTTGCTCGAGTTGAGCAAAGCTGATTATTGCACTTCGGATCTTAGTAGTCTTACCTGGAGGAAAATATTTGGTCAATAATTTTTGCTTCAGTTGATCCCAAGTGGTAATGGACTCAGCAGGTTGAGAGTCTAGCCAAGCAGATGCCTTGTCAGCCAATGACCATGGAAACAATCTCACTCTAATGGCATCAGGAGTGACACCATTACAAATTACTGAGTCTGCCACCCTCAAGAAGTTTCTAAGATGGGTGTGCGGGTCTTCTGTTGGTGCACCTCTGAACATAGTTGAATTCTGAACCATTTGAATCAAGCTGGGTTTGAGCTCAAAGTTAGTAGCTTGCACAGGTGGGTTGACTATGCTTGTAGTGATATTCGCTGTGGGCGTAAAGTAGTCCCGAAGGGTTCTCCTCGGATTGGCAGCCATCACTCTTGTCTCTTTTCTTATCCTTCGAGCAGTTCTTTCAATTTCTGGATCAAAAACCAAAATAGGCTCCTGGGAGCGGGTGAGCATGCACTAGTAATAGTAATAAAAATAAAACTAACTAATAAAATAAAACTAAATATAATTTTTTTTTATTAAATCAAGAAATAGAATAAATGTCTAAAGCAATAAAAAATCTTTTTCGTTTAATATTATTAAATTAATCCCCGGCAACGGCGCCAAAAACTTGTTGCGTCAAAGACACACTTAGAGCAAGTGTACTCTATCGCAGAAGTAGTATAAAAAATATGGTCTCCACAGGGATTAATTAATAAGTACCAAACTACTCGAGATTAATTATTATTTAGACGAAAGAATGTTTGGTTGTTATAAAACTAAAATAAAAAGAAATAAATAGCAATAATTAAAATGTAAAGTTTAACCAATGGAGAGAAGTCTAGGGTCACGGTTTCACTTGCAAGTTTCGATTCCTCTATGTCTAATTCTACCTGAATCCCCTTATTTTATTCAATTACCAATCCCTTTACTAAAGCTATTAACCCGTTTGGTCATTCGCGATTAATATTCTTTTTCCTAAATTAACCCTTGTTTGGTCATGCAAGAATTTAAATTCAAGAAAAGCATAAAGTACAAAAAGGTTGAATGATTGGAAGACTAAATTAAAGTTTGGTCATTCATTAATTATAGTCTCAATTATCCTATAGGTCCACCAACTAATTGCAGTACGGTCGCTGATCAACTAATTGATTATGAACATGCAAAGGTTGTCAATCCTAATTATGTGATAAAAGCAATAGGATAATATCAATTGAAATAAAAACCAGGAATTCAAAGTATAAATTAAAACATAAAAAGGTCTCTAATCAAGCAAGATCCACCTAGACCCTAGAAGAGGATTTAGCTATCCATAGTGTTCGAGAACAATAAAATAGAATTAGGAGTCATAAATTACAGAGATAAAAATAACCCGGAATAGAGAAATTTCTGATCCTGCAAATTTCGTCTCCTTTTTCCGCTCCAGAGCTCTCTCACGGTGTCAAGAGCGGGTACCCAAAACTCTCCCCTCTATTGGCCGGCGGTACTGTTTGCTTATTCTTTTTGTTGTGCGGCTACTGTTGGTTCGTTCCCTTCTTCTTGTGCGGCTACTGTTCCATTATCTAATTGCCGCGGCTACTGTTTTCTTGCTCGGCACTTCTTGATTTTAAGATCTCAATATCAATACCAAAGATCTCCTTTAATTAATTGTGTGCGGCTCCTTCTTTTTTGTTTCCTCTTCACGTTCCAGCCTTATTTATATTAGTAGCATAGGGTTTTCTATGCAAACCTTCAGTATGGGCTGATCCTTCAATATGGGCTCCCTTAATAATTCCTTATGGTCCAACACTTCAATTCCACATGGACTGACTTTATCTTTCATTCTTATGTGGGTTTCTTGCTCCAATTGGCCATGGGCCAATATATATATATATATATATATATATATATATATATATATATATATATATATATATATAAAGTGACTTAAAATTGGATTTTAATTCTTCTTTTCATATTTTCTTCCCTTCTGCAAAACAAAGAGCAAATTATATCAATAATTTATATAATTAGTAATAATTGTACAAAAAATGATCCAAAAGTGTTTCTAAAAATGTATTTAATTGGAGTTTATCACGATCCCTACCCGTCTCCATGCAATTCATGTCAGCTCGCTAGGCAATGATGCACAGAAAAAGAAATATTGGGAGCAACAATTACTCAAGAAAAGGAAAAAAAAACAATCAAGTTACCTTTAAGACTATTTATCAACAAAACTACGCTATGTTACTCCTAACATTTACTAAAAACTAAGATAACTAAGGATAACAACTAATTTAAATAATAAATCATGCATATGACGTAGAGTCATCACAACCCAAACTTAATCTTTTGATTGTCCGCAAGCAAAAATTCAATTCCCAGGGAGGCAAAAAGTTAAAATCAAGCACAACTTAAGCAGTTCGCCATCATAACAATCTCCCGTCATTCAAGTATTTCATATCATAGTGCATTCCTCATGCTCATTGGTCACTTAAACTTTAACCAAACAAACCAAGTTTGAACAACCAAAAAACACATAAGGCAAGAAATCAATAAGTCTAATTTTCTCTCGACAGTCTCAACATTTTATTTCCTTTCAGGTCATTGGCCTATAATCAATGTTTTTAATCCTAGATAGCTAGCAAAGCGTAACAACTAACCCAAAAATTGCTACAGTGGTTTAGCAGAAAGCGGGATGATCACTATTTCAAAATGTAATTACTTATAGGACGTCTCCTATATGCATATAAATTTTCAAAAATGATAAAAAAATACCCAAAATCCAAGACATTCAACGTTAACAATAAAAAGTATCCATGACTCAAATTGGAATAGAGGGCAATGCAAAGAGCAAAGAAGTAGAGATGTGCGAGCAGTGAGGTAGAAGCGCATTAGGAAAGAGGCAGAGGGCGGAAATTGAGAGCTAGAGGGAAGAGATTGACTAACACCTTCAGTCTAGTAGCCAACTCGTACAACACGTGATATGCTTCGCAATAGCCTTCATGACAACCGCGACAGTGAAATATGACGCCACGCTCCACCGCTATTGCATGCTATTCACAACATTACTTGTAATAATGTTCTTAACAGAAAGAATGGATCATAGACTCAACAAGGCTAAAAGGATATAAAATTTTACATTGCGTCTTAAAGGCTCAAGGATTCCTAAATAAAAGGCTTCAATATGTGTACTCATCACATACATAACAATGTAAATGCAATTAGTACTTGTTCAAACCAATCATACCATCGGTTCCCGATATGACCGACTGGTCCAATTCAGGTTTAATAACATTGAGTCATACTTACTACAATCTCTTGTCAAAATTAACTTTTTTTGCCCCCCGACACTAACTCAAATAATTGTAGTTTAGCTTTGTTAGCTCTTACATTAGCCCATCTTTTTTTACCCACCATAATTGTATCATCGACAAATTGTAAATGAGATATTCAGGTCTCCTGGTTGCCAACTATGTACCCCTCAAACAACCCAATCTCTATATATTTGTCGATCATTACACTAAATTTGTTGGCTGGCATAGGAAAACGAAATGGAAAAGGTTGATCTCCTCGTCTTATTCCTCTTCCTACACCAACTCTGTATCCGTGGTTGACGAGGGCGGGGAGTGATCGTCGGTGCCCAAAAAGTGGGCATGGCAATGAGCGGCTCCTGGAAGCTTAGGCGAAGGGCCATGTGGATGAACCGAATATGCACCGGAACGAGAGGGATCTTGAGGTTGTGCAGGTATGAGATTGTACAGTTGAAAGAAGGCTTAAAAGACTACCTATACCAACAAGATGCATCTTCTTTTTGGGAGCCCTTCCCATAAGAACTTCATAGTTAAGCGTGCTTGACTTGGAGTAGTAGTGGGATGGGTGACCTTCTGGGAAGTTTTCTAGAAAGCATGCAAGTGAGGACAACGCATGCTGGAAAGACACGTGTTGGTTTATGGGGGCAGTCGACAATTCAGAAAGTAGTCTGAGATGTTACAAATGGTATCAGAGCAGCAAACCTCTCTCAGTACGGTGTGGTTCGGGGACGAACCAAGCAGAAGCTAGTGGGCATGTGACATCCGTGGCTGACGAGGGTGGGGAGTGATTGCCGGTGCCCAAAAAGTGGGCATGGCAAAGAGCCGCTCCAGGCAGCTTCTAGGCGAAGTGACACGTGGATGAACCGAATATGCACCGAAACGAGAGGGATCCTGAGGCTGTGCAGGTATGAGACTGTACAGTTGAATGAAGGCTTAAAAGAATTGATTTGGACTACCTATACCAATAAGATGCATATTCTTTTCGGGAGTCTTCACTACAACAGAAGTTTTAAAAAAGAGCACCCCCTTTAGTAGCGCTTTTAAAAAAACGCTACTTATGTAATATCTTAAGTAGCGCTTTTAAAAAAAGCGCTACTAAAGGCGACAACGGGGAAGAGAATGAGTAACGCTTACTTAAAAAAGCGCTCCTTATGCAAAAACAGAATAGAATGAGTAGCGCTTTTTAAAAAGCGCTCCCTATGTCAAAAACACGGAAGTGAGTGGGTAGCGCTTTTTGAAAAGCGCTCCCAATGACCTATTGTTTTATAATAAAATTTTAATACTAATTCCTCTTTCACGTTACACGCTCTTCTCTCTCTCTTTCACGAACCCAGCGCTCTCTTCTCTCTCAGAGAGTACTCTGCCCACAGCCTACTCTCTCCAGATCTGAATATTGATCTCATGCCAACGCTTCTTTTTCTGTACATGTTTCTCTCTCGCGTGCGCTCTCTAGTTCTCTCCCTCTTTCTCGCGAATCTCGTTGCTGCCACGGCTGAGCCCTAATCTTCAGATTGTAGTTGAGGTTCGTTTTTTCCTTCTGCTTTCTCCCTCGATCTCACCTTTTTGGGTTGGTTTTCATTTTCTTTTTTTCTATATTTCCTCCAGATTTCATTTGAGTTCCATAGATTTCAGTTCCCTTTTTTGCGTATTTCCAAAACCCTAGTAGATTTCAATTCGTTTTTTCTCGTTGGAGGTGTGAATTTGAACTCTGAATCAATGAGATAAGAGTTTAATCAGAGGATTTCTGCAGTGAAGGTGAAGAATAAGAGTTTAATCGATGGCAAAGAGGAAGGAGAGGGTTCAGAATCCTGAACTGTTTGTTCCAGAAGGGGTTGAGTATGCGAAGATGAAGAAACGCTCTAAACCTCCCAAACAGCATTAACAGGAAGGGAAGCTGATTGATTCTCACATCAGTTCAAAGATTATGAAGGAAGCTTTGATGCAAAAAAAGGAGATTGAAGAGGAGGAAGAAAGTAAGGAGCTCAATAATACCAAGAGTTCATTCCGTGGACTCGAAGAGGCGCCCAAGGTTGAAGAGGAGGAGGATGATGATATTGATAACTTTGATGGGCTTTCTAAAAATCAGAGCCAATTTGGTGATTATGAAGTGAGTGATATCTTTCATTGATGCTTCCTACTTGTATTTTGTTTTGTTTTTTTAGGGGTGGTTTGAGTGTCGCCCTTATGCAATTTTGGCACTTTTAGCACCTTTGAGGAATAGGCTGAGAACTTGAGATAACTTTAAATGTACTGCTTCTCACATGTAGAAAGTTAAAATTCTTTTGCAATGCTTAGTTATATTGGTATATGATTTTTGACTGAATTAATTTTATTTTCTTCGACACCTTTTGTCTATAAAGTGACATTGGTTGTTCTGTATTGATTCTTTGAAAATTTGAAGATTGATGAGGAGGATGAGAGAGTAATGGAAGCATTCTTATCCAAGGACCCTGGTAGGCAAAAAACACTTACAAACATCATTGTTCAAAGAATAAAAGAAAAAAAGTCTCTGTCACTTCAGGTAATATTAAACGACATTTTATTTTCCTTATATTTGCGTTGTTGTTTTAGTATGTTATTTTCCTTTCCCTTGAGTCACTTAGCTGGTTAGTATGTTATTTTCATATCATGCCTCACTGCTTGTGCCATCTTTCATACTGCAGGGTTGGAGCTCATCTTAGCATATATACAGTGGGTAAAATTCCCAAGGCATTCAAACACATCCCCTCAATGCATCTTTGGGAGGAGGTCCTATATGTTACTGAACCTTAGAACTGGTCTCCAAATGCTTTGTATCAAGCTACTAGGATTTTTGCTTCTAATTTTGGTGCAAAAAAGGCTGAGAGCTTCTACAGGCTTGTGTTGCTTCCAAGAGTTAGAGAAGACATTAAAAAGAACAGACGGCTGCATTTTGCTTTATACCAAACACTGAAAAGGTCATTGTACAAGCCTGCTACTTTCTTTAAGGGAATACTGTTTCCACTATGCGAGGTACAGAATCACGTCTACGTTGTTTTTACCTTTATGTTCCTAACCAATCATTGGTCAATGGTCGATCTTTTATTAGGTTCTGTTTGTGATATTCTTTAATCCTTAAATTGATTGCATGGACTTTCCTTTTCCATCTAACTATTACATATTCAAGCTTTTGGAACATGTTAATCCATGTCTTTCACTCTTTCTGAAGTTAGCAGGTGAAATATAAAATGGGATGCGGAATTTTTTTTCTTCTGAATTTGGGTATTGAGGAATGGATGTTATATATCCTTTAAAATGATTACCTGTTGGGTTTTCTTTTCTGTCATAATTATCAGATAAAAGATAACAAAAACTAAATATAAAACCTGTTAGGGAAAAATAAATAATGTGGGTGCGGAATGGTGAATGAAGTTAACTAGATAGAGGTGATATTGGTTGGCTTTATAATTTCCTCCACTTTGTTTTTGTCGTGTTTTTATAGTTTGCTTTTACAATGAGAGGATGCCAGTTGTAATTTTTGATTTTTGACATTCATATTTTGGTACTTTTGTAATTTTTGATGTAGGGTCAGTTGTAATTTTTGACATTCATATAAGTTGAGGCTAATTTTTGATTTTTGACATTCATATAGGGTCAGTTGTAATTTTTGATGTTGATATATCTCTGTGTGTGTGTGTGTGTTGGATTTATAAATAGAGAAAAAAAACAATTTGTTGTTGGTTGATGAATATGAGCAGGGAGTAAGGAATTGGTAATAGAGGAAAAATAATTTTTTTTTTAAAATTAGGCATAGGTAGCGCTTTCTGTAAAAAGCGCTACTTATGGTCTAGGCGCATCTAGGAATGAGGAGCGCTTTAACAATAAAGCGCTCCTCATTCCTAGATGCGCCTAGACCATAAGTAGCGCTTTTTACAGTAAGCGCTCCCATAAGTAGCGCTACCTTTGGGTGATTTGCAACAGGAGCGCTAGCTTTAGGAGCGCTCCCTATGGCCTAAAAAAAGCGCTCCCAATGCTTAAATTTGTTGTAGTGCTTTCCCATAAGAACTCCATAGTTAAGCGTGATTGACTTGGAGTAGTAGTGAGATGGGTGACCTTCTGGGAAGTTTCCTAAAAAGCATGCAAGTGATGACAACACATGCTGAAAAGACATGTGTTGGTTTGTAGAGACGGTCGACAATTCAAAAAGTAGTCTGGAATGTTACAAACTCCTTTATCGAAACTAACACAAATTGAAGCCGAAGATAAACATTATGCTATCCACATTCTCCATTTCTCATAAAAAAGCATTATTTTGCATTAGAAAATATCACACGTCTTTTCAAAGTCAATTTTAAACATTAACATCTCTTTCTTATTTTTCTGCTTCAACCGCAGATTCATTTGCATCTAAAATATCATCTAAATCTGTCTACCCTTTATAAAAGCAGACAGAGCCTCCAATTTCACCCACATGATTATAACTCTCAATCTAGCTAGAATCTTATAAAGTATTATGTACATGCAACCAATGAGTGATTGAGTGATATTGATCTATACTAATAAAGGAAAACAACATATGAAAAATGAAACAAATAAATCTGAAAGAAAGGACCTGCTGCAACAATAGAAATATCTCTGACAAGCAATGCTTGTATTATTTTACACATCAAATACCTTGGTTTAGGATCAACACAGACTTTAAAAAACAATCAAGTACCAATAAATAGGGACAACCCTTTAAAAGAATGAAATATAGAAAACAAATAAATAAATCTTATGCCAAAATGCTAGGTGGATGGTTCTTGACATGAATCTCCCAATGCTGATCCACATAGCCACATGACTTCAAAATAAATAGCAACTAGATGAATCATCAAATACTTGGTATGAACCAGAAAGGGTAAGGAGCCTTAGGATAATTTGATGTCTCCAAGGGAAAATATTTGGTGCTGTTATCAGTCATACAAAACATGCCTAACTGAAAGCCTGACCAACGAACTTTAGGACATGGATAATAAAAAGCAAAATAGAAGCAATTTCCTCTAAATAACTCTTTATTCCAATTAACTGCACCCTTTGAAAGTACCATGGTATTGCAACTACTACAAAAAACCACGTGATCTTCTAAGCTCATTCTCTTCCACCACTCATTAGGTTTCTTCTTACTTATCAATTATCATATCAAACTTGTGCACTTGAACTGATGTTATCTCAGGTGCCTTAACAAATTCTTTGACAGTATTCAAATAACCAATATTTTGAGTTTCATACTCAGCATTACAAATCATGCGAATGAGGTATATCTCTCCTAATTCATGTTTTGCAAAACAACTAAAAGCAAAAGGTTGGTTATCTATTATAGTTGATATTGGTAGTGGCCCAATTTCTGGTAACTTAGCTATTACTTTAGGCTTTAAAGTGGGACCATCTTCAATGCAATCTTTCAAATCATAAACCATTATGGAATATGATGATATGTTAGTTTGGACATATAATATTGTACCAACAACTTCCACATCCCTAAAATAAATCTCTAAATCTTTATCTGCTTCAATCATAATCCATGACTTGTTAAAAAGTTTATAAATTGCAATGTGACAAAAGTCACTTAATATACCAACCAAATAACAATCTGGATTACCATAAGAATTTGGTTTAGAAGAGGCTACCATTTTCCCCATAAATAATCTATCATTTTGAATAGGAGATTTGTTTGGAAAATTCAACTTTGTTGGGATTATGACTCTTTCATTAGTCACTGGGGATTGAAGAAAAAGATTGACAAACCATTACTTGTCTTTTCAGAAATCTCACTTACAATTAACCTTCAATTGTGCCATAACATCTTTGAGTAGATGTTAAGAGTGGTTTTTTCATGCGGTGTTTGCGCTCTTTACTCAAGCTGAAAAATCTTGAATTTTTTTATTGTAGAAGGATTAGAAGCAATTCAGGTAAAGGGTGACAATGCTTGTTTGTAATTGCATTAGTAACAGTTGCTCTCCAAGGTGAACATATTGTAGATAATCCATTGTAATCTTTAAGTCTTAAACGCTTCATAATCTCTTCCAACATATCATCCGGTATATTTGCCCATTTGCTCTTTTCTTTCTTCTCCTCTTCTTCATGTCGCTTGTTTTGTTTGCTCTTCTTGTTATCTCTTAAAGACCGTTAATATTTGAGGTACTAATCACTACAAAAAAATTGGTTATTAGTGACGGAAATTTCCCTCGCAAAATGACCAAATTCCGTCGCTAATGACCTTTAGCGAGGGAATTAGCAAGGGACCTGTTGCGTCGCTAAATTGCTCATCGCTAATGGGATTAGCGAGGGAATCTGAGTCCGTCGCTAATTAGCGACGGTATATTCTGTCGCTAATTCCCTCGCTAATGGCAGCCACGTGGGAAAATTCAGACAGCCACGCGTCCACGTTCCCTCGCTAATGCCTAGCCACGCGTCCACTTTCCCTCGCTAATTCCATCGCTAACGCCTAGCCACGCGTCCAATTTCCCTCGCTAATTCCCTCGCTAATGCCCATATGATTGTATTTTTTTTTATTAATCTGCTTTTGTACCTGTTTATTTTATTAATAAATAATAAAATCTAAACTATATAAAACAGTTTAAAATTAAAATTCTTCAATAAATAATAATTACGAGAATAAAATTTGAATCCACAACACTTAATCTCAAATGTTATAACAAAAACGTTAATCAACAACACTAAAAGCTGCCACCATCAGACTCCTCAGCTTGCTCCTCATCTTGCTCATCATCTTCCTCCTCATCTTCCTCCTCATCTTCCTCCTCATCTTCCTCCTCATCTTCCTGCTGATTTTGCTGCATATTCTTAAAATACTTTAACATCATCGCCTGCCTACGGCTCACCTTCTCAAAGTTTTGCTGCATCTTTTTCACCGCCTCAGAAGAGGCCCTGACCTCCTGTCGAGTATCGTGCAGCTCCTGTCGAGTAGACTACAGCTCCTGTCGAGTAGACTGCAGCTCCTGCTCCATCTGCCTCATATGCTCTGTATCTGCAGGAGTAGAAGCTGGTCGACTGCGTCTTCTGCTGCTCCCGGCCCCAGACTGGCCCATACATGGAGCCAAGGGCCCCGTACCATACAGGCGACCCTTAGACCAACCAACTGTCTTCTCCCAATGTTGATTTGCCTATTTTCGTACAACCAACTTAGTCCTTTAAGTTTTTTTCGTACCACTTAGGTCGTTTAACTTACACAACATGTACGTCGTTACTCTTTTTTTCATTTTCCGTTACAAAAAAGCCTGGTTGGCACTAACAGAGCTGGCGTGGCTGTGACAGAGCCTACGTGTCATCTGTCTCGTAACAATTTGGTCTTTTAAGACTACCGTCATGTAACAATTTGGTCCTTTCAACTTAAATGAAGAACAAGCTTAACCAGTTATTTCTTTTAAAATTTTAAGTTGAAAGTACCAAATTGTTACATGACAATAGTCTTAAATGACCAAATTGTTACAAGACAGATGAAATGTAGGCTCCGTCATGGCCGCGTCAGCTCCGTTAATGCCAACTAGGTTTTTTTGTAATGAAAAACGAAAAAGGACTAACGGTGTACACATTATGTAACTTAAATGACCTAAGTGTTACGAAAAAAACTTAAAGTACCAACTTGTTACAATTAAATAACTTAAAGTACCTATGATAGAATAAGGTATTTAATTTTTAATGATGCCTTACCTACGATGCTCGTTCTCTCTGTGGTCAATGCATTGCCTAGTTGTTGTTTTTTGACGCAATGAATTGCCTAGTTGTTACAATTTGTTTAACTCCAATTTTGTATCGAATAAAAGGTCTTAATTCATTCACTTATTTTTACCCAATTTAAACTATTTATTTTTACCATACTTAAATTATTCATTTTGCTATCCAAATAATTAAAATTTCATTAAAATCAGGAACATAGAATACAAATTATATTGAATCAAATATTAGGAGCTGACATTATTTTATTATATTTTAGAGGCCTCATCTCAGAGTTTGCTTTAGGTCTCCATAACTGTTGGGCCTGCCCTGATTAGGATTTCAGTGTCACAATTGGGACTTATAATATCTACGCCAGCTCAGCTCCACCTCCCCCATCTGCATTGATACTACGTGAGTCATACTCAACAACTCGTTTCTCCTTTTTGCCAATGATGCCCTCCTTCTAAAATTCTTCCTCAACATGACAAATGCCTATTTTGATTCTAAATTAAGGAACACACGGTGTCCACCTAGATTCATATATAATTTTCATATTGTAATTATGTATTTTATACTTTCATATTGTAGACCAATATATTGTATATTATGAAAATTTCTTGTAATAGACTTAGTAATTAATATTAGGTTCTACATTTTTATTTCATGGAATGTTCTTGTAGAAATAAATGTGTTTATATTTTGGATTCAACAATTGTTGTTGAACTAGTAAACTGAAAAGAAATGGAATTTATAAATTTAAAAAAAAAACATTTTCACTTCAGCTTTTCGTTAATAATCATATTAAAAATCTCTTTATTAGTGAGTTAATTTAGGCGTTTAAAAGGATCATTTAACACTAGTTGTTCAAAAAATTGTTGTTAAATGTCCAACTTACTACACCAATTGAAACTACACCGCTCTATAATCGGTATTGAAAATTCAATTTAACTAGCGTTGTATCCCTTAACTATACTAAATGTCAAAACAATTTTGTTAAGAGTAAACTTTTGTAGTCTCTCGCTAAGTACACTCCCAATTACTATAAATACGATTCAGATAACCCTATGGACTTAGTGTAGTTTGTCAACCTTTACCAAACATGGCTAATAATGTTTTCATTATGCCAGTTATATATATATATATATATATATATATATATATATATATATATATATATATATATATATATAGTCTGACTTAGACTACTAAGGAATTCCTTAGTAATTGTTACTAAATAGGTATAATAGTCATTTTTCCATCAATAAAAAAATTCGGTAACCACACAAACACTAAATTATGGTTAGTATGTACTAACCATTGGATTGTTGTATAATGGTTAGTAGCATAAACTAACCACACAAACACTAAATTGTGGTAGGTATGTACTAACCATTAGAGTGTTGTATAATGGTCACCGAAAAATTTAGTAATTGTTATTAAAGAATTCTTTAGTATCATAAGTCTTTGCCATGTATATATATATATATATATATATATATATATATATATATATATATATATATATATATATATATATATATATTGATCGAGCTTATTGTTTATTCAACCCATGAATTTTATGTGGACATTAGTTTTTAGTTTACTTTAAAATCTATGAATTCTTTTCAAAAAGCACTTTCAAATCTTGATTGCAAAAGTACTTTTAATTCTTATAAGGAACTATATTCTTAGTTATCTTTTAAAATCTATAAGCCTAATTCTTTATTCAGAAACAGAATTTTTGAAATCCCAATCCAGTTCAATACACTAATAAGAAGTGTGAAAATTGCAATAAGATAGATTTTTGGAACAAAAAATGATTTTTGGAAAATAAACGATTTTCGATATATAATCTAGCACGTACAATGTAACCCAAGAGCACTTGGATGAGATGGTAGGAGTCTCTTCTAGCTTAACCAATGTCTTGAGTTCGAATCCAGTCTTGGCATGTAGCAGTGTTAAATATCTTGAGGGAGAACTTTGCCGCCCATTGTGGTGCTACCCGGCTCGAGGGATTTGCCACGGTAGTTACGCGCAGAGGATACACCGTTTATATTAAAATGTACAAAAAAGTTAGGTATAATAAATTACTTTTTGTCGGTAGACCATGTTGGGGATAAAGACGTGAAAGAGAGAAGAAAAGGAAGTGGCGGCGCTAGGGACAAGAGGAATAAGTAGGGCAATATAATATTAGGTAAAAGCTGCACTGAATTTCATAAAAGTAGGTTATTGAATTACATGCTACTGACATCAGTATATATATACAATGAAACAGGCCCAGTCCCATAATTTCGACTAGCCCATTCGACTGGCCCACTTCGACTAGGTTTCTAACTACACCTACTATAATTACAAGCAATAGAATTACTAGGCATATCTCAATATTCCCTCCTAATTCACATTGCTGAGCGACATCATTCCAAGCATTGTTCTCAGTTCTTCGAATCTTCCCTTTTGCAATGGCTTGGTCATTGCATCAGCTACTTGAAGTTCCGAACAGCAATATTCCAGATTCAGCTTCTCATTGTTTACTTGATCATGCAGGAAGTGATATCTGGTCTCTATATGTTTCGACCTTCCATGTGCGACAGGGTTCCTTGCGAGATCTATCGCAGACTTGTTGTCGATCAACAATTTCATTGCTTCGACCCTGTGCACTCCAATTTCGACCAGTAGCATGCTCAGCCATGATGCTTGACATGCTGCAAAGGAAGCAGCTACATACTCTGCTTCACAGGAGGACAACGCAACAATACTTTGCTTCTTCGAGCACCAGGAGATGGGTGTCGAACCATACATAAAGACATACCCACTTGTGCTTTTTCGATCACTCCTGTCTCCACTCCAGTCGGAGTCAGTGTAGCCAAACACTTCATTACCATTCTTCGATACACTCTTGCTAGGGAACAGAATACCATAACTTTATGTTCCCTTTACATACCTTAGTACCCTTTTTGCAGCTGCCATATGAGAACTTTTCGGCTTCTCCATGAATCTGCTGATCATTCCGACACTAAACATAATGTCAGGTCGAGTGTTGCATAAGTACCTCAGTGAGCCCACAATCTGTTTGAACAAGGTGGCATCTGCTTCAATCCCTTCGTCGTCGTTCGACAGCTTGCTGCTAGTGTCTGATGGTGTCGAAACTTCCTTGCAGTTGCTCATGTCGAATCTTTTCAGAATATCAGCTGCATACTTCGACTGGTGTAGGAGTATACCCTTACTTGTCTTGGTAAACTCCATCCCCAAGAAATATGATAGATGTCCCAGATCACTCATTTCAAATTCTGACATCATCACTTTCTTGAAGGCTTCGACTTCGACTTCATTGCTGCCAGTTACGAGTAGATCATCTACGTACAGGCACAACAACAACTGAGTCGAGGTTCCATTCTTCTTCACATACACTCCATGTTCATTAGTGCATCTAATAAACTTCTGAGCCAAGAGAAAACCATCAATTCTCTTGTTCCACGCTCTTGGAGCTTGCTTGAGCCCATACAGGGCCTTCTCCAACTTATAGACTTTGTCTTCTTTACCCTTCGACTCAAAACCAGGCGGTTGACAAACATAGACTTCCTCCTCCAGAGGTCCATTCAGAAATGCTGACTTTACATCCAGCTGATGCAGGGGCCAGCCTCTATGACTTGCCAATGCTACTACCAATCTTATGGTTTCGATCCTGGCTACTGGGGCAAAGACCTCATTGAAATCCAAACCGGGTTTCTGCAGAAACCCTTTGGCTACTAGCCTGGCCTTGTACTTGGCCACTTCTCCATTTGGCTTGACCTTGGTCTTGAAGACCCACTTCACCCCTATGGCTTTCTTTTCTTCTGGAAGTTCGACTAGCTTCCAAGTATCATTCTTTTCGATTGACTTCAACTCGTCAACCATTGCTTCCTTCCACTGCTTGTGACTAAGAGCTTGCTCCAGGCTCACTGGTTCTGCTTCTGCCATTAGTGCAAAGTGTGTCAGGTCTCCCTCTGCTGTAATAGCAGAATCTGGGTAAGTGTCGAATCCTTCTAGTCTTACTGATCTCTGCCTTTCCCTTTGTGACCTTCTTAAAGGTTCGACAGCAATGGGTTCTTCTGGCTCTTCAGTTTCGACCTCTTCATTCTGATTATCTCGATCAGAGACTTCGTCGAAGTCCATCATTGTAGTTTTCTCACAGCCTTCTTCCCAGTTCCAATGTTTCGACTCATCCACTACGACATCTCTGCTTTTCACTATTTTCTTCTGCACAGGATCATACAGTTTGTATGCTCCTGTCGAATGATAGCCAACAAGGATCATCTGTTGTGCTCTATCATCCAGCTTGCTTCTTAGTTGCTCAGGGACATGTCTATAGCCTACTGAGCCAATTATTCTGAGATGCTTGACACTTGGCTTTCTTCCTAGCCAAGCTTCTTCAGGTGTCTTTCCAGTCAATCTCTTTGTGGGACATTTGTTCAGAATGTACACTGCTGTGGCTACAAGTTCTCCCCATAAACTATGAGGTAGCTTCTTCTCCTTCAACATACTTCTTACCATGTTGAGGATGGTCCTGTTTTTCCTCTCAGCAGTACCATTATGCTGAGGCGTGTAAGGTGCAGTGACTTCATGCACAATTCCTTCTTTCTCACAGAATTCGACAAATCCATGAGAATTGTACTCACCACCTCCATCACTTCTAAGGGTTTTGATTTTACACTCACTCTGCTTTTCAATCATTACCTTAAACTTCTTGAATATTTCTAGTACTTCACTCTTCCTTTTGATCAAATACACCCAGGACATTCTAGTGTATTCGTCAATGAAGGTGACAAAGTACTTATTCCCTCCTAAGGAACATACTTCGAAAGGACCACAGACATCAGAAAATATCACCTCTAGCTTCTTCTCTGCTCTGCTAGGTACTTCTGATTTAAACGAGTTTCTTGGTTGCTTCGACTTGCAACAACTCTCGCAAACTTCGACAGGTACTTTTACTGCAGGCAACCCATGAACCATCTTCTTTTCATGTAGTTGACTCAAGCTCTTGAAGTTGAGGTGGCCATATCTTCTGTGCCACTTCCAGTGCTCCTCTTCGACAGTACTCTTGAGGCAATGTTCTTCGACTACTTGCAATTTGACCTTGAAGGTTCTGTTACTCTGCATTAACACCTTCAGAATCAACTTCTTGGTCGAATCAAACAGACTGAGACTGTTATCACCCATTTCGACGGTGAATTTCTTCTCGATCATCTGCCCAATACTTAGCAGATTGCTCTTCATAGCTGGTACATAAAATACCCCTTGGATGTAGCACCACTTACCATCTTTCGACAGGAACTTTATGGTACCTACTCCTTCAGCAGTAACTTTACTGTTATCTGCAAACCTTATCTTCTTACTTATCTGCTCCAGTTCGACAAACCACTCCTTGTGACAACACATGTGATTTGAGCATCCTGTGTCGAGATACCATTCGACAGACTTCTCTTCAGTCGAATTTGTATCAGCCTTCAACAACAGTAATTCTGGGTCAGTAGCTGTCATGAATGACAATTCGTCATCATCATTGCTGGCAATGTTGGAGGCATTACCAGTGTTTCCACTGCCCTGCCACACACACATTGCACAAGTATTTTGAGCATCACAAGTGAATCCACTTATACAAGTGTTCCCACTATTTTGCTCGCTACTTTCAGCAAGTTCTTCATCGAGTCGAATCTCATCTTCGACAGCCATCAACATTAACTCCTCTGAGTCAGAGTCTGAGTCATCATCATTAGCAAACTTGGCTTCTGCATCTTTATCCCTAGGAACTTTCTTGTTTTTACACTTGTTCCTATAATGCCCAAATTGCTGACAGTTATAACACTGAACTTTCGACAGGTCTCCCTTCTTCTTGTCGAAAGATCCTTGTTCTTTCTTCTTACTGCTTGATCCCTTTTCTCTACCCTTCTCCTTGTTGCCTGCCTTCCAATTTCTCTTAGAGGAGTATGAAAGCAAGGCTTGTTCAGTTTCTTTCTCTGAACTTCTCTGCCTTATTCTCAATTCATGCGCCTCTAAGGAACCCTGAAGTTCATCTAACTTCAATGTATCTAGGTCCTTGGATTCTTCAATAGCAGTAACAACGTAGTCGAATTCCAGGGTTAAGGATCTGAGCACCTTTTCAGCTTTATTTACTTCAGTCACAGTTTCACCATTACCTTTCATTTGATTAGTTAATGCTACTAACCTCGTAATGAAATCTCCAATCGATTCTCCATCTGTCATCTTCAAGCCCTCGTACTGCTTCCTGAGCGACTGTAGACGTATCTTCTTCAGCCTATCTGCTCCTCCATACGAGTTCTTTAGGATGTCCCAAGCTGCCTTTGCTGAATCACAGTCGATGATCAGGTTCAGGATGTTGGAATCAACGCATTGGTGAATCAAAAACAGCCCTTTTCCATCTTTCTTCCTCAGCGAATGGTGGTTGTTCCTCACCGCTTCAGTGGCGTTTGCTGCCAAGGGTGGAACACCATCATTCACGACATCAAGAACATCTTGATATCGAAACAGCACCTTCATCTGCGCACACCAGCGTTCATAATCCTTTCCGTCAAAGATTGGGAGGTTCCCCGGAATACCTCCACCAGAGTTGTCTCGCGCTGCCATGAATCTTGATAGATTTTGTAAGGATCTAACAAGCTCTTGATACCAGTTTGTTGGGGATAAAGACGTGAAAGAGAGAAGAAAAGGAAGTGGCGGCGCTAGGGACAAGAGGAATAAGTAGGGCAATATAATATTAGGTAAAAGCTGCACTGAATTTCATAAAAGTAGGTTATTGAATTACATGCTACTGACATCAGTATATATATAAAATGAAACAGGCCCAGGCCCATAATTTCGACTAGCCCATTCGACTGGCCCACTTCGACTAGGTTTCTAACTACACCTACTATAATTACAAGCAATAGAATTACTAGGCATATCTCAATAGACCAAAAAAAATTAGTTTTTGTCAAAAAAAAATAGGGATGAATTGCATTTGCAAGTTGTTCTATCCTGGTTTCATTCGTTCATTCAAACTCACTTAACCCTAAAGTAAAAATAAAAACCTTTTATTTGGAAACGGCTTATAGTTTCGCTCTAAACATTATTGCCGCTCCTATGATGTCAACGATGTCGTTTTCCAGCTTTCTTCTTCTTAATTAGAACTACCATAATTAGTACTCCCAGGTATATATTTTCCCTCAATTATTACTAAATATTTATACTTTTTAGTCAAACTAATATTTGATAGTCCCCACCATCGGTTGCATTGGCAACCATGGTTTTAAATTGTGGTGTTGCCGTTGCCGCACCGTGATCCTTACGGTAAAATGTAATAATAAATGTGGCCGCAATTGCATTGCGGTGCCATGGTGGAAACTTAAAAACCGTTATGTTGTGGCTGCAATTGCAGTTGTGGACTGTAATTTAGAACCATGGTGGCAACGATTAATTTTGTCAAATTTTATTTTATTTTTAAAGCTTCTAGTTTTCATCACAAGTCACTTATTGCGGACTAATAATGAAGTATTTGGTTTCACATTTCTTTTCTGTTGATTGTTAACAGAAAAAGCTTTGAAGCTTAAAACTTATTGGTCCAGCTTGGTTCTCCCATCATACTCTTCTTCCTTGTGCAATCACAATCCATGCATAGCTTGCATATGGAAGAACTTAAAACAATGTGTTTAAGAGACAACAACAAGAGCGAACAAAACAAGGGCATGAAAGAAAACAACAAATGGGCAAATATACCAGATGATATGTTGGAAGAGATTATGAAACGTTCAACACTTAAAGATTACATTGGATTATGTACAATATGTTCTTCTTGGAAAGCAACAGTTACTGATGCTAATGCAAACAAGCATTGTCACCCTTTACCTGAATTTCCTCTATTATTCTACAATCCAAGGATTCGAGTTTTTTCAGCTTGAGTATGGGGCGCGAACACCTTATGAAAAAACCACTCTTAGCATCTACTCAAAGATGTCATGGCACAATTGAAGGTTGGTTAATTTTGAGTGAGTTTTCTGAAAGGAGAAGTAATGGTTTGTCAATCTTTTTCTTAAATCCAGTGACTAATGAAAGAGTCATAATCCCAACAAAGTTTAACTTTCCAAACAAACCTCCTATTCAAAATGATAACTTTTTTATGGGGAAAATGAAGGCATCTTCTAAACCAAACTCTTATGGTACTTCAGATTGTTATTTGGTTGGTCTATTTGGTGATTTTTGTCACATTGCAATTTATAAACTTTTTAACAAGTCATGGAAGTCATGGATTATGATTAAAGCAGATAAGGATTCAGGGTTTCATCAAAAAAAAATTAAGATAAGGATTCACGGATTTATTTTAGGGATGTGGAAGTTATTGGTACAATATTAATGTCTTTGTTGATCCTCATGAGTTAAGGTATTTGATGTGTATATAATACAAGCATTGCTTGTCAACGATATTCCTATTGCTGTAGCTTGCAGTTCCTTTCAGATTTATTTGTTTCATTTTTTATATGTTGTTTTCCTTGTAAAGTAAGAATATTTCAAAGACAAGGTATGTCCACTTAAGTTGGAAGAAACAATGTTTCGCAAACGATAGTCTATGCACGACATAGCTAGTAGTGCTAATAAAATGTTATATTTGTCAGAAAAAGTAATACAATTTTATTATTAAGAAAAATTAAGAAAGAAAAAAGTAATACTATATTATATTAAAGTAATGAAACCAACTGCGTTGGCCCAGTGGCTTAATCTACCCTGGGACACGGGGGTCGACCCGGTGCTCCCGGGTTTGATTCCTGCAGTGGACAAACTCGATGTTGGCCCATGCGAAATTTGATCTTAAGCACGAGCGGAGATTAGTCTTTCGTTGAAAGCGTTGGGACACTACGTGGGTAGCCAGCGACGGTCTGAAACAAAATAAAAGTAATGATATATAGTCAAACCCCAAGGGGTTGGCCTAGTGGAGCATGATAGGATTTGTATTCGGAAGGTCCGGGGTTCAAATCCCCACTAGTCCCCTTGGGGGAAGGTTAATGTAATTTCTATAATAAAAAAAGTAATGATAGTCGATCATCTATGGTAACTAGGAGGCCCAAATATCTCATTTATAATTTGGGGATGATACAATTATGGTGGGTAAGAAGAGATGGGCTAATGTAAGTGTTCTGGACTGGGCCTTCGGCCCAATCCGACGTTGGACCGGCCAGGACCGACCCATTACCAAAATGGAGAAGTAATGACTGGGTCTTCGATCCACTGAGATCAACGGTTCAGATCTACCCTCTTGCAAAGCGTGGTTGGTACCCCTAACCAACCACAACCGACCTCAGAGGGTGTTCCGATTACCACAGAGAACATTGTTCAAAGCACACCCTCTTGACCGGCCACTCAGGCAAACATCGTACTACCGCCCAACGCCGTACAACAGATTCTGGAAATACTGACTCAAGTGTCTTCAGGGCGGGCGAACGTCACACCCGAAAGAAGGAATCCATCTAGGCGACATAGATCACCTCCAAGAAGGCATCTCGTTCACCGGTCCCCACCTCGACGAAGAAATCAAGGAGGGACTCTGACGCCACATAGAACAACAGGCCTCCTCGACCGATCCAACTTATTGGCCAGAAGAGTCCTCTTACCAAGAATCTTCATACGACTCCTCTAGGTCACCCGCTCGGTCGAGAAGCAGGTCTTCTGGCCGGTATGCCCGTTCTCATTACGAGAGTCGGTCACCAGAACGACGGAACCGTTACGGAAGCTCTCCAGAGCGACATGGTCATCGAGGCCGACGCTTCGAGGACCGACCACCTCGCAGAGAAAGGATTGGTATGTGGATGGGACCTTTTACCCGAGACATTGACGAGTATCCCATCCCTCGTGCACTCGAAAAACCCCCGTCGGACTTAAGAATGTACGACGGCGTCAAAGATCCAGATGCCCACCTTGAGATAATTTGATTTGATGCTGCAATACCGGGGAGCGTACGGGCCAGTAAAGTGCCAGATATTTCCCCTAACCTTGGAGGGGCCGGCCTTGGAATGGTTCACGGAACTGAGGCCGAACACCATCTCATCCTGGGAACAGCTCGCCAGGGTTTTTTCCGCCCGTTTTACATCTTCGAAGGTGAAACCCAAGTCACACGCAATCCTGAAAGCGATCAGACAGGAACCTGGCGAAACACTCCGTGACTATGTAGAATGGTTTAACAAAGAGGCTGCTAACATAAGAGGACTGGAGGACGATATGAGACTGTGGTTCCTCCGGGACGGACCTGGCGAAAGCACTTTGTTCGAAATTGAAGTGAGCGTAATCGAACCGCCCGATTTGGAAACTTTCCTCCGCAGATCTCAGAGATTCATGAACTATGAAGAGAGGGCAATAGCAACGCAAGCCCTCGCAGGGGGAACGATTAAAGAAAACCAACGGGAATGTGACCAGAGATCGAGAAGGTATCCGGGAGTTCCCTTTAGGGACTTCAAACCCAGAAAGTTCCCAGACCGCACTAAGCTGAACACGTCCTACGCCCAGATTCTGAATGAATGTACGAATACATAATTCAAAAATATGAGGAGACCTGAACCAATGGTTCTTAAAGAAGGACAGCACCCGTCCCGTAAATACTGCCGCTATCACCGCAGTAATGGGCACGACACCAACAACTGTATGGCCTTGAAGGATGATATAGAAGACCTGATCAGAAAGAGAAAGCTTACCCAATACGTTAAGAAGGGACAGACAGATGAACGAGATAATAAGCCATTAACTGGCTCTCCTCGAAAGGATTAACTGGCTCTCCTCGAAAGGAGAAGACAGCGTTCAACGAAAGGCCCAAAACAAGAGAGAAGGAGGACGATGAGGATGAGGTACTACCAAAATCTAAAGGGCGCCAAATCGCTATGGTGATTACCGAGGGATGCCCTAGTAATGAAAAGGAAGTCCATGAAAAGAAGATGGAAAGAAATTATGAGCGTCGCTTATACATCCATTCCCAGGGTGATCACAAAGAGACCGCCCATATCCTTTAAGGAAAACGACTTGCTAGATGGAAAGCAAAACAAACAGATTCCACTACTAATAGTTGTTGTAATGGCCAATGTGGAGGTTAGGAGGATCTTGGTCGACCAAGGGAGATCAGCCGACATCATTTTTGAAGACCTCCTCGACATGTTGAAAATTTCTAGAGAAGATCTAAGACCTTACAGGGGATCAGATTTGACCGGCTTCAATGGGACGTCCACAACACCACTCGGGCGCATCGAGTTAATGCTCACCTTTGGAGATGACAGTGAAGAAAAACCATTGTGCAGAACGGTAAAAGTCGACTTCCTAGTGCTCTCGATAAGATCGGTTTATCAATGTATAATTGGTCGACCAACCTTGGGACGACTTGAAGCAGTCCCCTCTACCATCCACCTTAAGATGAAGTTCTACTCCGATAAAGGAGAAATGGTCACCCTCCAAGCCGACCTCCTCTCAGCAAAGAGGACGTTCTATATGAGTTTGAAAGAGCAGGGAGAACGAGAAACGAAAGGAGCAAATAAACCTAGAGAAGAAGGAAACGAAGTCAACATGACCGACCTGGATGTGCGTTACGATCCTGATAGCGAGGTAAAGGAGGAAGACGAACTCCTGACCAGAGAGCTAAAGAAGCGAATTAAGAGGCCATAGCCTGATGGACAATTCACTCAAATCCAGCTGGGGAACGATCCCCAAAAAAACAATAAAGATCGAGAACGATCTCCCGGAAGAAGTACGAACACAACTCGTCCAATGTCTGAGGAACCATTCCGACTTGTTCGCCTGGAGCACGGCCGATATGCCGGGGATCCCGCCGAGGTAGCCTGCCACCACTTGGCTGTCGACCCGTCAGTCAGGTGGGTTGCTCAACGTAGGCGCGTTCAGAAAGAGGAAAAGGCACAAGCTGCCGTAAAGGCCGTCGAAGACTTGATCGAAGCAGGCTTCATCAAAGAGATCAAATATACCACACGGTTATCAAACGTGGTTCTAGTCAAAGCCAATGGGAATTGGCGCATGTGTGTAGATTACACCGACCTCAATCACGCATGTCCTAAAGATGCCTTCCCAGTCCCAAGTGTGGATCGATTGGTAGACAATGCCAGCGGGTTCTGACTACTATTATTTTTAGATGCGTACTCGGGATATAACCAGATCGCCATGTACCCACCTGACCAAGAGAAGACAACATTTATGACAGGAAAAGGAAACTACTGCCATCAAGTTATGCCCTTTGGGCTGATAAATGCAGGAGCGACCTATCAACGAATGATGAATAGAGTTTTCCAAGCGCAGATAGACAGGGTAGTGGAAGTCTACCTAGATGACATGATCGTCAAGAGTAAAGTAGATACTGACCATGTGGCCGACTTGGAAGAAGTATTTGCGGAAGCTCGTAAGAACTCGCTCAGGCTAAACCCTGAGAAATGCACGTTTGGAGTAAGGGCGCGCAAATTTTTAGGCTTCTACCTAACGGAAAGAGGAATTGAGGCCAACCCAGATAAATGCCGAGTTGTGACTGAAATGAGGCCACCCACTACCAAAAAAGAAATACAGAAATTAAACGGGATGGTGACCGCCCTTTCACGATTCATTGCTGAAGCAGCAAACAAGTCGCTCCCACTTTTTAAACTGCTCAAGAAGGAGACAGAGTTTGAATGGTCGCCCGCGTGCAATCAGGCTCTAGATCAGCTGAATGCCGCTCTACTGCAACCTCCTGTACCGACAACACCAGAGCCAGGAGAAACTTTGTACCTCTACCTAGCGATCACCGACAAGGCACTGGTCGCAGTGTTGATACGGGAAGGCGACTCCAAGCAAAATCTTATTTATTTTATCAGTAAAGCCCTTCGAGGTCCTGAGCTCAGGTACCATAAAATTGAAAAGTTGGCCCTGGCATTGGTTATGGCTGCTCGAAGATTAAGGGCATACTTTGTGGCCCATCAGATTGTCTTGAGGACGGACCAACCCATACGGCAAATCCTCCACAGGCCAGACCTAGCAGGAAGAATGATAAAGTGGGCGATTGAGATATCGGAGTTTGGCCTCAAATATGAACCCAGGTCGGCCACTAAAGCTCAAGCATTGGCCGACTTTCTCGCTGAGATGACCCTGGTCCCTGCGACGGTAATGCCAGTTTGGACCTTACATGTGGACGGCTCATCAAACAGCAGAGGTAGTGGGGCGGGCTTGATTCTTGAGAACATTGAGGGAACGACTATTGAAGTGGCTTTGACTCTCTCTTTTTCAACGTCCAACAACCAGACGGAATACGAAGCATGTATTGCTGGACTTTTGCTTGCCCGCGAGTTCAATGTAAAGAGAGTAGAGCTGCACTCAGACTCACTCCTAGCTATATCCCAAATCAAAGAAGTGTTCGATGCCAAAGACGTAATCTTGCAAAGGTATCTGGCAAGAGTGAGAGAACTACTCGGACACTTTGAATACGCAGCAGTGAAACACGTCCCTCGATCAGAAAACGTTAGGCCGGACATATTATCAAAGTTGGCCAGCACGAAAAACCCTGGGAACCATAGAAGCGTCGTTCAAAAAGTCCTACTTCAACCCAGTGTACGACTAGACACCGCTTTGCCTTCGGATATTTGCATGGTCGATCTAGAAGATTGCTGGATCGACCCCATCATCAGATACATTAGAGATGGAGAAGAACCAGGTGACCGTAAAAAAGCTACCATGATACGTAGGCGAGCAGCATCGTACTCGGTGATTGAGGGGAAGCTGTTTCGAGGAGGATTCTCCATACCCCTCTTGAAATGTCTCCCCCCAGAAGAGGCTAGTTATGTCTTAAGGGAGATACATGAGGGGATTTGTGGAAACCACCTTGGAGCTCGAGCTTTAGCAAGAAAGGCATTAAGAGCGGGATGCTACTGGCCCACAATGGAGGACGACGCAAAAAAGCTAGTAAAGAAATGTGATAAATGCCAGCGACACGCAGACATTCATGTCGCTCCCCCGGTCGAACTAAACAGCATGACCGCGCCATGACCGTCTGCATGATGGGGGATCGATCTCTTGGGTCCGTTTGCAGGCGCCCCTAGGTAATTCGAATACTTGATTGTTGCGGTGGATTATTTCACCAAGTGGGTGGAAGCCGAACCTCTGGCTACCATCACGCCCAGGAACTATCTAAAGTTTTTCAAGAAAAACATCCTCACCCGTTTCGGGATTCCTGAAGTACTGGTCTAGGATAACGGTACCCAGTTTACGGATAAAAACTTTCAAGAGTACGTGACCGACCTAGGAGTGAAGCAACGCTTCACCTCAGTTGAGCACCCCCAGACCAACGGTCAAACGAATGCCGCCAACAGAGTGATCTTGCGCGGGCTGACGAGGCGGTTAGATGAGGCAAAAGGAAAGTGGGCAGAAGAACTCCCACACGTATTATGGGCGTACAGAACAACCCCCCACTCTACCACAGGCAAGTCTCCTTTCAAATTAGTATATGGCACGGACGCGGTTATCCCAGTTGAGATCGGGGAACTGAGCTGGAGAACAACAAACCCCAAGCCGCTCCAAGAAAATGAGGAGGCGATCAGAGAAGAACTAGATTTAATCGAAGAACTCCGTTCACAGGCCGCCCTAAGAGAAGCGCTGATCAAGCAAGCGATGGCCACTAGGCACAACGCCAAGGCCGTCCCAAGAGATTTTGCACTGGGACAGCTCGTCCTCCGAAGAGCCAGCATCGGTCAGAAGAATGCTTCTCAAGGGAAGCTCGCCCCCAATTGGGAGGGCCCTTATAATTAAGGTCGTCTCGAAGACGGGGAAGGGAGCCTATCAACTTGAAACGATGAATGGAGGGCCTATTCCAAGAACTTGGAACGCGATGAACTTGAGAAGATACTTCATATAATTGGAAACAATGAAAGAATATCACTTTCAGAAATGAATCATGTAAACCGGCCGAAACGATCTTAATCATGGTCATAAATAAAACGAGACATTTCTCTACTTTTTTATGTTGAAGTATATTTTCCCGCCCTAGGTTCGACAAACCCTAAATCAATTTGGGCCGGCTACAACAGCGACTTACGTGGCAGGATAAAACTAAACCTAGTTTGGTAAATTGCCCGTTCGGAATAATGTACTTGGTCGAACCGAGCTACAAACGAAGCGGCCTAATAGATGGTCGCACCTCCAGGGGGGCCAACTTCAATCCGGATAGAAGTCTGGTAAACTGCCCGTGGATGACACCGAGTGTCCTCGATGGATAGCCGCACCTCTAAGGACGGGTTGAACCCGGATAGAAATCCGGTAAAACCACCAAGGGGCGACTACTCGCCCTTACAAATATCACGATTTAAAGAGAGACAAAAGAACGATCATATATCGATGATAAAATAAAGATAAGGCAAACGAGGATCAAATAGAAGTACTTATTACAACGAAAAGAACGACCACGAGGTCGCCCAAATACAGAAAAAGTAAACCAAGATTACAAAATTACAAGGGTCGTTCATACACCACAGACTCCTCCCTTATGAACTTCCCCTGCTCGTCCCTCTCCACGGGATATACTATGCGACCATCATTAAAAGAGTGGGCATGATTGATTATATTGGGGTTGATCTCGAGGTCTGGATAGACGTGTTGCACTTGGGCCAAAGCTTCATCAAACCGCTCTTTGCAGATGGCCAGTGTAGACTCAACCACCCGGTCACATTCCTCCAAAGCCTCATCCCACTCTTTCTCCAGAACATTAATGTTCTTCTTCAGGCCGGCTACTTCATTCCCGAGCCCCTTAACCTGGTTCGACAACTCGTCAACCTTGGTCGTCTCCAACTGCGCCTTTCCGCTCTGCTTCAGCTTGGGAGGCCAGGGCCTCGTACCACTCTTTGGTCATGGTGGAGAGCGACTTCTTTGTCTCCGTAAGAGCATCAGGAGTAGGCTTGAGAGCGGCCTCAAATTCTTGATACTTTTTCTTTAGGGATTCCAACTCCCCCCGCAACTATGAGATATAGTCATAGGCACGATTTAGCTTGTCGGTTTTAACTAAATTATCACCCTCCAACCTCAAATTTTGAGTGAGAAGACGTTTACCTGCGGTCCGATCCGCTTCTCCTTGTTTGAGTTTTGCGATCAGGTGTGAACCAGTCGTGGCCACCTCAGCCATGAAGAGGAGAGGGTCTTGACAAAAGCGGTCGAAATCCACCTCAGAGATCTCGTCCAAGTCTAAGTTAGAGGTCGACCTCCTCTGAACCTCCTTCGCCCCCTTGGTCTTCTTGTGCGGGGGGCCGATCTCAATGTCAACAGTCGCTGGTGGGGAGGTTGGGGGTTTCTTTCCCCTCCTAGATTTCCTCATAAGTTCCTCATATCCCATACCTGCCATTACACCTACAAGCAAAAAGAAGAACGGTCAGAAACAATTCAAGTTCATCCCCGCCAAAAGCGCAGAGGTAAAAACAAGAAAAAATGAGAACGACTTGCACCAAGAACGACTTTGAATTCGTCGTCGCCCCGAGCCTGAGTCAACTGGTAGCACTTAATCAATTCCCCATCCATCCAAGAGGCCATGTTCTCAAGCAATCTTAGGGTTTCCAGATCGTCCTCACCTAGTCGACATCTGGTCCTGTAAGTAATTGGGGTACGGCGATAATGCGCGTACGTCTATGCAATAGGGAATTTATGACCGGTCACTCGACCCCAGGCATCAAGAGACCCGACCATTTTACGAGCCTTTTCACAAACAAGCACGACCCACATAAAAGAATGCTTCCAGGGCTTTAAGGAGTCGGAGTAGGACTTGAAGATTTTGAAGTCTTGTTGACCTTTGATGCTTAGATGCTCCCACCGATTCCTCTTACTCCCAGGTTCGGGCCGCCTGCTCATCTCGAAGATCTTAAAAAAAAGTGAGCGAGAGCCATCACGCCCATGAGTTGCCCAAACGCTTTGATGAACGCCCAGGTAACGCCCAGGTATTTGGATGCAACTGGGGAGCACCTCGCAATCACGAGGATGAGACGGTCCAGAGTAGAGTCACGCCGGAGTATTAAGTCGCTCACCGGGGAGCACCTCGCAAGAATATCCCCGAAGTAGTGGTCGCTCGCCGGAGAATACAATTCGTTCTCAGAGCAAATGCAAGTCGTTCTCAGAGCAACTGATGCGGAGGTAAAGCACGAAATGAAGGAATGAGAGCCCTATATATAAGGGGACCAGCCAGAAAAAATCAAAGCGACACGACCCTCCTTCTTCAGCATTAATTGCGTTTTTTGGAAAACGTGAAACGTTTTGTCCATCACATCAAAAAGCAAAACATCATATCCATCAAAGCTTGAGTGCCACGTCATCACATGGATGACCTCGGCTTGATTCCATCATAGAAAGTATAAACGAGTTACCTCAGCACAGGTAACCGCCCAGAAAATAGGCCACTGCACTGGGGGCAATCGATCTCAAGCCTAAACCCGCCGCATGAACGACTTTGGCTTGATGCTAGCATAGAAAGTATAAACGAGTTACCTCAGCACAGGTGACCGCCCAGAAAATAGGCCACTGCACTAGGGGCAATCGATCTCAAGCCTGAACCCGCCGCATGAACGACTTCGGCTTGATTCCAGTCTAGGGAAAATGTTTCGCAAACTATAGTCTATGCACGACATAGCTAGTAGTGCTAATAAAATGTTATATCTGTCAGAAAAAGAAATACAATTTTATTATTAAGAAAAATTAAGAAAAAAGTAATACTATATTATATTAAAGTAATGAAACCAACGGTGTTGGCCCAGTGGCTTAATCTACCCTAGGGACACGGGGGGTCGACCCGGTGCTCCCGGGTTCGATTCCTGCAGTGGACAAACTCGGTGTTGGCCCGTGCGAAATTTGATCTTAAGCACGAGCGGAGATTAGTCTTTCGTTGAAAGCATTGGGAAACTCCGTGGGTAGCCAGCGATGGTCTGAAACAAAATAAAAAGTAATGATAGTCAAACCCCAAGGGGCTGGCCTAGAGGAGCATGATAGGATTTGTATTCAGAAGGTCCCGGGTTCAAATCCCCACTAGTCCCCTTGGGGGAAGGTAAATGTAATTTCTGTAACAAAAAAAAAAGTAATGATAGTCAATCATCTATGGTAACTAGGAGGCCCAAATATCTCATTTATAATTTGCGGATGATACAATTATGGTGGGTAAGAAGAGATGGGCTAATGTAAGAGCTAACAACATTAAACCACAATTATTTGAGTTAGTGTCTGGGCTAAAATAGTTTATTTTGAAAAGAGTTTGTAGTGAGGTATGAATTAATACTCTTAAATCGGAACTGGATTGGCCGGTCCGACTGGGAATTGGTGGTACGACTTGTTCGAGCAAGCAGTTGAATTGAGCATGTCTACCTAGTATGATCCTGCCAATTTTGTGGATGAGGAGGGTAAATTCCATGTCATTTAACCCACTACCTTGGGATCTTTTTGGCGCCCAAAACCAATTAATTTCTTCATGTGTGTGTCTTTGCATGCCTTTATATGCATGGTTGTCAGCACAATGTCCACACTTATTGAAAATAGAGAAGCCATATGAATCTCAACAAATGAGAGGTGAGATTGCCAAAATGAGAAGTATTGTTACAAGGCCCTGCATCGCTCGTCGGAACCCTCCAAGACTATGTCATTGTCACAGTACAAGTTAGAAATAGACAATGTGACTCAATTAGTTAATAACAGAAGGAATTAATACTGCTAGGGTGTAAGTTTACACCGGTAACAGGGAATTGCAGAGACCTGGAGTTGCAGGGAACTAGCAACCAACTCGGAGGTGCTGCTGCCAATTAGGGCACAGAAATAATTGAATGAGGTAAGAAAGAATATATTTGAAATGATTGATGCCTTTTCATTAATGATTGGCCTATAAATAGGCTAAAGGTTGTACAATGATTCCTAGGCATATTCTTTTAGGGTTGACAGCTCATAGGACAGCTGCAACAATTCTAGAATAATCCAGAATAGGACAAAATAACAGCTAAAAAAGGACAATGCACTATGTGCTTCATTCCAAAGAAAAAACAATAGAACAGTAAATTCTTCAAATAACTGTTACTGGCAGCAGTAACTGTGACAATACCCCGGCCTTCGAGAACACACATGTCCTCATGGGTGAAATTCAGGAAATTGATGGAGCAATTGATGATAAAATTCCCAAGAAGCTTGCTCAGTGGGCTTGTTCTTCCATTTTACCAAAACCTTAGTAGCATGACTAGCCCCATGCTTAACCATTTTCCTTTCCAAAATAGATTCAGGCACGCCTTTAGCAAGTAATTCTGCAGCCGGCAGATTATTGACAGAGACAACAGCAGGATTTGGACAGAATTTGAGTTGTGAAACATGAAATGTATTGTGAATAGTAGTGTCTTCGGGTAGCTTCAACTGATAAGCAACTGTACCCACTTTGGCAATGATTTCAAAGGGTCCAAAGTACTTTGGCAGTAACTTATGGTGGCTGTGCTGCTTCAGAGATGTTTGCCTGTATGGTTGGAGTTTGAGATACACAAATTCTCCAACAGCAAATTGTCTGTCACTCCTCTTGTTGTCAGCATACTGACTCATACGATGCTGAGCTCGTTGCAAATGAAACTTGAGTAAACGGATAGCCTCTTCCCGTGCAGCTAGAGATCTGTCGACTGTGACAGAATCAGCTTCTCCCTTTAAATAAGGCAAGTGAATTGGGGGTGGCTGTCCATAGACAATCTCATATGGAGTAGCTTGAATGGATGAATGAAAGTTAGTGTTGTACCACCATTCAGCTAAGCTAATCCATTGAGCCCAAGAAGATGGTTTGGCTGAGCAAACACATCTTACATAAGTCTCCAAAGCCTTATTCACAATTTCAGTTTGACCATCGGATTTGGGGTGATAAGCAGTGGATTTATTGAGCTGCACACCTTGAATTTTAAAAAATTCTGCCCAAAATTTGCTGAGGAACACAGGGTCACGATTACTAGTAAAGCTTCTAGGCATGCCATGTAACTTGAAGACATTGTCCATAAAAGCCTGAGCAACCTCAATTGCTGTGAATGGGTGAGAGAGGCAAATAAAGTGAGCATACTTGCTCAAGCGATCAACCACCACTAGTATAACTTGCTTGCCCTTGGAGTTAGGTTAGCCTTCAATGAAATCAAGACTTATATCTTGCCAAATGAGTTCAGGGATTGGAAGAGGCTGAAGTAGCCTTGGGGAGGCAGCTTGGTCAGGTTTACAAGTCTGGCAGATTCCACAATTACGAATGTAAGCTTGCACATCCTTGTTAAGACCTTTCCAATAGAACAAGGATTTAATTCTAGCAGCTGTTGTATCTCGGCCAGAGTGTCCTCCTTGAGGAGAATCATGTAACCATTTCAAAATAATCTATTCTAAACTAGCATCAGCAGCTACCACAAGCTTTCCTTTGCGTCTCAATTCATTTCTACACCATGTGTACTGAGGGTGGCTAGTTGGATCAGCAACAACTTCCGAAATTATTTTCTGTAATATAGTATCAGAATTCCAACCATTCTTTAGAAGAGTAAGAAGATCATGGCCAGCATTGTCAAGCATCATTGGCAATAATTCAGCATCCCTCTTTACGTGACAGAGCATCAGCTGCACAATTAGTAATTCCTTCTTTGTATTGTATATCAAATTCATAGCCCATTAACTTAGAAATCCATACTTGTTGAAATGGAGTACTAAGTCGTTGTTCTAGGATATGCTTGATACTCTTTTGATCGGTCTTGAAAGTAAAAGGAGCATATGCCAAATAAGTACTCCACTTTTGAATAGCATAGATGATAGGCCAAGAGCTCCCTTTCATAAATTGAAAGAGCTTGTTGTTTTGGACCCAAAGATTTGCTAATATATGCAATAGGGTGATTATCTTGCATCAATACCGCACCAATCCCTTTGCCTGAAGCGTCAGTCTCAAGAGTAAACCTCTTAGCAAAATCTGGCAGCTTTAGAACTGGAGAGGAAATTAAGGCTTGCTTCAAAGTATCAAAAGCAGCAGCTGAATCAGGTGACCAAGTGAAGTAATCCTTCTTCAACATGTCAGTTAGTGGTTTAGCAATAGCTCCAAACCCCTTGACAAACCTTCTATAATAACCAGCCAAGCCAAGGAACCCTCGAAGTTGCTTGAGATTAGAAGGTAGAGGCCATGATTTCACAGCTTCAATCTTTGTAGGATCAGTGGAAATGCCTTCGGGTGTGATGAAATGCCCTAAGTATTCCACTTTGCTAGTTGCAAAGTGACACTTTCCTTTGTTCAGAAATAACTTTTCCTGCCTTACAACATCAAAAACTAGTGACAAGTGCTTCACATGGTCTGTTAGATCTTTACTATAAACAAGGATATCATCAAAAAAAATTATGACAAATTTTCTAAGGAAAGGCGTAAAAACATGATTCATCAAAGCTTGAAACGTGGCTGGAGCATTTGCCAAGCCAAAAGGCATGACCAAATATTCATAGTGGCCTCCATGAGTCTTAAAGGCTGTTTTATATTCTTCACCTAAATCCATTCTCACTTGATGATACCCACTCTTGAGATCCAGCTTAGAAAAAACAGATGCTCCACCAAGCTCATCCATGAGGTCCTCAATTAAGGGAATTGGGAATCTATCCTTAATAGTATTAGAATTTAGCTTTCTAAAATCAACACATAGTCTCCATGAGCCATCTTTCTTTTTGACTAAGACCGTAGGAGAAGAAAAAGGACTAGTACTATGTTGAATAATACCTTGGTCAAGCATGTCATGCACTAACTTATCTACAATATTCTTTTGAATAGTAGAGTATCGATAAGGTCTTAAATTAAAGGGTTGAGTACCTTCTTTTAGTGGAATGCAATGATCAAAACCTGGCCTGGAGGGTGGCAGATCAGTAGGTTCTGCAAACACATCAGCATAGTCCTCTAATAGAGAAGCTACTGCAGGTTGGCCAGCAACATCAGCTTCAAGTAGATAACAAGTAGGTAGTGATAGTCTCAAATCTGTATCATCTACTGACAGAAAGCACAGCTCAGCTCCTTGTTGAAGGGCTTGAGCAAAACTCTTGTTGTTAGCTAGCTTGAATGATGGAGTCTTTGCACCTCTTAAAGTAAACTTGCGCCCTTTAGTAGTGAATTCCATATGAAGCTTCTCAAAGTCCCATAGAATTGGCCCTAAGGATTTGAGCCATTGAATACCTAATATAACATCATAGGTACCAAGAGGCAAGACAATCATGTCTGTCGTGAATGAAGCTTGTTGTAATTGCCATGTGAATCCTTTACAAACATAAGGAGCATGGAGTTTGTGACCCCCACCAGCTGTGATAGGTAACATGTCAACAGCTTCTAATTTGCAACCAAGTTTCTTTGCTAGCTCAAGATCCAAGAAATTATGAGTACTCCCACTATCAAGCAAAATGTGGAGTAGTTTCTTTTGGTACATACCAGTGACTCTCATAGTTTGACAGCTGCAAGTACCAGTCATAGCATGAAGGGATATAAGGGGAGTGTCTGGTGGTGTTTGGGCTTTTGAGGTGAGGGTAGGTTCTGTTTCGGTTTGAGGTGGGTCTGGTGTGTCCTCTTCATCCATTCCCAACACCATTAGCTGATGTTTTCTATGTTTCAAGTGGTGGCCAGGGGTAAATGGCTCATCACAAAACATACACAATCCTTTGGCCCTTCTCTCGGCCATCTCAGCTGGTGTATAGGTTCTGGAAGTTTGTTTAAAGAGTGGTATGGTAAGGTTTTGGTCATCTGGTGTAGGGTTGGGTTTAGAGTTTGAGGAAGAGGGTTTGGTGGACCAGTTAGGATATTTAGGGAAGGGTTTCTATGAGGTAAATTTTGAGGATTCATGGAGTTTAGCTAGTTGGACAGCGTGTGCAATAGATGTTGGATTAAACATACGTACGTGCATTTGTGTAGAGTGATCCAACCCAGCTAAAAACAGACTCAGAGTGCTCAGGAATAATACTCACTTGAGTTAAGGCAAGTTCAAAGGAATCCACATAATCTTGAATCTTACCTTGGTGTTTAACCTGAACAAGAGCAGCTAGCGGATCATCGTAAGGGTCTCCAAAACGAGCAGTAACGTCAGCCACATACTGTTGCCATAGAGGGTAAACGTCAAACTTTTGTCTCATATAATTGAGATGCCATTGCAAGGCAAGACCTTCGAGGTGAATATATGCAAGTCTCACTCGCGAAGTAGGAGGAGTATCGTCAAGGAGGAAGAATTGATCGCATTTGTAAAGCCAATCCCTCACGTTTTTGCCATCAAAACGTGGAAACTCAACTTTACTGATTCTGGTAGCGTAGTGATGCGGAGGGTTGTTTGGCGGTGGTGGCGGTGGGGTTGGCGGCGGAGGTGGTGGTGGAGGATCAGTGTTGTTACGAGCCATGCGCAGCAACTCACGGATTTCTTCCATTCCAGCATCCATACGAGCAGCGATTTGGTCAATGCGAGTACCTAGTTCCTCTTTTCTCTCTGTGAATCGTTGCTCTACTTCAGTTAAAGAACGAGTCATTGTCCAGGAATCGAGCTGAAAAGATACCAATTGTCACAGTACAAGTTAGAAATAGACAGTGTGACTCAATTAGTTAATAACAGAAGGAATTAATACTGCTAGGGTGTATTTTTACACCGGTAACAGGGAATTGCAGAGACCTGGAGTTGCAAGGAGCTAGCAACCAACTCGGAGGTGCTGCTGCCAATTAGGGCATAGAAATAATTGAATGAGGTAAGAAAGAATATATTTGAAATGATTGATGCCTTTTCATTAATGATTGGCCTATAAATAGGCAAAAGGTTGTACAATGATTCCTAGGCATATTCTTTTAGGGTTGACAGCTCATAGGACAGCTGCAACAATTCTAGAATAATCCAGAATAGGACAAAATAACAGCTAAAAAAGGACAATGCACTATGTGCTTCATTCCAAAGAAAAAACAATAAAACAGTAAATTCTTCAAATAACTGTTACTGGCAGCACTAACTGTGACAATGAACTTTGTATTTGTAAGCCTCCAACAAAAAAGCAAGAAATAGGTACCGAAGATGTTAGAAATAGAAAATGGAATCTCTGATTTCGAGGACAGAGGGCCTCCTAAGAAAATATATTTAGAAGAAGGGAATTATTTTCATTGCTTGATTGATCCCATTTCACAAGTGTACAACTCAATATAAAGACACCCAATCAACTAAAAAAACTAATGAGCAACCAACTAACAACTAACTATGAATCCTAACAACAATAACAACCAACTAACAAACTTTCAACTAACAACTAACTACAAAGAATCCTAACAATAACAACCAACTAATTAGAGCTATAACAAACTCCTTCCACTTTTCGGGCTTGGTGATGCTTGGGCCCTTTCGCGTTGGTCCATTGGTTGTGCAGTATTCTCCACACTTAATGGGCTAGTTTCCTCTTGGGCCTTGCTCATAACAGAAGATGATAGACATTAATAGAAGTATTGTAGGCTATAGCATCTTGCTACAAGTAAGCCTTAAACAAGAAATTCGATAGTGACTTGGATCAACGTAGATCTTCAAAATGTCCATTTGTTCATTATATAGACATATGTAAAACAAATACTAAAATTACAAAAATAGATGGAATCGAATTCAACACACCATCACATTTGTTAATTATGGTTTTTCAAAATACTAATTCATATATCGTTGGAATAGAAAAGCTCGATATACTATCATAATTATCATGTTAATTTTAGTGTTGTGTTTGATATTGGGATTTACGTTCACTAATAAAAATAAAGGTGAGAATTAAAATACAGTAAGATTTATGTCCATAGATTACAAGGATATGAGGGACTATTTAGCAAATAAAGTATTTGCGAAGCAGTCCCTCCTACACCATACACCCCCTTATTCCTTCATTGCATTTTTTACACATGAAATGACGAACTGGAGAGGTGCGGGGGGGGGGGGGGGGAGAGACCTTGGTCTCGGTGGAAGGAGGGGGGGTTATCGAAGAGATCACGCATGGAATAATGTTGCTCTACCTGCTGGAAACAACCGTTATGGTAATAGCTATGAGGAAGAACAACAAAGAGAGTTAGAGGAGGGCTGGCAAGTCGTGAAAGGATGTAGAAGGAAGGAGACAGTGAGTAGATCAGGCTATTCTAAACCAAATTGCTCAAGTTCGTTCAAATGAGGGAAGAAATCTTATGCAACTAACAACTTTTTACATCTCCAATTTTGAGAGGGATATGGATGCAAAGTACTTGCTCAAGATACTAGGGTGTTATGGCAAGATTCAAGAGGTGGTTTTTTAGAATGGGTAAAAGATTTGGTTTTGCTTGTTTTTCGGAGGTCTTAAAACCAAAACGCTTCGTTGTGTAGCTAGACAATGTCTTTGTAGGAGGAGAGAAGATATTTGTAAATTTACCTCATTAACAAAGAGAACGAGAAAAGCAAGGTACGTAGGCCTAATGCGGGGGTACGAATGGACAAGTATCGTGATCCGGTGGTTCAAAAAATATCAAAGGTATGGAAAGCTAAGGAGGTGATACAAGCTAGTAAAGTGATGAATGACAATGAGAAGGAGTTGATATCTAGGGTTATTAAGTATGATGCTCAGACGGAGGTTGTTGAAAAACTACAGAAGGCTGTGGTTGGAATAGTTATCCATCCAGAAAAATTGTATTATATTCAAGAAGAGTTTGCTAAACAAGGTGTTTTTTATATTTTGGCCACCCCCTTGGGAGTTAATTTGGTCCTATTAGAAGGTCAAGATGAGGAGAATTTTCATGATTTTATAGAGGAAGCTAAAGGTTGGTTGTTTCAATGGTTCAAAGAATTGAAACCTTGGAATGTGACGACGGTGGATGATGAGAGATTAGTGTGGGTACGATGTTACAACATTCCAGTTCATGCATGAGACTCTGATGTTTTTTCTATCTTGACGCCTAAGTTTGGTAGTTTTTGAATGTCGATTATGGTAATAAAGGATGTGGTGAAAAGGAAAGAGGTGTCTGTGTTATTCTGACAACAATTATCTATGAAAGAGAGTATGATTAAACAGAAATCTAGGTTGAAGTGGATTAAATAAAGAATAGGGTTTTAATACAAAAATTTTCACTCTTGTTTGCAAACTAGGAGACAGAGTAATCAGGTTTTGATGGTAGAGCACAATGGCCAATATATGGAACAAGTAGATGAACTGAAGAAGGAAGTGAGAAGGTTCTTTGAGGATAGTTATAAGGAGTCCTCTTTTAGTAGGCCCATGTTGGTTGGTATTGAGTTCCAGAGTTTGTGTTTGGAGGATAATTCATTGTTAATAGCTCTATTTACAGAAGAGGAGGTTAAGGAGGAAGTATGAAATTGTGATGGCAATAAATGTCTGGGACCCGATGAATTCAACTTTTATTAAAGAATGCTGGGAGGTGGTAAAGGATGACATTATGGATTTTTTTGAATGAACTTTAGATCACATGGGTTCTTCCCAAGGCTATTACAACTTCTTTCCTGTCATTGATTCCAATAAATGGCAATTCTCAGAGCTTAAAGGAGTACAAACCGATTTCTTTGATAGGGTTCCTGTACAAGATTCTATCTTAGGTACTGGAATCTAGATTGAAGAAGGCAGTAATGAAGATTATCTCTCCATGTCAGTCAAATATTATCACAGGAAGACAGATTTTAGATAGGGTGTTGGTGGTTAATGAGGTGGTGGATCTTGCTGAACATAGAAAAGATGAATGTTTGCTATTCAAGGTGGATTTTGAGAAGGCATGTGATTCCGTCTCTTGTAGTTTTTTGACTTACATGATGAACAAATTGGGTTTTGATAAGAGATGGATTGAATGGATGCAAGCATGTGTTTTTGCTAGTTCTATGTCAGTCTTGGTCAATGGTAGTCTGGAGGACGATTTTATGGTCAACAAAGGCTTAAGGCAGGGTAACCCTTTATCACCTTTTCTCTTTTTAATTGTTGCTGAAGGTCTATTTGGTTTGGTGAAAAAAGCGATTCAGGTGGAGTCTTTTGAGGGATACGAGGTATCTGAAGGAAACAAAACTTCATTGCTATAATTTGCAAATGGCACTATATTGTTGGGCAAATGATCTTGGAAAAATTAATTTGTGGAGTATCAAAACTATATTCAGAAGTTTTGAGATGGTTTCTGGGCTATGAGTAAATTTTTATAAAAGCAAACAAATTGATAGGATTAAATCTTAAGGAATGTTTTTTTGGAAGAGGGGTTGTTTTTTCTTGCTTGTGGCACAACGGGTATTCCATTCAAGTTTTTGGGCATACCAGTCGGAGAACATCCTAGGAGAAAATCTACGTGTAAACCGGTGGTGGATTCAATGCGGGCTAGACTATCATCATGGAGGGGACGACATCTCTCAATGGGAGGTCGAGTTACGTTAATTAACTCGGTATTATCACGTTTACTTCTTTATTTTTTTTCATTTTATAAAACCCCCAAAGTTGTTATCAAAGAATTAATAAATATCCAAAAGGACTTTTTATATGGGGAGCGAAGGAAGAAGGGAGACAACTTTGTTGGGTGGCTTGGGACACTATTTGTAGACCAAAGAAGGAGGGGGTTTAGGTGTGAAGAATTTAGAAGTGTTTAATATATCTTTGCTTGCTAAGTGGAAATGGTGTTGTATTCATGATACCAATGCAGTGTGGAGGGAGTTGCACTCTTTTAGATATGCTGATTTAATATTCAAAAACACATGTTCTGTTGGTCGTTTGTGGGGCCCAAAGGATTCTCTTTGGTAGAGGAATTTGATAGTGTTGGGGAATGATTTAGTTGCTCGTCGAAATTTTTTTTCATAGTGCGGTTAGTTTCTTGCAGGGCAATGGCCAATCTCTATTGTTTTTGCATGGGTTGGCAATGTTGCATTGTTGGAGGTTTTCCCAAACATTTTCTCTACTCGAGTTCAGCAATCTGAGAAGCTGAGTAACATGGGGTCAATGGTGAATGGTAGTAGATGGAGATGCGAGTTAAAATGGTCAAGACAGTTACAATCACCTGAGGAGGAGGAGGAACGGCACTTATTGGAAACTATTCTATATGAGGTATACTTGGATGTTGATAGTCCCGACATTTGGAAGTGGAACACCCTAAATTCCAAATCATTGACGGTAAGTTCTTGCTACTCTTTTGTTCTGAGTTTGTTGAATCATGGGCAGCATCCTAGTGAATTAATATATGTTCTCTCCATTATTTGAAAATCGAAGGTGCAATCCAAAGTGCCTTTGTCTTGCTGGCGTTTGTTTCTGGTTAGGTTGCCAACAAAGGACAATTTAGCTATTAGACATGTCGTGATAGACAATTGTTGGTATCCCTTATGTGAAAGTAATGTAGAATCTAGTAATCATATTTTTTTTATCAATGTTCCTTTTCAAAAATAATTTGGCAGCACGTTACAAAATGGATGGGAGTTGCAGGAATTGTAGATTTCGAAGGTGTTGAACACTTTTGGTATTTTGGAGGCCTCGTCAACAACATTGATAAGAAATTCAGGTTTTTGATTTGGATGGCTACTATGTGGATAAATTGCCAGGAAAGAAACAATAAGGTATTTGTTGGAAAGGTGGATGATATTTGTATTGTGATGAATAAGATTAAACATATTTCTTGGGGTTGGTTTATGGGAAAAGTAGGTGTTCCTTCGGGGGGGTACCGTGTCCAATTGGTGGAAATATCTTGTCTTGTATTGAGCATTCTCAGAGAAAATCCTGAGACACTTTGTATAGGGGTGGAGTACCCTTAATTAGTACCTTGAATATAATTTATTCTGTTAAAAAAAAAACCTCTAACACCTAGAGTATCATTTCTTTGGAGTCAAAAACATTACTTGTAAAAGAAATTTTGAAAGAGGTAGTGAGATAGGGAGAGGTTTCGAAGCTTATAGAGGAAGAAGAGAAGAAGTCAGAAAGATTCCATACTAAAATTTGATCCCAAACAATGACATTCTTGTCCCAAACCCTTAAGTTTATTTTATCTTCAAATTCTACACCTCTATATTTTATCTTAAAAAAAAAAACTAACACAAAACAGAAACTTAAAACCAAATTTCAAAGGAATATGATGATGATGAATAGTAGCCGTAACAACACAAGGTTTTTTATTAGACTATGAAATTTAAAGGAATGCCCTGACATTCAAAAGTGACTTAAAGAATGCCAGACCTATTTTTCCCTTATTATTTAAACAACTTAATGATTTTGGCTGAGGCGTTCAGATAAGTTTATAACCACATGTAAACTACTTGGCATGAGTGGACTCATAACGCTAATACTCCCCAAGATACAAGAGCCACTTCTCGCTAACAATGCACGTAAAAAAGCCAGAGCATAGGGAGAACTTTTAGATACTCGGGGGTAACATATATAACTTCCTAGAATTATATATAAGAGCACACATTGTGCCGACCCAATATCTATTTGTTCTGTACCATGCAATGTTGGGTGGACTGCAGTTGGTAGGTCACCTGCTGCCTGGCCGGAGGTTAGTGCAAGCCCGGGAGGGGTACCTGCGAAGCCACTCCGACGCTTAAGTCAGTATTGAGAATAGATGAGTGATTTAGCTAGGAATGAGAATCTACCTTGTTATGGCAATGTGAGCTGGTATTTATAGAAATTTGTGTCTGTTGTGAGCCGTCAGATTGATAGAGTTGATCTGAGCCATCCAAGTGTGATAACCACAATTGGGCTTGCATATGGTGGATATGGATCAAAGTGATCGGGTCAATCCATGTCCACAATTGTGTCTGTTGTGAGCCGTCAAATTGATAGAGTTGAAGGATTTTCATTGACTCATCCGACGCGATGGCTCGTATGCCTTGTCAGGTCGCGCAAAATGTCTTTGTTTTACGACAATACTTTTACTTTTGATCTTTGAGAAAGAAAAGAAAAATGATCTTTATCACTTTTTTCACCCACCCTAAGTAGGTGGGTCTTCATCTCTTGAATTACTCTTCTGAAATTTTTGAGAGAGGTGTGTGAGAAGTGGGAGCAAGCTTCTTTTTTTCCCCTCTTGGGTAAGTGTATGTCTTCTTCCTTCTTCTTTTAATGCACATTATGGCCATAAGAAAACTGTGAATCATCATTTATGCTTGAAGTTGGTAAATCATGACCATACGAGATGCTTCTTAATCATGACCATGACTCATCAAACTGTGATCATGATATATGTGAGAACCGTGACCATAAGAGATGTTTTATAATCCGTGACCATGGCTAACTTTTCATAAACCGTGACCATGGCTTCCCTTAAGCAAACCATGACCATGATTTTCTTCTTTAAAGGCCACAAACTATGGCCATGGTCACATTGGAACAAATCGTGACCTTGGCGCCCATGGCATCTAGGAGCAAACATAAACCGTGAACTTGCATGAACTTGGCGCCCATGGCGCCCAGGAGCCAACACAATCTGTGATCTTGCATGAACTTGGCCAGGAGCCAACACAAACCGTCACCTTGGCGCCCTTGGCGCCCTACAGCACAAACTGTCACCTTGGCGCCTTTGGCGCCCAGCACCACAAACCTTGACCATGGAGCCCTTGGCACCCAACACCACAAACCGTGACATTGCTCTATGCAACCCGTCACCTTGGCGCTCAGCAGCTCAAACTGTGACCTTGGCGCCCAGCACCACAAACCGTGACCACGGCGCCCTTGGCGCCCAGCACAACAAACCGTGACCTTGCTCTATGAAACCCGTCACCTTGGCGCCCTTGGCGCCCAACAGCTCAAACTGTGATCTTGGCGCCCTTGGCGCCCTGCTCTTGCAAACTGTGAACATGGGATCCTGGCGCTCTTGGCGCCCTGCATTTGAAAACCGAGAACATAGAATCTTGGCGCCCTTCACTTTGCAAACCGTGAACTTGGGATCTTGGCGCCCTTCACCAGCAAACCTTGATCATGGAACTGTGACCTCATGGTCTCACACCCTACTGGTGATTTTCCGCGTGTGCGCCTTCTCGTTGGACTTAGGATTTTTTCGGTAGACAGTCGCTAAATTTGCCTTGCTTTAGGCGGTTAAGTTGTCGACGCCTCTCGAGACAATTTGTAATGAAGTATACTCTGAACAGAGTTTAACAAGACTTGACCTGGATAGAACTCATCATAAGGGGTCGTGACCACCAAGGTCATCTTGAAGTATACCCTTGGCACAATTTACCAGGACTCGGCCCGGATAGAACTCGGCCAACGGGTTGTGACCACCAAGGTCAACTTAAAGTGTACCCTTAGCACAGTTTACCAGGACTCGGCCCGGATAGAACTCGCCCAAGGGGTTGTGACCACCAAGGTCAGCTTGAAGTATACCCTTGGCACAGTTTACCAGAACTTGGCCCGAATAGAACACGACTAAGGGGTTGTGACCGCTAAGGTTACTTAGTGGAAAGAATTATGAGATTCTTGCTTTAGTAATTAGGAAAAATGCAAACGATCATGGTGTCTTCCTTTGACCAGTATTTTTACCAATGGCCTTATTTGTTTCGGCGTGCCGTGGCACTCTTGATTCCTTTGCTAGGATTGGAAGTGCACGTCAGCGCTTGCCTACTTCGTGCGATCTTGCATCCATAGATGTATTTTCAAAACCATCGTCTTGGAAAGATGGTCTTGGCTTAGAGTTAAAGCAAAATGAACTTTTATATTGAGCTTTTACATTTTGCATTTGTGCCCAAACAGTAAAATTCTTAACTAGGCCTAGTTCTAGTTTTTAGTCCTGATGCCCTACTCCCTATTCAGAGTCACGAGTCTCATCATCCTCCTCATTCACGTACTGAGCGAGCTTCCCTTCGCGGATCATTTCTTCAATGTCATCCCTGAGGGTGTTGCATTTGTTGGTACTGTGCCCAAAGCGTTTGTGATAACGGAAGTACTTCTTAGAGGGTTGGTCTTTCCTTTGCACGAGAGGTTCGGGCCGTTTGATGTTCCGAAACTCTGCATCGGCGCATTCGGCAAGGATCTTAGCCTGGGATGTGTTCAGCCGGATATACTCTGAGGAGCGACCTTGTTGAGGTCGGGGCTCACGAGGAATTCTTTCATATTGGACTCGCTTCCGCCATGGTTCTTCAATGGCCTTGCAGGCCAGCTCGTCCTTCTTACTGCCAACCTTGGCTTCCTCTTGGTATGCCATGTTGTCTTCTTAATAATCCATGTACTTTGGTGCCTTCTGAAGGAACTCATCCAAGCTTCGGGGTTTGTTAATCCCCCCGGTATCTCATCATGACAGAGAAGTAGGCCAAATGACTGCCAAGGTTCCCAGTCCCGTCGTATGTTTTGAGGGCTGGGAGCTTCTCTAAGGTCCTCGGAATTGGGCAGTCGGCAACCTTCCTAGTGAAGGGTCCTTCATTGGAGGTCGATCGTGAGTTGTGAGGTGACCAGTCCCCGAGATCTATCTCTCGGCGGTCACGTCGGGCTGGAGATCTCCTCGAGGTAGATCTTTGGTGATGCCTCTTATGGGTCTTGGCTCGGCTACGCGACCGCTCGCGAGAATTGGAGGATGTGAGCGATGAGGACCTGGGGAGAGACTCCTCCGGCCAGTATGTACTGTCAGGCGAGGTTGGAGGGGTGCTTGGAGGTGAATCTGATCCTTGGTCCCTGCCGCGTCGAGGAGGAGGGTGGCGAGCTTGCTTCCGTCTAGGTGGAGAGCGATGATTGTGATGATGCTTGGGTGGAGATCTGCGGCGCCTGGAGCTCATTGTCTTTGGGGAAGGGGTGTTCCAGCGAGGATGGGGTTGCTCAGGCATGGCTGTCATACGCCTCTCTATCTGCCTGAGGCGCGCTTCTTGCTGCAACATAGTATGGGTGCGGTTCCACAGCAGGTCCAAGAGTTGGTGGATGGTCGCCGCATCCCCAGGTTGACGGGTATCTTGATAGAGGCTGGCTGAGGTGCTGGGACCTGAATGTATTGGTTTTGCGTGGAAGCAACAAGGCCTTTGGGAGTGCCCTCTGGCTGGGGTTGCGGAGTGGCAATGCTTTGGACTCGGGGTCTACCTCTGGGTGCCATGGGAAGGCAAGAGAAAGTTCAAAGAGTAGAGATGGTGTGAAAGATGATATCTTCCACTGTGGTCACCAATGTTCTGTACCTTACAGTGTTGGGTGGACTGTAGTTGGTGTAGGTCACCTGCTGCCTGGCCGGAGGTTAGTGCGAGCCTGGGAGGGGTACCTACGAATCCACTCTGACGCTCAAATCAATATTGAGAATAGATGAGTGATTTTGCTAGGAATGAGAATATACCTTGTTATGGCAATGTGAGTTGGTATTTATAGGAATCTGTGTCCGTTGTGAGCCATCAGATTGATAGAGTTGATCTGAGCCATTCAAGTGTGATAACCACAATTGGGCTTGCATATGGTGGATATGGATCAAAGTGATCGGGCCAATCCATTTTTAATGGTAATCTCTGAATTTTAATAAATAGTCTATGATGAACTAATGAGAAAACTTGACAAAAATTTAAGACTACTTAGAAACTTCAGGGAACTTATGTAATATATGTTATAATTTTAAGGGACGTCTCAATATTTTCATTAAGTTTTAGGTACCAAATTGAAAAAAACAGTGTCATTTTCGGTAGTATTAAATTAATGATTTATTCTAAATTTTATAATTTTTTTAAAAAAATTAGAAATTATAAGACCCTTTTCAGTTTAAAAAATATATTGATGATAGTTTCCAAAAAGATAGTTGGGCAAAAAATTGTTTTATCGTTACCTCTAATCTAACTTTAAAAAAAGGTTATACGCCTTTTACGTTGCATTTCCATTTAATATCATTAATTTACTTTTAACTGAAACTATTGAATGACAATTGGAGAATTGAAGGAGGAAAATGAGAGCATGAGTTTTTCAATATTATAAACTCTTAAACAGGAAAATTCTTGTAAAAAAAAAACTCTTAAACAGGAATTAAGAGAAAATGTTACATTCGCAATAATGATACATTTGTGAGAATAAGACAATGTACAAAAATAATAAATATTTGTAATGAACTTTGAAAAAATAATAGCATAAAAATGTAACACCAAGTCAAACCATTTATGAGTCAAAACAAAACTCGATCCCTTTATAACAATTTCAGTTTTTTTTTTAAGAAAAAAACTATTACTACGTTTTAGTCATCTTTCACTAGCTTATAAATAACACATAAGACGACACTAAAGTCTTAAATTCCTCTCTAGGTTTTAGTGTCTGAAACTTATGCTAATGGCTTCTAAGAAAATTGCAGTTGTTATATGCATGGTTGTCATGATCATCATGTCCACAGTTATTGAAAATAGAGAAGCCATTCGAATCTCAACAAATGAGAGTGAAGATTGCCCAAATGAGGAGTATTGTTACAAGGCCTGCATTGCTCATCTGAACCCTCCAGGAGTATGTCATGAAATATGTAGTTGTAAGCTTCCAACAAAAAAGCAATAAATAAATACCGAAGATGATAAACAGTAGAAGTATTGTAGGCTATTGCTTGCTACTGTATAGCTAATTGAATTGTTTTAAGACTTCGTATTATCATTTTAAGATATCGTTGAAAAAACGAAAGTTTCAATAGTTTGTGCTTTTTATGTATCTATATCTATATCTATATCTGCGTATATCGATATCGGTATACAATTATGAAACCATTACAAGTATGCCTCACAAAAGAAACTCATTATGAAACCATTATAAATTTCATAACTAACTTATATCGATGGTTTTTCATAATACTAATTCAAATATCATTGGAAGAAATAGATCCTAGTTCACAAATTACGAAATAAATTGAAGATAATTAACGTAAAGGATCAATATAAATTTGTATTATTTAAATGCGCTAAATATATAGTATCAATGAGTTTTTAAGTATATATAGGAATCGATCATAATTCACAAATTACGAAATAAAGTTAAGATAACATAAAGGATCGATATATAAGTTAGGCTAAATAGATAAGCACAGTATATACTATCCTAATTATCATGTTAATTTTAGTGTTGTGGTTATAATTGGGATTTGCGTTCACAAATTAGAATAAAGATGAGAATGAAAATACAGTAAATAGGAGTTGTAGAGCTATGTCCTTAGATTAGAAGGAATTGAGAGACTATTTAGTAAATAAAGTATTTTCACGCACAAACACCTCTAACACCTAGAGTATCCTTTCTTTGGAGTCGAAAACAGTACTTGCAAAAGAAATTCTGAAAGAGATAGTGAGATAGGGAGAGGTTTGGAAGCTTATAGAGGAAGAAGAGAAGAAGTCGATAAGATTCCATGCGAAACTTTGATCCCAAACAACATTCCTGTCAAAACCCTGTAGTTTATTTAATCTTCCAATTCTACACCTCTAAATTTTAATTTAAAAAACCCTATCCCAAAATAGAAACCAAAAACCAACTTTCAAACCTTTGAATCCCAAGTAGGTAGCTCAGTTGGCGAACTAATGGATATCGAAGGAGTGCACCAAAAAGAGTGCAAGAAGGAGGTAACGGGTTCAAGCCCCGGAAACTAACATTCCCCCACCCCACTAACATTGCTTATAAAAAAAAAACTTTCAAACCTTTGATAAATTTGATTGCAAGTCTAAGTTAGAGCAAGAATCTGAAGGTGGGAACTAAGTATTTGGTAGATGGAATCAAACATGAGATTAGTGAAGTAGTATCACACATTCGAGAGCTGATATTCATGCAAGTCAGAAGCTAGGAATTGATTTGGAGTTTTGGAAATTATGTTCGTCAAAACAGTTTTTAGGCCACTGTAAGAATATGCATTATTTTATTGTATAGCTTATTTGTCGCTTATTATTATAATGATTGATTGATTGGTTTCCATGATTGTTTTGATGTATTATTAAGTTCGGATGTGAATCGGAATGGATACGGGAACGATCGGAATGGACGAGAAAATACGAAAAACTGATTTTTCTGAAATACTGGGAGTCACGCACGGATCGTGCGCCCCTGGGCACGGGTCGTGCGTAAGGTTCTGGTACTCACGGTGAATTTCTGAAAACGGAGCACGGATCGTGCGCCAAGGCGCACGGATCGTGTGCCTCTTGCTGGTACCCCATTTTTAAACCATGTCCTAAGTCATTCCGATTGGTCCTAAGTCCCTTCTAATCCACTCCTCAAGGTTTCCCAAGGATGGAAACATATTAGTATCATGAAATCAAGTACGATCAAAGAAATTTTATGTTATGTTCATGTCTTTGCTTATGTGATGGCCCGATGTGGTAATTATGAGACCGATTATGACCAAGTTAGGTTATCATAATGTTGAGTATGGGCGATACATTATGATACGGATTAGGTAATGGATAGTTATGAGTTAAAATAACAACGTTAGTAATTTCCGTGTGAGATCACCTAATGACAAGATTATGCTAAGTATAAGATTAGGTTAAGATTAAGATCATGTTAAGTATAAGCTCACTGTTATGTTCACAGATCATTGTTCACTGCTCATTGTTCAAGGTATATTAAAATATATATATCAAGTTAGGGTGACGACCCTATTTCAGATTAGTGTGCTAGGGGAGGGGAAGTCATGAGCCCTATGAACCTAGGCCCCTTGAGGTTTGCCCACTAGTGATTAGTGGATTGGGTTCACCGGAAGCTTATTTTGCCAAGTGACCGGTGACACGCTAAGAATCATTGTTAGGCTCAGTGATTGAGCATAGTTCATTGTTAGGCTCAGTGATTGAGATTAGTTCAGCCACATAGTCAACTTTGAGGACTATGAGTTTTAGATAATGAATCAAGCATAATTGAACCGAGAGAATTAGTAAGGGGTCGCGATAGAACTCACTGAGACAAGTTGTCTCACCCAATCCATTGTTGTTGTTTTTCAGTTAAGCAGGGAAAGATGAAGACCGTGAGGCACGGCTATGAAGATGCTTGAGGAGCAGCCGCTATCTTTATTCTTTATGTCTTGTATTTCAGTTTCCCTTGTATCTCTGTATTTTGTATTCAGTTTCTTAGATGTACGATGGTACGACTTATGTTTTTAAGTTGTAAATCGCTTCCGCATACTTTCTATTTTGGTGCTGAACACTAGTTGAACGATGTAAGAACGCTTTAGGTATTTTTCATGTTAAGTTATGTAACGCGCTTGATGGTTTTTAGCATCGAGTATTAGTATGTGTTCAGTATTTAAAACAGGAAGTACTCTGATGTATGCCAGTAGTGCATTTCGGTAACTTCTACAAGTTAGAAATTATCGGGGTGTTACAATTGGTATCAGAGCAGTTCGACCTAGTCGGGCTTAGAATCTTGAGTCTCTTAAGTCCTCTAAGTGTGATTCCTCTTAGTATGCTATTAGACGTTTAGCCTGATCAACTAAACACTTTGTGCATATTTCGCAGAATCATGGCTGGTGGAAGTAGGAGAAGCGTCCCTGTTGATCCAAATACCGAATGGATGCAGAATGTCATCGAGACGCAACAGAAGATGATGAATGACATGATGCAAATGCAGCAGCAGCAGATGGATCAAATGGCCCAGATGCATCATGAGAGGATGAATCAGCAACAACCAAATGTTCAACAACCTTCTCTGGAAGATCCGAATAGGGCTTACTTTCGTTTCCAGAAGATGAATCCGCAAAGTTTCAAAGGAGGACCTGAGGTGATGGTATCACATTTCTGGTTGGATTCGATGGAGAAGATTTTTAGGACTCTTCAATGCAGCGAAGAAGAGAAGGTTCTTTTTGCTGCCCATATGCTCGAGGAAGATGCTCAAACCTGGTGGACCAATGCTCATGATTTGATGGTGAACCAAGGAACTCCTGTTACCTGGGTTAACTTCAAGGAGATGTTTATTGGTCACTTTTTCCCTCCGGTAATGAAGTTAAGTAAGCAAGCCGAGTTTATCAATCTGAGGCAAGGAGAGATGTCGGTGGGTGAGTTCACCGCCAAGTTCGAAAGGTTGTCGCAGTTTTATCAGTTGGCAAAGCATGCTCCGAATGATGAGTGGAAGATGCAGATGTATAGGGCAAGTCTTCGTGCTGATGTGGCCCAAGGTCTTAGCTCTTATGCTATGACTAGCTATGTGGGATTGGTGCAGCAAGCTTATGTTGCAGAGGAAGATCTCAACAGGATGTATGAAGAAAGGAAAGCATATCAGAAGGAAAAGAAAAAGGCCTCGGAATTGCCAACCCCAAATGAGGAGCCAAAGGGTAACTCCAACAAAGGAAAGCAAGCAGTGGTGTCTGAATCTCCAAGGTTCGTTAAGTGTTCGAAATGCGGAAAACCTCACGGTGGAGAGTGTCACCTGGGGTCAACTGTGTGTTATTACTGCAAGGGCGAAGGGCATTACGCTCACGAGTGTCCGGCGAAGAAAAGGAGCAGAGAAGAGAATTCTACCCCCACGCGCGGAAGAATTGATGTGTTGGACGCTCAGAAGGGCAAAGCGGACGACAGTTCGGCGAAAGGTATTTCCTAGTCCAATTTTGAGGACAAAATTTTTTAAAAGTTGGGGTGAATGTAACATCCCCTATTTTACTATTTAGTTATATTAGCATAATATTAATTATTAGTGATTTAGTCCATTGATTTAAATTATTTAAATTGAGAATGACTTGTTTGATTAGTTTAAGTATGGAATTTTATGTGATTGAGTGTTTAATTAAGTTAAGTTAGGATGATTAGGAGTGAAAGGAGTCATATGGGATAGAGTTAGTAAGTGAGGGGCATTTTCGTCTTTGTACCTTACCCTATATAAGTTCTCCTTCCAGCTGAACCAAAGAAGAAAACATTGTCCAAGTTGAGAAAGAAAATTCAGAAGAAAGGAGATGGAAGAGAAGAGAGAGTTGCGAGAGGGAGAAGGGAAAGGAGAGGAGAGGATATTCCCAAATCTTAATGCATGTTGAATCCATGGGTACCAAAATGATCAGTACACTCCCTCCATTCTATTGATACCATTTTTCCATCTCAGAAACTCCTCCCTTTCCAAATCACCATTGAAGCCCAACCAAGCTCCACTTAGCCAAGTTGCCAAATCTGACCTTGCATGTCTTCTTTGTGAGCCTTAGCACCAATTTCAGCACCCACATTTCGAATTGGAGCAACCTTAGGCATTATTTCAGTAGCTGGGTTTCAGTGGGGAGGTGTGTCGGAGCGATTCCGGAGATAGTTCGTGAGTTGGTGTTGTGATCGAGTCCGAGGAGAGTTCGTGATTCTCGGGAACGGTTGAATCATTGAAGTCTCGGCAAATAGGTGAGTTCTACACTCACTAGGATGTTATGGTCATGTGTGTTATGCTCTGAGTTTTGGTCTCGCATTTTATGAAAACCGGTATTCAACCGTTTTATGAAAACATGGACGAATCGTTAAATTATGTGATTGGTTAAGTTTAATCGTTGATTGTTGTTATGATTGTTGATTTCTATGTGATGATTGATTGGTTTCCATGATTGTTTTGATGTATTATTAAGTTCGGATGTGAATCGGAATGGATACGGGAACGATCGGAATGGACGAGAAAATACGAAAAACTGATTTTTCTGAAATACTGGGAGTCACGCACGGATCGTGCGCCCCTAGGCACGGGTCGTGCGTGAGGTTCTGGTACTCACGGTGAATTTCTGAAAACGGAGCACGGATCGTGCGCCAAGGCGCACGGATCGTGTGCCTCTTGCTGGTACCCCATTTTTAAACCATGTCCTAAGTCATTCCGATTGGTCCTAAGTCCCTTCTAATCCACTCCTCAAGGTTTCCCAAGGATGGAAACATATTAGTATCATGAAATCAAGTACGATCAAAGAAATTTTATGTTATGTTCATGTCTTTGCTTATGTGATGGCCCGATGTGGTAATTATGAGACCGATTATGACCAAGTTAGGTTATCATAATGTTGAGTATGGGCGATACATTATGATACGGATTAGGTAATGGATAGTTATGAGTTAAAATAACAACGTTAGTAATTTCCGTGTGAGATCACCTAATGACAAGATTATGCTAAGTATAAGATTAGGTTAAGATTAAGATCATGTTAAGTATAAGCTCACTGTTATGTTCACAGATCATTGTTCACTGCTCATTGTTCAAGGTATATTAAAATATATATATCAAGTTAGGGTGACGACCCTATTTCAGATTAGTGTGCTAGGGGAGGGGAAGTCATGAGCCCTATGAACCTAGGCCCCTTGAGGTTTGCCCACTAGTGATTAGTGGATTGGGTTCACCGGAAGCTTATTTTGCCAAGTGACCGGTGACACGCTAAGAATCATTGTTAGGCTCAGTGATTGAGCATAGTTCATTGTTAGGCTCAGTGATTGAGATTAGTTCAGCCACATAGTCAACTTTGAGGACTATGAGTTTTAGATAATGAATCAAGCATAATTGAACCGAGAGAATTAGTAAGGGGTCGCGATAGAACTCACTGAGACAAGTTGTCTCACCCAATCCATTGTTGTTGTTTTTCAGTTAAGCAGGGAAAGATGAAGACCGTGAGGCACGGCTATGAAGATGCTTGAGGAGCAGCCGCTATCTTTATTCTTTATGTCTTGTATTTCAGTTTCCCTTGTATCTCTGTATTTTGTATTCAGTTTCTTAGATGTACGATGGTACGACTTATGTTTTTAAGTTGTAAATCGCTTCCGCATACTTTCTATTTTGGTGCTGAACACTAGTTGAGCGATGTAAGAACGCTTTATGTATTTTTCATGTTAAGTTATGTAACGCGCTTGATGGTTTTTAGCATCGAGTATTAGTATGTGTTCAGTATTTAAAACAGGAAGTACTCTGATGTATGCCAGTAGTGGATTTCGGTAACTTCTACAAGTTAGAAATTATCGGGGTGTTACACTAATTCAAATATCATTGGAAGAAATAGATCCTAGTTCACAAATTACGAAATAAATTGAAGATAATTAACGTAAAGGATCAATATAAATTTGTATTATTTAAATGCGCTAAATATATAGTATCAATGAGTTTTTAAGTATATATAGGAATCGATCCTAATTCACAAATTACGAAATAAAGTTAAGATAACATAAAGGATCGATATATAAGTTAGGCTAAATAGATAAGCACAGTATATACTATCCTAATTATCATGTTAATTTTAGTGTTGTGGTTATAATTGGGATTTGCGTTCACAAATTAGAATAAAGATGAGAATGAAAATACAGTAAATAGGAGTTGTAGAGCTATGTCCTTAGATTAGAAGGAATTGAGAGACTATTTAGTAAATAAAGTATTTTCACGCACAAACACCTCTAACACCTAGAGTATCCTTTCTTTGGAGTCGAAAACAGTACTTGCAAAAGAAATTCTGAAAGAGATAGTGAGATAGGGAGAGGTTTGGAAGCTTATAGAGGAAGAAGAGAAGAAGTCGATAAGATTCCATGCGAAACTTTGATCCCAAACAACATTCCTGTCAAAACCCTTTAGTTTATTTAATCTTCGAATTCCACACCTCTAAATTTTAATTTAAAAATCCCTATCCCAAAATAGAAACCAAAAACCAACTTTCAAACCTTTGAATCCCAAGTAGGTAGCTCAGTTGGCGAACTAATGGATATCGAAGGAGTGCACCAAAAAGAGTGCAAGAAGGAGGTCACGGGTTCAAGCCCCGGAAACTAACATTCCCCCACCCCACTAACATTGCTTATCAAAAAAAAAACTTTCAAACCTTTGATAAATTTGATTGCAAGTCTAAGTTAGAGCAAGAATCTGAAGGTGGGAACTAAGTATTTGGTAGATGGAATCAAACATGAGATTAGTGAAGTAGTATCACACATTCGAGAGCTGATATTCATGCAAGTCAGAAGCTAGGAATTGATTTGGAGTTTTGGAAATTATGTTCGTCAAAACAGTTTTTAGGCCACTGTAAGAATATGCATTATTTTATTGTATAGCTTATTTGTCGCTTATTATTATAATTAGAATAGCTGATAATTAGTTAGATCCTTTTTTATTAGTTAGCCTTAGCATGGTTAATACTATCTTGTATATAGAGATTCAACCCTGATTCAATGAAGTAAGTTCAAATTTTACCATTTTAACATGGTCACTAATGAAAAAAATGCATTTTATAACTGTCATTTATATCGGTTAAAAACGGCCTGATGTTAAAAGTGACGCGGTGGCAGTTTTGTAATTAAAATTACAATTTTTATATCGGTTGCCATAGGAACCGATATAGAAAGTGCAAAAACCATCTTTCATATCGGTTTCATTGCTTAACCGTTATAGAAAGTGAAAAAAAATTAGGCTTCCATAACGGGTCAAAAACCACCCGTTATCGAAACTAAAAAATTAGGCTTTCATTGTTCGCTCCCTCTCAGTACTCTCATTCGCTGTTCGCTTCTCTCCCTCATCTCTTCCACTGTTGTCTCCACCGCTGCGTCTCCCTTCCCTCTCGCTCCAGAAACAAGAGCGCAAAAACCCTTTCCCTTCCCTTCCATTTCGCTGGAACTCGCTTGAAACAAGTGATAAATGTTAAGACTTTGGCAAGTGTACCAAATGTCGCAAGTAATAAAAGAACGGTAAGTACCGGTCGTATCCACAGGGATTGCGTTTTATTATCAATTAGGCAAGTTATTAATTCTTAGCGGTAAAAACAGAGATAATAATTTTGGGATTTTGTAAATTAATGAAAGATAGCGTTTGAAAATAAAGCAAGATACAAGCGATTAAGGATTGATTCATCTTCCCTATGCTATCATATGACCTTCAACCAATATCAATGTAATTATCCAAATTATCTGATTCAATTCACTAAATTAGGTTAAGGACAATCCCTTGCCTCAAAACCCCTTTTACCTAATGAGAAACCCTAATTCCTTAGGTGATTCATGCCAATAGGCAAAGCATTAAACATGAGAAATAAAGAATTCACAAACTCATGGTTCCATATTCCTATGACAACAAGTATGTGACCTAAATCCCCAATTTCAGGCATACAAACCCATATTCCTAGGGTGATCATAAACCTAGATCAATACAACTATCATGTGTAATTGTAAAGCATTAAGCATAGAGATAAAGGCAATAGATAAATTGAACAAAAACTGACTTGGTCATAACAAAGCATTCATATGATAGTTTTGGGATGAGTCGTCTCTCCCTAATCAAAAGAAACTAAGTAGACAACATCTTAAGAGAAGAAAGCAAGAGTAGGAGAAGATTACATAAATGAGAATCCATTAGAACCTTCAAACCCTTGTTCCCAAGGTGAAGGAAGGCCTCCAAATTCGCCCCCAGCTGCTGCTCCAAACCCTAGCACTGCTCCCCAGACGAAGTCACTGAACAATTCGCTGAAAACTGATATTTAAGCTAACTTTTTACGCACCTTCGCGACGCGACCCGCACCCGTCGTGACGCGAAAACTTCCAGAACCAATTTCTTCCAATTTCTTGCTTCCATCGCGACGCGAGCCCTCCTGGTCGCGACGCGAGATCAGACCGAACCAATCCTCCAATTGTTTTGCACCACTGGGCAAGTGTCTGGTTCGCCAGTTGATGCCACAACACCTGGAGGTCTTCAATTACAGTATAATACCAGAAATGCTGGAAATTGTTTACAATTGACTCCTACTACAAAAAACTAAAACTATGCCAAAACCCTTGGCAATTGACTGAAATAAGACTTAACTGACTAACAATTTGGCCATAAACTGAACAACAATTATCATATGATGATGAGTCAACAATAAACCCTTTCCTTTGCTTTCCTTTCGCGAACCATCATCATCAAACTCGCTGAAGAAACCCTCTCGCTGCAAAAACCCTTTCGCATACCTCCAGAAAGCCTCTCACTGCAACCCTATCATCAAACTAAAACTCGCTAGAACAATATCATCAAACGGCAACCATCTCGCTCCAACCACCATGAAACAGTTCCTTTTTCTTTAACCAGGTTCCTTTTGAAAGCCTCTCATGTAACACCCCCTTTTACTAATTATAAATAAACACGCAATTATCAGAGTCACCACGAGGGCGCTACATTTTTTTCACCACATAAAAACTCCAAATTGATTTAAATTAAATCCTCAAAAATATAGTTAATTAATCTCTAAGCAGCGGAATCATAAACTCGTTTAACATCTTCAAAAATAATTAAACATTAAACCAAAACTCCAAAAATAAATAATAATAGTTCGACAATGGTAACTAAGACCCTCCCCGGTGCTACGCATCAGAGCTGACACAGACCCAACGAGAAGGAAACTACACCTAGCAATCCTCCACGAGTGCTAACGATCACCTGCAGCGTTGCCACATAAGAGCAACATTCCAAGCAGAAGGGGTGAGCTTAACAGAAATAATAAGTAAATGATAACAGTAAATAAGCAGCGGGTAACTCACGGTAACACAAAAGGTCAACACATCATAACACCACACAAGGCACAGACTCCCTTACAATGGAAGCACCAAAACACATTATATATGTATATATGAACCATGCAACAATGCAACCCCTCTGGGCATATGCATGCGGTACCGATCTCGTAAAATAAGCCACAACGGGCAAGAGGCCGAAGCCTATACCACCAAAAATAATCTCCAAGAGGCCGAAGCCTATACCACCAAGAAATGCATATGTCAATGCGACTCATGACTCATGCATCAATTACACAACTCAAAGTATTTAGTTACTAAATACTACACCATCACGTCTCGTTACAAATCATCTCATAAAAATACCACGTGTTGTAGCATCACAGCTACCTCGTAAGACGGCATCAGACAACATAGAAACAGCAGCAATAGGTGCTAAACACGGCAACAATTATGTGCTAAAACAGCACCAACAACAGCATGAGGACAGCAGCATCATTTGCGAAAACAGCAGCAAGACAACACGTAAAACAACCTCATTTATGCGCAACAACAGCAGCAAGGACGGCATCAAAACAGCAACATTAAATAACATAAAAACAGCACCATTTATACCAAAAACAGCAACACATTCTAGTGTAAAAACAGCACTATTTATTTCAAAAACAGCAACATGTTCTGTTATAAAACAGCAGTAAAACAGCATGAAAACAGTGACATCAATTTGCAAAAACAGCAGCGAAACCGCTTAAAAACAGCAACATTAAGTGCAAAAACAGCAGTAAAAACAGTTCAAAACAGCAACACTAATTTGCAAAAACAGTAGTAAAACAACACCGCACACTTGCGCTTGGGCAAGCCGAGACTTGGCGCCCCACCGAGACACAACACACGCACACACGCACGCAGGGCTGCCAATTCTGGCGCCCTGCTCAAGCATCACGCAGCGCACACTGGGCAGCCATTTTGGCGCCCCTGTGCGCACACACGCACGCCTTGGGCAGCCATTTTAGGCGCCCTTGCGTGCCACACCTGCACACACAGCAACAATAGCACACATAACACACCATAATTCACATTTCAAGCATTACAATCTCGTCTCCAATTTAATTATGCCATTACACAACACCTAACCCCCTTTCAATCCTATTACCACATTTCTCAATTTATTCTCAATCTCACTGTATCATTCAAACAATCATAATCATACAAAATTAATTACCACATATGTCTCAATACTCAATTAAAATTATATCACACCATAACTCGTACCTCAACCACTGACATGCTCTCATCACCATACAACATGAATTCGACTCCAACTCTCATAAAATCACCCAAATCAAGATTCAATTTATCAACTTATATAATAATCCCATCACAATTCAATCCACAAACCCTGACTACCCATACACCCCATCATAACCCATTATAAATGTTAAAACCCACCCTTACCTGATATCCAATTGCAATAGTTCCTTTGGCACAACAAAAAATGTCACGGGTTCTCGAGCGTGATCTATTTCCAACGAGACTAGGTGTCACTCGAACACGTACAATTATGCAACAACGACAACGGTCCAAAAGTCATAAACTTAAAATATTGAAAATGCTCAATCATTCTTTTTAATATGAGAAGGTCACAATATCATAACTATATATCTATATATATATATATATATATATATATATATATATATATATGTATTAAACTTATGTACATAAAATAAAAATATCTTTAATAAATATGTGAAACATTTTATAAAACTTAAATATATAAAACTACATAAATCGTCTCTAAAACAGTAGATATATGCTTATAGTAGTGTACGATAAAACATGATTGACATATGGCATGGAAGCTAACCTTGTATTCTAAAGCCACAAACTAATCCTGATAAATTTGCTGATTGCTCAACGAAGGAATGATGATGCAACATAGAATAGAAATCTTGAGATTGAAAGCATAGAGCAAGCCATGACGTACGTGATTGTTGGTAGCGGAAACCTAGATCCGTTGAAAATTAGGCAAAGCTTGTCTCCTAATTATGCAGCGATTAACGATGGCTAGAATAAGAGGTGGATGGAACAAATCGAAGACAAATATGACTAAAAGCAAAAGTGAGTGATTGCATCAACTGAATAATGGACAGGATGGAGGAAGTGTGGAGCTTGAAACTAACCACAAGGATTGAAGACTGCATCTTCATATATTTTCGGCATTGGCAGCTTAGGGGGGAATAATGGGGTTAAAATAAATTTAGGTCAAATAAAGGATCTTGGTCAGATAGAGAATGTGTCGGATTTAAAGCCCAAAAAGAATAAAACATGGCCTTAAGCTTAGCTTAGTATGGGCCGGATTTATTTTAAATCATTTTTTTTAAAAAGTGCATTTCATTCTAAGCATTCACCTTAACACTCTAATCTCAAAATAATTTCTCTAATAAGCAACATTTAAAATACTAATATTTATAAAAAATGAAATAAATATATAATAACAACCATATATTACCAATAGTATATAGAAATACATTTAATTGTGATTTCAACTAATTTTAATAACTGAAATACACATAAATAATTTAATCTTATCAATTCGAAATAGTACATAAAACAAGCACACACCAAAAAGCACAATGCAATAAAATCGGGGTGTTACATCTCACACTCTCGCACTCCATCACCACGTACAACACTCACAAAACCCTCATTGTCGCTCACCGGTCACCGCCAACCACTCACCATCCCCACCAAAACGCAAAACCCTAACTATTTGATTCCTAATGTTTGAATCCTAACGTTTTAACGTGGTCCGATTCTGCTTCTCTTCATCAGCGATTCTGCTTCTCTTCATCAGAAGTGTGATTCTGCTTCTCTCTGGCTCTCGGGTTGCGATTTGAACCATAACCCTCTGAAACGATTTTAACTCAGGTATGATTTGAACCCTCTGACTGCGATTTGATCATTCTGGTTGTTATTTGAACCCTCCCTGGAACCCTAATCAGTGGAACCCTCTCTTAAACTTGCTAACAATGATAGTCATAGTCTATTGGGTGTATGTAGATGACTAACTAGTGTTCTTAATGTTGCAGGTGACAATTTCTAAGGATGACACTGTTGTTCTTGATGGGGCAGGTGACAAGAAAGGGATTGAGGAAAGATGTGAACAGATTAGGTCAGCAATTGAAAATAGCACTTCTGATTGTAGACGTTTTCGGTCGTGTCAGACACCGACATTGACACTTCAATTACTTCTATTTTTCATAGTTGCTAAACTGATTTGGATTTCATTTTTTCTTGGACTAGATAATGAAGTTTTGGTTATCGACATTGCTTTAATGTTATTTCTTATGAATGTTTGTGAATAGATATAGGCATGACTAACTTGAATCTGTTTATATTTTGCAGTCTTGAGCTATGGTACAACACAATATTGGTTCTCTTGACAGGTAACATGAAAAATGCAGAAGTTGAAATTGATGCTCTTTCTATATGGTAATCATTCTGCACTATACCAACCTTTTTTATTAAACTTTATGTGTTATGTTTATATATTTACTATTGACAGTATAAAAGGCTTGTTTTTTGCTTGCTAAAGATCAATTTTTACTATTGACAGTCTCAATATTAATGGATGGGAAATGATGATATCACTTGGTTTCATGGCTGCTGCTAGGTAATAATCTCATATCAGCATTTTTGTGTCATCAACATTCCATTTTGCTTTGTTTGATTTACATGTTGTATAAGTTTTTTACACTTGAATATTGATTTTTACTACTTGTTTTGTAGTGTTAGAGTAGCAAATGAGCTAGGAAAAGGAAGTGCCAAAGCTGCAAAGTTCTCTATTGTTGTGACAGTGCTCACATCATTCGTCATTGGATTCATTCTCTTTTTATTTTTCTTATTTTTTTTAGAGAAAGACTTGCTTATATATTCGCCTTTGTTATCAATCTCTATACTACAAAACAGTGTTCAACCTGTACTCTCAGGTACTAATGACAACATTTCCTCTCTGTGAGTTCACACGTCTTCAATTTGAGAAAATGGAAGTAATTAAAGTGTCAGTGTTACGTAGACAACTACAACGGTTATATATATTTGAATTTGAATGAATATGAAAGACATGTGAATTTTCAACAGGAGTGGCTATTGGAGCAGCGTGGCAAAGCATTGTAGCATATGTGATGTAGCGACCGAAAAATCCGGGCGAGGATTCCTCGAAGGTTCAAAAATGAAGCCGCCACCAAAGTTTAGTTTATAAGGGCAAACATTGTAAAATCCCTTTTGGAATGGATAAGGGTCCTTGAGACCAGATTTGGGTTCGGGAGTCAGTTATGCGCGGGGAAGGTATTAGCACCCCACGACATCCTTCCTAATGAAGGTTACCTGCTAATTAGTTGTAGGAAAGAATATTAATTTTGAAAATGTTTATTTTACCCTTTTATTGTGAATTGAAAAGAAAGAAGACTAAATAAAGATTTTAGTTTTTTGTGCTTGACGGGAGTGTGCCCCCGCTCCTACGTATCTCCAGGTGCGCTGGAGAAATCAAAGCTACGTAGTTCTTTGGTTAGAAAATGATTGTTGGTTGGTGTTTTTTAATATAGGGATTTTAGGACTGTGTGATCTGTGTTGAAGGACAACTGGTGGTCTGAAGGAGCGCTGGGGCTCTGAAGGACCACAGTTCACTTATCCTAAAACGATGACTAACCCGGCCGTACGACCGACTTAATCCCCTACTTTGAAAATAAGATTTGTGATTTTTGAAATGAAAGAGATGTGTTTGTATATTTTTTTAATTTTAGAAATTATTTATTTTAAATAGGGATCTTAGAACATGATCCGTAACGGTTCATTAGTGACCTAAAAAGCAGACTAACCCGACTGTACAGTCGACTTAGTCCCCTATTTATATTTTGTGGTTTTTTGTAAAAAAAAAAGAATTAAGAAAGAAAGGTAATGGAAATTGTTTATTTTTGCGCTTGACAGGGGCGTGACCCTGCTCCTACGTATCTCCTGGTAGAGAATCAAAGGCTACGTAATTCTAGGTAGAAAAATTTGTTTGTTGATGAATTTTATTTAGGGATTTTAGGACATGATCCGTAACGGTTCATTCGTGACCTAAAAAGTAGACTAACCCGACTGTACAGTCGACTTAATCACCTATTTATATTTTTGAAAAAATAAAATAATTTGTGTATTTAAAAAATTAATGACGACACTAACAATTAATAAAGAGTAAAGTTAATAAATAAATAACTATACATATAAATGAATAAATAATAAATAATTCTTTAAATAGATAAATAAACAATATAAATAATAAATAAGTATGTACATAAATAAACAGTATACATAATAAATAAATATGTACAAAAATAAATAAATGCAAAACTAACCTCAAGCTAATCAATGCGATCAACGCCGAAACGGACCGAGCAATCTGACCATATCAACCGCGAACTGGACTCCTATCTGGTCCGTTTTCACCCGAAAATCGCCAAGTAAAGGACCTCATCGGCAATCCCAAAAATTACTAAAGACGGGCTTTTAATCTAATGGACTGCAAAAGCTAGCCCAAAAGAATTAAAGACAGGCTTTTAATCTAATGGACTGCAAATGCTAGCCCAAAAGATCACTTACCCCATCAATCACCCATCTTCATAGTCTTTGCATCTCAATCTCTTTTATAGCCAAATGCTAGGTAGTTCTTGCTTCTCCCAAGCAATGTGGGACTAAAATAAGATAGAGAAAGTCATTCCCGTTTTCCTCAAACCAGCCCCTGTAACAGTGTGATTCCGGGTTCGTTAACCGTTGGATCATCGTTGTTTTTTGACACCAGGTTCATGAGACATCCATCTTCACTTCTACCGTTCGGATCGCGAAACAAGGTCTGAGGAGAGAGAAATTGCCTTCGCAAAAGTAGAAAAAAACAACTCCCGTTTTTCTCAAACCAGCCGCCATACAAGTGCGATTTTGGATTCGTTAACCGTTTGATCGTTTTCGTTTTTTGCCAGAAGGTTTTTGAGATACTCATCTTCACTTTCACCGCTCGGATCGTCGAAATGATGTCCGAAGAGAGAGAAATCACCTTTGCAAAGTAGCTGCAGTTTTGGGTACTTGGTTTATTTTTGTATTTTTGTAACTTTGGCATTCTTGGGCCAAGCCATGTACATGGACATTCTCTTTTTTTGTAATATTAATTTTTTATTGCACCTCCCTTTTTTTATTTACTTTTGTAATTTGTATTATTTCTTATCTATTTTATTTTTTATTTTCGTTTTTTAATTAAAGATATTGTAACAAGAAAAATAAATTAAATCTACTATGTAATTTTTTGTGTTAGCATATTTTTTAATTTTTGTTTAACCACTAAAAAAAGTAATAACAACGCAAAATTAGTAAATTAGCGCAAAATGACCTATTCGAGGGATTAGAAATCAAATATACGCGAAAAACTTTTTTTTGGATTTTTTTTAATTAGCCGGACAAAATTAGGTTATGATAGCTGCCCCTCTTTATTTATATTACGTAGATAAACTGAAAGGTTTTCATAGTAGGAATAGAAATAAAGATAAGACAAATGCTCATTTTGTCCTCTTAGTAGAAAAGTGTAGAGTTTGAGAATTAACAGAGAACGGTTAACACTCGGGGCACCGACGAGAAATGAATAAAGAAGGAGCACTGGGGTTCTGAAGGAGCACTGGGGCTCTGAAGGAGCACTGCGGCTCTGAAGGAGCACTGGGGCTCTGAAGGACCGCTGGGGGTCTGAAGAAGCACTGGGGCTCTGAAGGACCACTGCGGGTTTGAAGGATCGATGCCCTGAAGTATCGGCATAATGATCTGAGGGTCTAATTCGCAGTCGATGCTTGGCGCATTGATTTGAATTAAACTGAAGGACCGGTGGGTTTGAAGGGCTGCCTGGGCCTGATAGACCAAAATGGTCTGATGGACTGCAACTAGCTATGGTACTAATAAAACAGTCTGAGGGTGACCTACGTCGATGCGGCCGTGAGGGTCAAGATCAGATCTAGAATTGATATGTTGACCACGAAGGATGTCCATTATGTCTTAGGCAGACACAGCTAATCTGAAGGACCTCTGGGGGTCTGAAGGATCCACCGCGCTCAGTGGCGACGTTAAGATCTTATGGTAGAGTTCGAAGCTGTCGTTTTGACGTGTTAATTCGAGCTGAACTGAAGGACCAAACTGGTCTGAAGGATCTATGCTAGACTCTGTGCTAACATTGCGATCTGGTGTTTGATATAAGATTCAACGCTTGTCGCATTGACTTAAGAAGTGGAAGTGATAAAGATCGACACTTGAAGTCGATTAGAGAGCAACGGGTCATATGCATGTAATGTATGTGTCTGTAATGATTGATTTTAAGTGGAATGAATGAATGTAATGAGTTACTTTTTCTCTCATTTGGCTTTTGCTTTTTCCTTTTTTTTCTTTTCTTGGTACATGATAAATGTATGAAATGAGAATGATGCAAATGTAATGCTTTGATGCAACTGCTATGGTGGATAAAGGAAGACACGTGAATGCATGGTACAATGCCATAATTAGTTATGTAGAAATATTTTTAGCAACGACGAGACCAACACTTGGCATGTCTATCGAAGTAAAAATGTCGTGTGTGTGCATGCTTGCAAACTCATGTATGTGCAATGTGGAGACAAATGAACCACAAAGGCCCATGAACTGTGGACGCTGAAGCTGATCGAAAAAATTGATAAGCAGTATATGTGAGTGTCGATGACGTGCAAATGCAAATGCAAATGTAATGCTTCGATGCAGGTGCCATGGTAGGTGCATGTTTGCCTGGTGGAATGAAATGTATGGTATGATTTATTGATGATGCATTTTTGCGGTTTTTGAGATGAGAAAAAGATTTTTTTTTTTTTGCAAGAAATTGAGAAGTGGATGCTTTGGAATCATCACTTATTGGATGCATGGTTGTATGGCGGGATGATTTATGCTATGATTTTATTGATGATGCAAAACGATTTTTGTAATGATGAGAGATGAGGCTTTTGATGCAAGAGGCACAGAAGTGAATATTTTGCAATAATCGTTCCTTGGAAAGAAAAAAAATTGGATTTGATTTGAATTCAAGCTCTGACAATCTCAATGTTGTTATTTACAGTCACTGATGTGCAACCGTACTTGACTGTATTTACAGACTCGTTCACGCTGTTTTTCTCTTATGAGTCTCATGATTGATTGAATTTTAGGTCCACAAAGTTAACGGAGTGAGTGTTCAGCATCACATTATTAACTTGTGTTCTCTCTCTTTGAAGCATTGTTTAGTAAAGGTGCATAGTAGTGCAACTGCATTTGAATGAGTCAGTTGACTCGGGGTTCTAAGACCTAGAGTATGGACAGATATGACACGTGAGGGGATGAATGGTAGGTTTTTGCCAAAATCATGAAAAGTAGGTTTTCCCAACTCAAGAGGTGTATGACTGCCCCAATTTAGAGTTGGTGAAGGTGATCGAATAGTCTGCCCCTGTCTAGTGATGACAACAAGGGGTGTAGAGGAGATAATGAATTGGGAATACCATGACTTTGGAATGAAGGGTGGCAAACAAGAGATTCTGTCCCAACCCATGACGTTTGGTGTTGCCCCAATCTTGACGAGAGCAAGGCTGCCCCGGCTGGAGTAACATTGCGAAAGGCTGTATTTAGGATAATGGGTTGAGAAGATGCCTCGACATGGTTTTGTGGATGTGGATGTGACAAGGGGATGAGATGGGTGTAGGGCGAATTTCCCCAATTTTAGGTTGAGTGAAGGGTGAGGGGATTGCCCCAATTGGTAATGGGATTTCAAATGGTTGCTTTTAGTGAGGTTGTGAAAGGTGACTGAGTTAGGGGAATGGCTATATAGATTGGGTGTGGCATATGAATGGGATGGACAATGGACAAATTTCCCCAAGTTTAAGTGGAATGAAGGGTGAAGAGAATGTCCCCAATTTGGAATCTAGGTGATGGACCTAGTATGAACTTTTGGCTCTCTTTAAGATAAATCCCAAAGACTATGATAGTCTTGAGTTTTAGATATGATGAAAATTTCACTTGGTGATCACTAAACCTTGTCTTGATGTCAATGCAACTTGAATGAATTTTGGAGTGCAAGCCTTTTGAGTTTTTTTCCTTTTTTTTTCAGATTTCTTTTTTTGAGAATTTTTTTAGCAAATATATTGTAAATAAAAAACTTATTTGTCCTAAAATTAAAACTTTGAGAAAATGAAAGCAATCAATCATCGACCTGAATGGACCTTTTTTAGGGTCGTAACATGGTCGATGGTTAGGGTTTATGAAAGAAATGGCAATTTGGCCCAAAGAAGTGTTTGAGGGCTTAATGAGACAATGACCTCTTATGAAAGAAAGGATGAGTAGGTCCAAAGAAGTGTTTAAGGTCAATGGTTTGAGTTTTATAAAAGAAAGGATAATTAGGCCCAAGAAGTGTTTGAGGGTTTATTCGGACAAGGATATCTTCTGTGTTTGGTGATATTATGTATCAGCTCACAATTTCTACTGCTTTTGCTTTTTTCTTTTTGAGGATTTCTTTTTCAACCATCTTTTTTGAATTTCACATTTTTGTGATCTTTTTTTTCTTTTTTTTTTGAGTAGAGTGAGCTGATAAAAGTGACACACCATTTTTTATGTGGAATTGATCCTTGTCTAGGGTGACTGAAGGATTTTTGATTTTTTTTGCTCCAAGGGGTAGTAAAGAACCTCTTTTTTTTAGGGTATGGGAAGACGACCAAACTTTATTTCAAATCATGATTGCTTGTTTTTCTCAAAAATTAATTCAAGGACAAAAATTATTTATTTTTATATATCCGCTCTTTTTCTCTTTATTTCTTTTATTTGCCCTAATTTTTGCTTAGGCTGCTCTTGCGAGTTTTCAACCTAATAGGCTTATTTGTTTTTTTTTTGTAAAGGAGTTGCACCAAGGGAATACAATGTTGACAAGATATCTAGTGATCACAAATTTGCCCCAGCATGTGGACCTAAAGTGTTAGTTTATGAAATTTCATCATTGGGAACCAACCAAATAGTTGACTAGGTACTTGTGGAGAACATGCACCTTATGGGATGGTCGGGGTGGGACTGGACATGAACAAGGAATGATGATGGGAAACATATGGACACTAATTGACTCAAACAAGAGTAAATGCGTGTTGCATACAAGTTCACTATACGAATGCTTCAAAGAGGGTTAACATAGTCAGTGACATGATAGGAGAAATTTTTGATAACACATTGGTTAACAAAATGGACCATTTTGGTCATTTATCATGGGACTGATGAGATGCATCGTTTTGCTGGTAAAAATTTGTGAACGAGCTGCAAAATCTTTGAAAATTGAGTGTCTCGAAAACACCTTGAGTTTGCAACTGAGTTTGACCTTGTTTTGTACAGCTAAAAATTTTCCAAAGAAAAAATAATCAATTTCGTCTCATCTCTCATCCATTTTTTTGAAGAAGCAATGCTCATGTTTTTTTTATGTATGGATGAACACATGATATGTATATGCGTGATGAAAATGCAAATGCATGAAACACGTGAATCCACGATCATTTGGAAATAAACCAATGATTCTAAATGATCTTTGAAGGCAATGCAACCTGTGAAGGATGCAAAATTACAAATTCTCATTTTTATTGGATGCTCAATGATGCATGAAAAAGAGTGATGATATATTTTTGTTTTTTTGTTTTGTTTTAGAACATGATGATGGATATGTACGATGAAAATGCAAATGTATGAAGTGCATGGAGGAACTGATCACTTGAAAAGACCAACGATTTTATTCCTATTATGAATGCATGATGATTTTTCTAGTTAAAAGATTAACTATACTCATGCAACGAGGATAAATAAATTACATGCCCCTTGTGTCCTAATGCATGAATAAACACATGGTGATAGATATGCATGATGAAAATGCAGATGCAAATGCATGAAAGGCGCGCATAAATGGTCACTTAGAAAGACCAGTTATTCTAAATGGTTTTTTTGGTGGCAATGCAGCATGTGACTGATGCAGGGCCTCATTTATGATCAAAAATAATGACATAATTTTTGTGAAATGATGTATGCTGAAACGGGGAATGAAATGACGTATGAATGATCGATGAAACAGCAGTTTTTTATTTATTTATTAGGATGAGTGAAATGATGTATGAATGATATGTTTTTACATGCATCTCATAATGTTGCAAATGATGAAATGTCTACATTATTTGGTGATGATTTTTTGTGAATGGAAGTGCATGCTAAATGAGATATTCCAATGCTTTTCACATTTTTTTTAATTGTGCTCGTGGTTTTTTCTATTATCTCTTTTTTAGAAAAAAAAATGCATGAATGAACAAATGATGTTGCGTGATGCAGATGCATGAGATGTGAATGATCACTTGAAAAGATTGACTATCCAAAAATGATTTTTCGAAAGCATTGCAATATGCTGATGAATAATGCAAGAAAGTGGCATTATTTTTTTACTTTCTTTTATTTGGAAATGATGCATGCAAGATGACTAATGCATTCGAGGTGGTTAAGAATGAATAGCTTTTGTTTTTATTTTTATATTTTTTGCACGAAGAGGAGTAATGAATATAGTATATTTTTGGCTAAAGTGCTCTCGGAGGTCCCTTATCTTTATTTAAAGTAACGAATTAGTCCTTTATGTTTTTTTTGTCCCAAATAAGTCCTTTATCTTTCAAATTTTTGACACATAAATCCTTTTCCGTTAACAGTGCTGATTTATGTGTCAAAAAAAAGGATTTATGTGTTAAAAATTTGAAACATAAAGGACTGATTTGGGACAGAAAAGGATTTATGTGTCAAAAATTTAAAACATAAAGGACTGATTTGGGACAAAAAAAAGAAAAAAGACCAAATCGTTATTTTAAATAAAGATAAAGGACCCCGGGAGCACTTTAGCCTATATTTTTTCTGTAACACCCCGATATTTCTATTGACCAAAAATACCCAGGTGCACATTAGTAACACATCAGAGATATATTTCCTGCTTAGACACTGAATATCACTATAAATTTTTCGCTGAATATAACCCAAACAGTCTTACTTACAACAAGACAATATGGTTCTCAGACCATATACCATCAGCAATTATAGTATTCAGTATCATACAAGAAAGCGGAAGAAAGATATACATTAAATACATAATGTTTTAGTATACAGACAACAAAAGGGAAATAAGCTTAAACATAAAGCTAGGCTATCAGCATCCAGTCTGAGCTCAACCAACTCGTGCCTCTTGGATATCCGCTGTCCCTGTGTCTCTGTAAAACAACAACATTTAAACAATGAGATACAATCTCAGTGAGTTCTACCGAGACCCCTACTAACACTCTCGGTTCAGTTATTAGATCTTTTATAACTTAACACGACACCGACTGCAAAACATTGCTACTCTCGGTATGTCGTAACATAAACAAAGTGCGGCACCGACTGCAGAACATCGCTAACCCCGGTGTATCGCACAAGAAACAAAGTACGGCACCGACTGCGGAACATCGCTAACCCCGGTGTATCGTACAATAATCTTTAACGTAACACCGACTGCGGAACATCGCTAACCCCGGTGAACGTGTTAACACAAGTACGACACCGACTGCAAAACACTGCTAACCCCGGTGTATCGTACAACAAACAAAATACGGCCCCGACTGCGAAACACCGCTAACCCCGGAGTACCGTATAACAATCTTTAACATAACACCGACTGCGGAACATCGCTAACCCCGGTGAACCCCCCTACCAATAGTACATTCTCCCATTGGCATGGAGCCTAGGGAAGGGGATCATGACTGCCCCGCCTAGTATGTTACACATGGGTCGTCACCCAACTCGATATACTATATACGTATATCTACAACACTATGAACCCACGGTCCATCAAATCAGACAATCAATGAAACACTTTAATCCACATTTTATAAAATCCAAGTTCACACTCGCACTCTAGTTGACCACATTTCGACACAATTTTCAACTTCGAAAGTATTTTATAAAACCCTTTTGAAACGTACGCAAAATCATGGCATAATAAGCCTAATATCATTATGGAAGGGTTGGGAAAGGATTAGGAGAGGATTGGAATCGAAACGGAATCATTTTGGGCACTTTGAAAATTTTGGACAGAACAAGGCGCACGGGTCGTGCCCCTGGACGCACGGGTCGTGCTCATTTGACAGCATTGCAAAAATGGCCTGTTTTATGAAAAATTGCTTTCCGATTGATCCCGATACTCGTTCCGCTCAATTCCGATTCTCGTTCCGATCGAAAACAGACCAAACAACCAACAAAATAGACCCAACTAAAACCACACAATCAATCAACCCAATCAAAAACTCAATCAAAACGGATTTTATCAAAAACGACATATTTTCCAATTAACGGTTTTTAAGTCAAAATCTTTCGAAATCAAACCACCAAAAATTCTGTTTCAACGCAACATAACTCGAGACTCGCTCCGATCGATTCCTAACCCGAAACAGACAATATCAAGTAATATTCCAGACCAGCGAAAGCGGTAAAACGATCAATTAATTAATTCGAAAACAAAACTCCTAAACGTGAGTAAAACTCACCCTTGAAGCGTGAACCACGTACGGCCGGATCCACCGAGTAACCACACGAACATTCCCCGCTCCGGCGACATCCAATCCGCTTCCAAAGCTTTCCACTCGATCGCGAAACCTCATTTTGACCGAAATACCGATTTCCCCGAAATTCTTCCACGGACACTATTCATCATCTTCCTCCTCTAACCTCCATGACACTATTCACAAAAACCCCAAATCACCCAACTCGCTTCCAATCTTTCAATCGAACCTCAATCAACGATCCATCATCCTTGGGCTCGCTCCTAACCGAACCTAAACCTTCAAAACCAACCCAAAATCGGATTTCCCACAAAAGCTCCAAAAAAAACGAAAATGGCCAAGTGAGAGAGAGTGAGCTGATCGTCACGAAATTGGTACCAAAACGAAGAGAAAGTAGCGATGAACATTTTTCGTGTTGGACGGAAGTCGTTTTGTTGAGCCTAACTCTTCCCTTTTTCCTCTTCTTCCTCCTTCCCCTTTCTTTTCTCTTCTTTTCTTTTTCCTCTCTTTTCTCTCTGTCTCTCGCTGCCTTCTTCTTTCTCTTCTTTCTTTTAATTAATTGTTTCTCTTCTCTTCACTCACATACGCATACATATATATATTTATTAATATATTTGTTGTAACGCGGTCAAATTACCATATCGATCGAAATCTCCTATTTCGATTCCAAAAATTCCTTGGTCCGTATTATCCGGTTAACGATCCGATGACAACCAATAAATAATTTTAGCACTCGATAAATTTACCAGTTAAGTACTAAATTAATTTAATTGGATTAACATCCCAATAATTCGGTTACTTATTTTGCGGATGTTACATTCTCCCCAACTTAAAAGAATTTTGTCCTCAAAATTTCGTCAAGTTTTTCATCTGATTAACCGAGTATCGACACCCTCAGAAAGGTCTTAAGTTGCTGGAACACAATCTTGAATTAACGAAATAAGCGTAGGAACTCTTCCCAAGTTGGCACATCAATCCCCAAATATGATCCACTACTACCTTGATACGAACTCTCTGGTCGCGCCTCTACACGAGAAACTCATCTTTCGCCTACATCGGCTCGGCACCGCGTTTGAAAACGCTTCCGAAGCTTCATTCCAATCATCCTCGTTTACTCCCCAACTTTGATTAATCTAAATCAAAGAGTCTAATACGAGACGCTTGATAGAAATATACATTGAAAGCGAGATCCACAAACTTGTACTCCTCGGAGGGTGTAAACGCGTTTTCAACAAATCTTATGAAATCCATAACCGTTCTCGTACACATTGACAAATGTGACGAAAAAGTCACTTGTGAAACTTCTTGACTCGCCCCCAAGATTTCGAGATAATACTTCTCGAAGGAAGATGAAGTGAGGATTTACTAGAAACGTTTATCTTAAACGTAGAAATAAACCACGGGGACATCAAATCAATTGAACGTAATGAAAATCACCTCAGTTGTTCTCCAAACAACTTTCAAACAGAACTCAGAGTTCCTTTCCGAATTATTCAATAGCGTTGAGAGCTTCCCCTCAACCTAAGTAATCCTCCTAGGATTTTCCTCCTCAATCATATTCTATTAGCCTCTTAACTCGTTCCCAAAATTAACTTTAGCATGCGGGTTTTCATAAAAACGATTTTCAAAACTACCATACCGCACGCCAAACTCACTTTGGAAAGTTCAGTCCCTCGCAGCAAATCCATCAATTAATCCCTTGGTGCTTATTCGCATTGTGAAAAACAGTCAACAGTTACCTCATTTACATAACCGTATTCACGTTCGACTTGTCAAACGGAATTTCGTAAGACAATCTCATTGTCAACCTTCACCAAGGAGAGGTTAATAAACTAATACCTCGCCACCAAAGTGGAAACTTATGGATGTACTCCAATTTAGATCTAAAAGACTCTAACAATCCCATTTCTTGCAGCATCAACTCTGCTATGTGTATGGATTTCCTATTACTCGCATCAGCTACAACATTGGGATTTCCTGGATAATACTTCAACCCGAAGTCATAATCCTTCAGAATTCTACACACTTCTCTGCCTGCTATTCAGTTCCTCTGATCAAACAGATACTTTAAACTTTTGTGATCACTAAAGACTTCGAAACGAGACCCATACAGGTAACGTCTCCAAATCTTCAGTGCATACACAATCGTTGCCAATTACAAATCATGAGTCGGATAACTCTCTTCATGAGTCTTCAATTATCTGGACGCATAAGCTACCTCTTGTTGATTCTGCACAAGGACACATCCTAAATCCTTCCCAGAAGCATCGCTGTAAATTTGGAATCTCAAAGACGGATCTGGAAGAATCAGGATTGGAGCAGAAGTCAACCAAATCTTCAATTCTTGAAAACATTCTTCACAATCAGCACCCTGCGTAAACGGTTGACCCTTACAAGTTAACCGTGTAAGTGGAAAACTAACTGTGAGAACCCTTGAACAAATCTCTTATTGTAACCGGCTAGACTTAGAAAACTTCTGATTTCAGTTACTGACGTTGGTCGTTCCCAGTTCAACACAGCTCCCTCCTTACTGGGATCCACCGCAACTCCCAATTGGGAAATCACGCATTCCAAAAACTTCACTTCCGACATCCAGAAGTCACTCTTCGACGGCTTAGAATACAATTTCTTCTCTTGGAGTACGTTCAGAATAACGCGGAGATGTTGGGCATGCTCCCCAATAGTCTTAGAGTACACCAAGATATCATAAATGAAAACTACCACAAACCGATCCAAGTAAGGGTGGGAAACCCTGTTCATGTAATCCATGAATACCGCTGGAGCATTAGTCAAACCGAAGGGCATCACTGCAAACTCGTAATGTCCATACCAAGTACGGAAGGCTGTCTTCGGAATATCTAAGGCTCTAACTTTTATTTGATGATGTCCTGACCTCAGATCAATTTTAGAAACACTGCAGCACCTCAAATTGCTCAAGCAAATCGTCTATCCTTGGTAAGGGATATTTATTCCTGATCGTCACTTTGTTGAGTTGTCGATAATCAATGCACGATCTCATGCTACCATTTTTCCTTTTGACTAACCACACCAGAGCACTCCTTAGCGAAGTACTCGGTCGAATGAATTTCCTTAACATCGACTCTTCAAGTCGAGACTCCATTTCCTTTAATTCTAAAGGAACATTCAATAAGAAACAATAGACATTGATCCCGTGCCAGGAATCAATTCTACAGTAAACTCTACTTCTCGCTCTGGAGGTTCAGAAGAAACTTCATCGTGAAGACATCCAGAAAGTCATTCACGACCTGAACGTTCGCCAAATCCAAACTAGTTTCAGTGGATGCAGATAACATACTAACATGTCATTCCGCACCTTGGAATGAAGATTGGCCGTCTAAGGTGAACTAGGTAACCGCTTCAGAATTTGTCCTAGACAATTCAACTGATTCTGAAGCGAAGCTGATAGTTGATTAATACCGACGTTTGCAACATGATTTGCAGTCATCCAATTCATACCCAAAATGGTGTCCACACTTCTCATAGGCAAACAATAAATTCTACAACTAAATTTCTGCCTCCTATGACAAGTAGACAATTCCGACACAAGGATTGGGTCTGGACACGACCCTTAGCCGCAGTTAAGATAGTCATCGGCTCGGATAGCGATGATAAGGCTAATCCCAACCGATTCTCATGCGATCGGGATATACAACAATAGGTTGCACCCGTATCATTTAATATACAGACGAGGTTATTGAAAACTGATCTCATACCCCTCAGTAGATTGTCTACAGTTGTAACTGCCTAAACATCCAGAGTGTTGACTCGTCCTTGCCTTAGAGCTGCTTGTGACTCCTTGGAACTTTTCCTTACGGGGTACGCTTTACCATAGTGACCCTCTACATTACTATAATAGCACCGATTAGATCTTCGCTTGCAATCACCGCTGTGAGGCTTTCCACAGTTGGAACATCTTCTGACCTTTGAAGAATCAAAGAATTGCATCTGCTTTTCCTTTAATGAACTTATCTTAGGACTTTGCATTCGGAGTTGATAATTCAACTACCTTCCTTATTTTCCCATACTCCCTATGAGATAATCCTCGGCGACATATGCTGGTTGCACTAAGGCAACATAATTTGTAGCAGTATAAGAACTGAGACCATAAATCATAAAAGCACTTATGCCCGTCTTATACTTCTGCATTCTCCGTTTGTCATCCGAAGCTTACTTTACCACTTGGTAAAACTGAGACAACTCCTCAAACCTAGCGGTGTATTGTTCCACCGTCATGTCACCTTTCCCGAGGCTGCACCGGTTGAAGATTCCGATTGTGGTCGAGGATTGCATCTTGATCATCCAGTCATAATTCCGCTTATGATGCACCAAGTATTAAGTTGATCAGGCCCAATGTCTCTTAGCATCACAAGTGTAATTACAAAAAGGACTAACAAGGAATCGACTCAACCCTAAACTAAGTCCGACTAGGTCGAACTGCTCTGATACCAACTGTAACACCCCGATATTTCTATTGACCAAAAATACCCAGGTGCACATTAGTAACACATCAGAGATATATTTCCTGCTTAGACACTGAATATCACTATAAATTTTTCGCTGAATATAACCCAAACAGTCTTACTTACAACAAGACAATATGGTTCTCAGACCATATACCATCAGCAATTATAGTATTCAGTATCATACAAGAAAGCGGAAGAAAGATATACATTAAATACATAATGTTTTAGTATACAGACAACAAAAGGGAAATAAGCTTAAACATAAAGCTAGGCTATCAGCATCCAGTCTGAGCTCAACCAACTCGTGCCTCTTGGATATCCGCTGTCCCTGTGTCTCTGTAAAACAACAACATTTAAACAATGAGATACAATCTCAGTGAGTTCTACCGAGACCCCTACTAACACTCTCGGTTCAGTTATTAGATCTTTTATAACTTAACACGACACCGACTGCAAAACATTGCTACTCTCGGTATGTCGTAACATAAACAAAGTGCGGCACCGACTGCGGAACATCGCTAACCCCGGTGTATCGCACAAGAAACAAAGTACGGCACCGACTGCGGAACATCGCTAACCCCGGTGTATCGTACAATAATCTTTAACGTAACACCGACTGCGGAACATCGCTAACCCCGGTGAACGTGTTAACACAAGTACGACACCGACTGCAAAACACTGCTAACCCCGGTGTATCGTACAACAAACAAAATACGGCCCCGACTGCGAAACACCGCTAACCCCGGAGTACCGTATAACAATCTTTAACATAACACCGACTGCGGAACATCGCTAACCCCGGTGAACCCCCCTACCAATAGTACATTCTCCCATTGGCATGGAGCCTAGGGAAGGGGATCATGACTGCCCCGCCTAGTATGTTACACATGGGTCGTCACCCAACTCGATATACTATATACGTATATCTACAACACTATGAACCCACGGTCCATCAAATCAGACAATCAATGAAACACTTTAATCCACATTTTATAAAATCCAAGTTCACACTCGCACTCTAGTTGACCACATTTCGACACAATTTTCAACTTCGAAAGTATTTTATAAAACCCTTTTGAAACGTACGCAAAATCATGGCATAATAAGCCTAATATCATTATGGAAGGGTTGGGAAAGGATTAGGAGAGGATTGGAATCGAAACGGAATCATTTTGGGCACTTTGAAAATTTTGGACAGAACAAGGCGCACGGGTCGTGCCCCTGGACGCACGGGTCGTGCTCATTTGACAGCATTGCAAAAATGGCCTGTTTTATGAAAAATTGCTTTCCGATTGATCCCGATACTCGTTCCGCTCAATTCCGATTCTCGTTCCGATCGAAAACAGACCAAACAACCAACAAAATAGACCCAACTAAAACCACACAATCAATCAACCCAATCAAAAACTCAATCAAAACAGATTTTATCAAAAACGACATATTTTCCAATTAACGGTTTTTAAGTCAAAATCTTTCGAAATCAAACCACCAAAAATTCTGTTTCAACGCAACATAACTCGAGACTCGCTCCGATCGATTCCTAACCCGAAACAGACAATATCAAGTAATATTCCAGACCAGCGAAAGCGGTAAAACGATCAATTAATTAATTCGAAAACAAAACTCCTAAACGTGAGTAAAACTCACCCTTGAAGCGTGAACCACGTACGGCCGGATCCACCGAGTAACCACACGAACATTCCCCGCTCCGGCGACATCCAATCCGCTTCCAAAGCTTTCCACTCGATCGCGAAACCTCATTTTGACCGAAATACCGATTTCCCCGAAATTCTTCCACGGACACTATTCATCATCTTCCTCCTCTAACCTCCATGACACTATTCACAAAAACCCCAAATCACCCAACTCGCTTCCAATCTTTCAATCGAACCTCAATCAACGATCCATCATCCTTGGGCTCGCTCCTAACCGAACCTAAACCTTCAAAACCAACCCAAAATCGGATTTCCCACAAAAGCTCCAAAAAAAACGAAAATGGCCAAGTGAGAGAGAGTGAGCTGATCGTCACGAAATTGGTACCAAAACGAAGAGAAAGTAGCGATGAACATTTTTCGTGTTGGACGGAAGTCGTTTTGTTGAGCCTAACTCTTCCCTTTTTCCTCTTCTTCCTCCTTCCCCTTTCTTTTCTCTTCTTTTCTTTTTCCTCTCTTTTCTCTCTGTCTCTCGCTGCCTTCTTCTTTCTCTTCTTTCTTTTAATTAATTGTTTCTCTTCTCTTCACTCACATACGCATACATATATATATTTATTAATATATTTGTTGTAACGCGGTCAAATTACCATATCGATCGAAATCTCCTATTTCGATTCCAAAAATTCCTTGGTCCGTATTATCCGGTTAACGATCCGATGACAACCAATAAATAATTTTAGCACTCGATAAATTTACCAGTTAAGTACTAAATTAATTTAATTGGATTAACATCCCAATAATTCGGTTACTTATTTTGCGGATGTTACATTTTCTATATGAGTATGCAAGATGATGCAAGTTGGGCAAATATGTAGTGTCTTTGTTCTTTTTTGGATGATGATGCTATGCATGTTAGTACCGTGAGAACAAGTGATTCGTTCTATGGTGATTTTTTTATTTTCTAGCAAAATATGATGCCCATGATGACGGATATGTATGAAAAATGTAAATGCATGTATGCATGAAGAAATAAATGTTTGATTCTAATGCAATTATTTTTATTTTTCAAGAGGTAGTGCAACATGTATGCAGACTCTTATTTTTGATTTATTCGATGACGAATTATACAAAATAATGAAGTGATTTTTTTTATTTTATTTGGGAAAATGATACACGAACATGGAGTGGATGCATTTAAACTAGGATGGCAACATGAGGGAAAATGATGTATGAATGATATGTTTTTTTTGAAAGGTAATTCATGACTTTACAAATGATGTGATGCCTACGCTATGTGATAATGATTTTGAATGATTATGTATGAATGTCAGTGCATGTTGAGATGCTCACGTTATATGACTAAAAATTACTCTTTTTTTGTGCGAGGAAATAAAATGCATGAGACTCGCAGTGATTTTTTTTATGCATAGAAAGAAAAGAGAACATGATGCTTGACATGATTTTGAATATTTTTGTTGTTCTTGGAACGGGAAGACAGATGCATGAGTATTGGTGAACCAGCTCGCCTTTGATTGAATGAATGAATGTGCGTGAGATGTGAATGTATGGTTTTATTCATCTCGTCGGGGAATCCAAAACTTTTTATTAAAGTATGATTCTAGGGTCTGACTTTCAAATGGTTTTTTATTATACTTTCATCCACCTTTTTTAAAAAGTTTTGTAATTCCCCGGCGGTCATTGAAATGTATGGAAAACGATATATTTAGAGATTTGTTTTTATTATATGCAAAATAAAATAAGAATGCATGAGACATGTTTCAAGAAAAGAAAATAGCTAGAACAAATGAAATATGATTTTTGATTTTTTTTCAAAAAAAAAAATGGGAAGGAAATGTATCTATGCTTGTTTGAATGACCCGGGATGAAGCTCCTTTGTGTCCTAAAAAGGGTTCCTTTGAGAATAGATCTAAGATTCTTTCTACTGAGTGAACCTTTCAAAGGGTAGCTCTACAAGGTCCTAATAAGGTTCCTAGAGCCAACGACCCCGTTCGAGAACGATAGCCACAACAATAGGCAAGCTATTAGAAGTGATAGCACCCTCGAAGGGACCAAACTCTAGGTGAGACTTTCGTAACCACCGAGCTGGACGTACATCCAGAGGGCCATTACTACGCAGTCTCGTTCTAACTTAGTTTATGCTCCAGTCCGGGTATAGGACTATTCCTACGTGTGTGCAAAAGTGTGATAGTGGAGAGTGTGAAGGAGCGGAATATCAGGAATACCCCCCAAGCTGCAAAACAAACAAACACACATACAACAATAATAGACTTCTACCCTAGGGTTTATATACATAAAAGAATATAATTGGCAATAAAATAAAAGAATAATCACATATACAAACATAATCGTCTTCTATCCTAAGGTTTACATATCATATGAAAATAATATAATATGCAAGAATAAAAGATAAAAGGATAGGGTAAAAATAAACATAAAATCAACAATTAATCCTACAACTAATTAAACTAGGCTTGACTCTCTAAAATGTCCCCAGTGAAGTCGCCAGCTGTAGCGACCGAAAAATCCGGGCGAGGATTCCTCGAAGGTTAAAAAATGAAGCCGCCACCAAAGTTTAGTTTATAAGGGCAAACATTAGAAAATCCCTTTTGGAATGGATAAGGGTCCTTGAGACCAGACTTGGGTTCGGGAGTCGGTTATGCGCGGGGAAGGTATTAGCACCCCACGACATCCTTCCTAAGGAAGGTTACCTGCTAATTAGTTGTAGGAAAGAATATTAATTTTGAAAATATTTATTTTACCCTTTTATTGTGAATTGAAAAGAAAGAATACTTAATAAAGATTTTAGTTTTTTGTGCTTGACGGGAGTGTGCCCCCGCTCCTACGTATCTCCAGGTGCGATGGAGAAATCAAAGCTACGTAGTTCTTTGGTTAGAAAATGTTTGTTGGTTGGTGTTTTTTAATATAGGGGTTTTAGGACTATGTGATCTGTGTTGAAGGACCACTGGGGGTCTGAAGGAGCGCTGGGGCTCTGAAGGACCACAGTTCACTTATCCTAAAACGATGACTAACCCGGCCATACGACCGACTTAATCCCCTACTTTGAAAATAAGATTTTTGATTTTTGAAATGAAAGAGATGTGTTTGTATATTTTTTTAATTTTAGAAATTATTTATTTTAAATAGGGATCTTAGGACATGATCCGTAACGGTTCATTAGACCTAAAAAGCAGACTAACCCGATTGTACAGTCGACTTAGTCCCCTATTTATATTTTGTGGTTTTTTGTAAAAAAAGAATTAAGAAAGAAAGGTTATGGAAATTTTTTATTTTTGCGCTTGACAGGGGAGTGACCCTGCTCCTACGTATCTGCTGGTAGAGAATCAAAGGCTACGTAATTCTAGGTAGAAAAATTTGTTTGTTGATGTATTTTATTTAGGGATTTTAGGACATGATCTGTAACGGTTCATTCGTGACCTAAAAAGTAGACTAACCCGACTGTACAGTCGACTTCATCCCCTATTTATATTTTTGAAAAAATAAAATAATTTGTGTATTTAAAAAATTAATGACGACACTAACAATTAATAAAGAGTAAAGTTAATAAATAAATAACTATACATATAAATAAATAAATGAATAAATAATAAATAATTCTTTACATAGATAAATAAACAATATAAATAATAAATAAGTATGTACATAAATAAACAGTATACATAATAAATAAATATGTACAAAAATAAATAAATGCAAAACTAACCTCAAGCTAATCAATGCGATCAACGCCGAAACGGACCGAGCAATCTGACCATATCAACCGCGAACCGGACTCCTATCTGGTCCGTTTTCACCCGAAAATCGCCAAGTAAAGGACCTCAACGGCAATCCCAAAAATAACTAAAGACGGGCTTTTAATCTAATGGACTGCAAAAGCTAGCCCAAAAGAATTAAAGACAGACTTTTAATCTAATGGACTGCAAATGCTAGCCCAAAAGATCACTTACCCCATCAATCACCCATCTTCATAGTCTTTGCATCTCAACCTCTTTTATAGCCAAATGCTAGGTAGTTCTTGCTTCTCCCAAGCAATGTGGGACTAAAATAAGATAGAGAAAGTCATTCCCGTTTTCCTCAAACCAGCCCCTGTAACAGTGTGAATCCGGGTTCGTTAACCGTTGGATCATCGTTGTTTTTTGACACCAGGTTCATGAGACATCCATCTTCACTTCTACCGTTCGGATCGTCGAAACGAGGTCTGAGGAGAGAGAAATTGCCTTCGCAAAAGTAGAAAAAACAACTCCCGTTTTTCTCAAACCAGCCACCGTACAAGTGCGATTCTGGATTCGTTAACCGTTTGATCGTTTTCGTTTTTTGCCAGAAGGTTTTTGAGACATTCATCTTCACTTTCACCGCTTGGATCGTCGAAATGATGTCCGAAGAGAGAGAAATCACCTTTGCAAAGTAGCTGCAGTTTTGGGTACTTGGTTTATTTTTGTATTTTTGTAACTTTAGCATTCTTGGGCCAAGTCATGTACATGGGCATTCTCCTTTTTTGTAATAATAATTTTTTATTGCACCTCCCTTTTTTTATTTTCTTTTGTAATTTGTATTATTTCTTATCTATTTTATTTTTTATTTTCGTTTTTTAATTAAAGATATTGTAACAAGAAAAATAAATTAAATCTACTATGTAATTTTTTGTGTTAGCATATTTTTTAATTTTTGTTTAACCACTAAAAAAAGTAATAACAACGCAAAATTAGTAAATTAGCGCAAAATAACCTATTCGAGGGATTAGGAATCAAATATAAGCGAAAAACTTTTTTTTGGATTTTTTTTAATTAGCCGGACCAAAATTAGGGTATGACATGTGAAATAGGTTGTTATTACATCATAGGTATTCCTGTTGGAATTGTACTTGGTAATGTTATCAATTGGCAAGTGAAGGTAAGCTATAACTATATAACTCTTGTTTTGAAATTGCACCTTTATGCTGCCTTATTATTGAACAACTTGTTCAACTTGTGCAGGGAATATGGATGGGAATGTTGTTTGGAACATTGATTCAAACTATAGTGCTAACTATAATCACCTACAAAATTCTAATTGGAATGAGCAGGTAATTAACTTATTTATATTGCTTCTAAGTTCTATCTACCACATTCCAAATGAGAGTACATTATAATTATACATGTTAAACATGATTAAATCATTTCTATGCAGGTTTTCGTAGCTCGTAATCGTGTTAAGAGGTGGTCCGAGGTGGACAGTACTGATCCAAGAAAGAGAAAAAAGTTGATCTGATAATTGTTTCAAGTGTTACAACTTATGCCCTATGCTGTTATGTTATGCAGCTAAGAGGCTGTTGATATATAGATAGCAACTGTATTGTATGGTTAATTAAGTTATCTATTAATAAATTGCATGTTGCAGAAGGAAAATTGTTGGATTTATCTCTTATAGTTGTAGTGAATTTAATGCCAAATAGTTGTGATAGTATAGCATTGGGCAGGGAAGGGACTAATTCCAATGTGAATTTCCACCTACTTCTCCAACCTTGTCTCCTTTTTCTTCTCTCATCTTCATACTGGTATTTTTACCATTTCCTCCATATGATGATAACTAGGATCTAGGAGTATATATGATGAGGAGAAAATAATTTTGAAAAATAACACAGTTGTTCCCATTCGTTGCTTCTATGTACAGAGTATTGTTCCATGTATATTGCTGAACAGAAACCAATTTTTTTTTTAAAAAACCTGACTTTTCATATCGATTCTGATAGAAAACCGATGTTAAAAATCAGTATTTCATATCGGTTCTGATAGAAAACCGATGTTAAAAATCAGTATTCATATCGGTTCCCATATAAAACCGATATCAAATATAAGCGAAAACTGACTTTTCATAACGGTTCTAGGGGAAACCGATATAAAAATAGCTTTTCATAACAGTTCAGGAACCGATATGAAATGTCCCTATTTTTTATATCTCCTTTTTCGGCATCGGTTCTGGAACCGATATGAAATGTCAATTTTAACCGATATGAAATGTCTTTTTTCCATTAGTGGGTATCAGAAGAATTTCTTCTTTTTTTGTTAAAGATTGATTATTGATGATGAAGAGGATTTTTTTAATTTTTAATTAAAAATAATAATAAAATAATGAGTCAGTAAATAAAATTGTCACGTAAGCATAAAAAAAAGTCACATAAGCACTCTAAACGCCAGATAGGCATTTTTGTAACGGAGTTAACAAAAAAACGTTAATAGGGGCAACGGTATTACGTTTTTAAAAGTTAAGGGACCTATGCGTTACAAAAAAAAAGTTAAGGGACCTGTTCGTTACAAATAAATAAGTTAAGGGACTTGGGGAGATATTTTGCCTTAAAAATTTAGCGTGAGGGGATGGCAAAAGGAGGCCGTTTATACTAATACTATATTTTTTTGGGTAAACCCGGGTATCCACCGCACGGACAGCAATGACTAATCCCTCGCTCATTGTAGGTGCCTCGAGGGGCAAGACAGCTGGCCCAAAGTTTTAACGCTGCTCCGTATACTAATAATATATATTTTGTTTAAACTAATTTTGTTCTGACAATTTATTTAAACTATTATTGTTATCTTAGTTTTTGTATTTGAAAAATTAGATATTAAAAACAATAGTATTTCGTTTTTTTTATAAGCGATGATTCATTGCAACGAGCACTAGGGGTGCTCAAAACCACATTTACAAATGGTTAATACAAAGGGAGACGTTATGCCACCAAGAAGAAAAAGAAAAACAAGACTGACTACCTGCCCTATAGATATACCAACACCAAGAGATACATTTGATATGCGATACACTAGGGATCTACACTAGGTTCCTCCCCCTTAAAAATTAAATTGTTCCTGGCAATCCAAATACACCAACAATTTGCAAGCCAAATAATGTATCTTGTTCTTTGCATCTTTTTCCCGGAAAACATAGCACCGAAAGATAGAAAGTGCTCCACAATATTGTCATTGGAACTATGATGCAACCCAAGCCAAACACTCACTTTTGCCCAAACTTGTTTTGCCAAGAAACAATTACAAAATAGATGCATTAAATCTTCAGTTTGCTGATGGCAAAAGGGGCAGCCAGCTTCTTCCTCGGATTGAATAACATGACGAGCTAGCAATAACGCACGAGTAGGAATAGCATTGGAGAAAATACGCCACCCAAAAATACTAATTTTCGACGGCACATCAGAATTCCAAACATCCCAAAATACAGCTGCTGAATCGATTTAAGCAGACACAGCAGTGGCCGAAACAACAGTAACCGAAGGCACCGCTGCTGAATCGGTTCCAGCAGAGACAGCAGTAGCCGAAGGCACTGCTGCTGAGTCTGATATAGCTGCAGCAGAAACAACAGTTATGCGCAATCCCTCCACGTGGCCATAGGATGATTTAAATGAATGTTGGTTGTGCTGTTCCAAAAACCATTTCCAGCTTGCTTTTGAGTCACAATCGGGCTTTACATTTTGCAAAATATCCATCAAATTGTTTGCCTCCTCCTGAATCAGCTGTGTGCCATCTTGTCTTCCCGGAAAAGTCCACACCCAATGATCATCCCTCCAAAAACCAGCCTCAGACACCAGGATATTTTTTCGATCACAACCTGCAAATTAAAGAGGAAATACCCAGTATAGGGGTTGATGACCCAACCAATGGTGATTCCAAAAATTCACACCTTCTCCATTCCCCAAACCCCTTCTAATGCAAGCATTAAATCACCCAACATCAACCACATCATCTATTAAAAATAATAGTTGCTTAGGAGGTGTTACATTCTCTTAGGGACTAATTAGTAATTTGCTAGTTAGTTAGTATTTCCTAGAGCTCTATATATAGAGCACATTATACTCACATTTAGTATCTTTTATCAATATGATTCCTTATGAAGAGTTTCTACCTCTTTTACCACATGAGTACTCTTATGCTCAATACCTCTCCTATGGCTTTGATCTATGTATGTATGATCCTATGATTCTCAACATGGTATCAGAGCGATACCCTAGAGATGAGGATTACGCTTCCGATTCCGATTCCGTCATCGATGAAGATTTCAGCGATAAGGAAGATGGTATTCCACCATGGTTGTTTGTGGATCTTGAAGAGGAAGATGCTTCGCCGATCCATCAAGAAGATGATCTTCTCAATATCGTGTTCGGCAATTTCGATCAAGATTCATATCTTGAAACATTTTCTGTTGCTCCGCTAATTTCAATTGAACCAGAATTGGATGAATTCAGCATCAAGATAGGAGAAATCTCCTGTCCAGTAGCTGCTGTAAAACAGAGCGATGATGAAGGTGAGAATGTTGCTGCACCTAATCTTGACAGTGGCACTACGAAGGAGATTGCAACTGGATGTGAGTTTGGGATCTCTGATTGCAGCAACAATACTGTAGATCCAGATCCGGCAAACCAACTACAGAAGCACACAACGTGTTCAGAAATCGTTCCTTCAACCTCCATCTTCGTCAACGACTCCGCTACAAGGCTCGGTGCCAATGTCATCTTCAACGCATCAAAACCAGCAAAGCCACAAACCAAAATGCGATATGATGCATCATCGTTCTCAGATCCAGAATTGAAAGATGAAAAGAAATTGGAAAAGATTGTTGTTGCACCCCAAAAAATCCGGTTTGGGTTTCTCAATGTACAACGTGGAAAATTTTTGAAGCCGCCACCAATATTTTAATTTTAAGACCAAAACATTGAAAAAAAGTCTTTTGAACAAGGCGGATGGTCTTTTGACCCAAGGACAATAATTTATTTACTTTCATATATTTGCTCTTTTTTCTTTATTTCTTTTCATGCTCTAATTTTTGCTTAGGCCGCTCTTACGAGTTTTCGACCTAACGAGCTTTTTTGATTTTTTTTTACTTTTTAAAAAAGACTTGCACCAAAGGAATACAATGTTAACAAGATATCTAGTGACGACAAATTTGCCCCAGTATGGAGGACCAAGAGTGGTATTTCATTAGGGGAACCAACCAAAAAGCCAACTATGCACTAATCTGGGGGATATGTACTTTATGGGTGGTCAGGGTGGGATTAGACTTGGGCGAGGGATGATGACAATGTAGGGATGCTAACTGACTCAAACAAAAATAAAGACACACGTCACACAGAAGTTACTACACAAATGCTTCGCAGAGAGTTAACATTAGTTAAAACGTGAAAGAAACATTTTTGTGGACCATTTCGGTCATTCATCATGGGGTGGGTGAGATGCAACGCTTTGTTGAAAAATGTGAACAGACTGCTGATTTGAAAAACCGAGTGCCTTGAAACACCTTGAGTTTGCAACTAAGTAAGACTAAACTTTTCCAAAGATGAATAAAAAAACTTCGCAAAAACGTCTCACCTCTCCTCACAATTTTTTTTAGAATTATTATTTATGCTCATTTTTTTATGCATGATGTAAATATGCAAATGAATGAGAATGCAAAATGGATAAATACGCATGGAATGAGAATGCGAATGAAATGAGAATGCAAATGAATAAATGTGAATGAAATGAGAATGAGAATGAATAAATGTGAATGAAATGAGAATGCGAATGGATGAATGTGGATTTATCGCGTCGGGGAATTATAAGCTTTTCATTTGGGGAGTACAGTACAAAATTTGATTTTGACTTTAGCATGCATGGCTTCTCTCCAAAATAAAGCTTTTAACTCTCTGGTGGTCATAAAAATTCATGCAACATGAGATATTTATTTGATTATTTCCGTAATGCAAAGAAAAAATGCATGTAGTATGTTTTCTAAAAACTTGTGGAAAATAACAATTTTTGATTTTTCTTGATTTTTTGATTTTTTTGATAAAAGACGGTATGCACTAATACTTGTTTGAATGCAAGTGCAATGCAACATGTATGATTTCCTATTTATCTTAGTGTCGGGAATCACGGCGTACTATGTCTTGCCATAGGTTTAACGGTGGATTTTGATTATTTTTTCTTTGAAACACAACAGGGTTAGAATCAATAAGCGAAACAAAGCACATTCCATGCATTCAAACTTAAACAAACACCTCGGAGTGTACGCTGTTTCACTTTTGATTCCACACAGTGCCTATGACAAGATATTACTTTGTGATTCCACACCATGCAATGATGCGTGCATGAGTTGCAGAAACTTATGTTTTTGTGTTATGCGGGGATGTATGCAAATGATGTAATGATGCAATGATGCCTTTTTTGTGTTTTTGCATGGAGTGGTATTTTGAATTTGCAACCTATATGCCACCTCACATAGGCATTTATTGAAAAGGGAAAAGCATATCCTTTTAATTTTTTTTTTTGAAAATTTTGAGGGCAAATTTTTTGACTAAACTGAATGCGACAATGCAGCACACAATTTGGAATGCCCTTGTGACTTAAAAGGGAAGAAACCTATGATCTAAGGCATTTTAGGGGTGATCTTTCCATGTAGCCCTATTCGCACCCTCACAAAGGTCATCAGAGCCACAGTCTCTTTCACGAAATTCCTCGTAAATGCAGCAAACTGCTAGGTACAAGGCATCATGAAAGAGCACAACTCTGATTCAAACTTTCGCAAGTAGCCAAATGGACAAAGGTCCTGATGGGCTCTCGCTACTTGAATCCACTCATCCTAAGATACTCTCACAGACCTGGGTTATGGTCTTTCTCTCAAAGCATATCATCTCAAGGTACAAGTGTGTGTGTGTGTGCGAAGGGCATTTCCTCAAAACTACCCCACCTGCAAATGAAAATCCAGACAGTCCAGACAATAGCATGTCGTCTACCCTAGGGTTCAATATCATTCAAATACAACTAGCCTAGGGTACCAACAACAAACACATTACTTACTTCAGAAAGAGAGCTGAGAAGAGGGGACATGATAGAATTGGGGAGAAATGCATGAGCTTACCTTGAAGAAAAGGAGCAAAGAAAGAAGGGAACATGGGGGTTGGAAGAATGCATGAGCATAAGCATATAAAAAGAAAAGGATTAAAAGAAGAGATAGGGAACAACAGAGAAGACAAATGCATATGCCTACAATCAATGATAAGAAAGAAAGGCAAACAAGGTATTAATCAAATCAACAATACATTAAACCACACATTTTAATTAGTTAGGCTTGACCCTCGTCTTTAAAAAAAAAGGGTCCCCAGTGAAGTCGCCAGCTGTTGCACCCCGAAAAATCCGGTTTGGGTTTCTCAATGTACAACGTGGAAAATTTTTGAAGCCGCCACCAATATTTTAATTTTAAGACCAAAACATTGAAAAAAAGTCTTTTGAACAAGGCGGATGGTCTTTTGAAAACTAGAGATATAGGTTCGGGGGTCGGTTACGCGCGGGGAAGGTGTTAGCACCCCACACGTCCTCTCTACTGAGAGGGAACCTCTAATTAAATGTGTGGTTTTAACGTTTGATTTGAAAAATACCTAGATTTGCCTATTTATTTCTTGTATGAAGATGAATGGGAAAACTTAATGAAAATTTTATTTTTGGCGCTTGACGAGAGTTAGCCTCTCGCTCCTACGTATCTCCCGGTGCGATGGAGAATTCAAAGCTTACGTAGTTCTCCTTTGTCTTTTCCTGAAAGGTTTTTGTTTTTTATCTTTTGGTGAGTTTTTGAAATAGGACGAGCATTAGCAAATGATTAAACTAGCAGAGGCTATGATGAATCACTACTAAATACTCAAAAAAGTGAGTTGTACCGCTAGTCAAACGAACAAAGGTTCTGATGGACTATTGATAACAACTCGTTTTTATTATCTTTTTTTGAAAGTGATTTTCGAAGCAGATTGATTTGCACGATGATCAAACTAACAAAGGTTATGATGGATCATCGTTTATTATTCTTATGAGAAAAGGACATTGCCACTAATAGCTAAACGAACAAAGGCTCTGATGAGCTACTAGCAACAATGGGTTTGAAAATGATTCTTTTTGTTTGTTTTATGAAAATGATTTGTTTATGGTTGCGAAAAGGATTTTTATTTGTTGCGCTTGACGAGAACGAGACTCGCTCCTACGTATCCCAAATGGGAATCAAAGCGACGTAGTTCTAATAAAAATGTTTTTGAAAGGGTTTGGAAAGGGGAAGAGCTTTCATAATGATCAAGCAAGCAAAGGCTTTGAGTGATCATTACTAATAGCTCTTGATGGCGTTCATGACAATCAAACAAGCCAAGACTTTGAGTGATAGTCACTAATAACTTGCATTAGTTAGAAAAAAGTTTGAAAGATTTTTGGGAAAAGGGTGAAGTTATTATCAATGATTGGTTATAAAGTTCAAGCACATTCGTTAATCAAGGAATCATGCATATGTTAAATGTTAGCTAAGACTAAACATGCCAATACGATCAAAAGATCCACTTATCAAGGACGCAAGGTAAAGTTCTCAAAACAAATGCGTGTGTGTGTAGGAAGGAGTGTATTTACCCTAATGACTCTATGCTACAACAAGCAAGTAGGCTTACGTCTTCATTAGGAGGTCATACAAGTGGAGGGAATGGCACACAATTGAATCAAGACATTTAAGTAGCATCATGAACAAAAGAAATACAATTGATCATAAGCATAGGATATTCTTAGTTTAAAAGTGTAAGCATGTGGATATGAATGTACGGTTGGGTGATGATACATGAGCATACAAGGAATGAATGAGCATTATTGAATGCAATTTTGTTTGATTTTGAAGTAATTGACATGGCATGAATGCATGAACATTTGGTTATTGAATGCAAGACATGATATTAATGAATGCATGAACATTTAAGAATGAATGCAACGCATAACACTATTGAATGTATAACATACTTGTTTATGAATGTATGTATGGCATACAAGGATGCATAAACATGTGATAGAATAAAAGAATGCAAGATGCATAAGCATATAAGAATGCATGAACATGCGAGTATATGGGAGTATGCAAGTATTAGTGTGCAAGCATGAAAGTGTGTTGCATGGATGACGTAAATAAATGAAATGCAAAGCTTAAAAATGTTTTGGTAAGAAGTAGTAAAAAGTTAGAGTAAGGATGTAGTAAAAATGTTTTGATGAATGAAGGTAAAAATGTTTCAATGAATAAGGTAAAAACTCTTAGTAAAAACTTAATGAAGAGGTAAAAGTAAAATGGTAAAATCTTTTTATGTTTTAGGTGAATAGTTAATGAATAGGTAAAAACCAAAGTGGTAAAATCTTTTTAGGTTTTTTGGTAAAAAGTTAATGAAGTGGTAAAGACCAAAATGGTAAAATATTTTTATGTCTTTTGGTAAAAAGTTAATGAAGTGGTAAAGTAAAATGGTAAAAAGTAAACAAGCACAATTGCATAACTTGCACTTTCCCAAACACAATCAAAATGACAATTTTCAAGCAATCAAAGAGGGCAAAAATAGGCCTTATGGCCGAATGCATAGCAAGGAAAACTCAAGCACGAATTTCATCATGTTCTTGCAACCAAATCACATCAATGAGCATATGAACATAAACCCTAGGATCTACCCATACATTTGATGCTCAAACAATTGTCATTCCATCATTTATTTCAACTCAAAATCAAAGGAAATGCAAGAACAATAAAAACCCTAATTTCTACCTATGAACCTAAAAGCATAGTTGGCTAGATCCACTTTTTTATTTAACTTAAACACCATAAATGAACAAAGAAATGCATGAACCACTAAAAACACTACATGGCCGAAACCTTTTTTGAAAGAAAGTGATGTTTTATTTCATGAACTTTAGTGAAAAATGTGTAAAAATGCAAGGGAAATTAATCAAGTAGAAGAACAACTCCTTCAAGGCCAAGGACCCATCTCAAACACCCAAGGCTCCCTAAGTCCTTGTCAAAATGTTTGAAATGGATCCTCAAAGCAACAACAACAACAAGCAATCAAGAAGCAGTTGGGAGTAGAAGAGAGATTATGCAAGAAGAACTAAATATGAGATGCAAAGTTTCAAGGCTTACCTCAAAATCACAAAGAAATGAAGAAGGAGATGATATAGACTCAAAATGAACTTGGATCTACCCTTGAACCCACAAAGATTGCTAGCTCTTAGCAATTTGATGATGCAACCTTGAAGAGAATGGAAGGAATGATGATGATCTAGCAAGAAATGGAAGATTTGATGGTGAAAGATGAAAAGAATGAAGTGAGGGAGTGAGAGAGATTTCGTGGGAGAGAGGAAGAGGGAGAAGTTTTTGGTGTGCTAGGGTAAAATGAGGCCTCCTCTTTGTTATTTTGGAGTGTAGGCTTATATATGGGTCTAGGTGAAAATAGGGTTAAGGGTAGAATGGGGATGGAATGTTCTATTTCAAGTAAGTTTGCATTTTCTAATGAAGAGGTGAGTGTAAGAGTGTGGGGTTATTTACAAAAAAGGGCATGAATCTTCATGAGAGTGAGTGAGAATTGGTGATATGCACCAAAGGAGAAGGTTTAAGGATGGTACAAGGCATATTCCTTCAAGATAAGGAATAATAGTACAATAGAAGAGTGTGGAAGAATTTTGTGAGAGGAAGAGAGAGAGAAGGAATTTCGAAATTGTGGGGGGAGAGAGAGAGAGAGAGAGAGGATTTCGAAATTGTGAGGGGAGAGAGAGAGAGAGAGAGAAAAAAAAAACTTGTTTTTGGTCTTTTGTCTTATTGAGGACACTTCTTTCTTTTTGAGTTTTTTTGAATTTTGGGCATGTGAATAATAGTGCACCTATTGGAAATGTGTCACATATTTTTTTGGGCACCATAAAATATCCTTCTAATCACTCATGACACTAAAAATTGTCATTTAATAATTGAGGAATATTTAATAGTCTTTTTTCATTTTTTATGCACTAAATATAGGAAAAATGCATTTTTAATTATTTTGGACTACGACTTTCTTTCCAAAAATTACACAAAAATTACCCTTGGTAGAGTAACATGTATGCCACATCCTTGACTTGGTCTTGGTCCAAAAATAATTAATTTGCTTTTATTTAAATGCCCGAAAATGCAAAAATATGCACTATTTTATTTTCTGAAATTCCTAAAAATTAAAAAAAATATTTTTGACTTAGGCGGACAAAATTGGGGTATGACAATTGTTACTGATGAGAGCAATTTCTGCAATCTCGGATCTGAGATTGTGAATCTCTCCAAGAGTGTTTTTGTGGTTTCGAAGTCTGTTCTCGCTACCCCACCGGATCCAGTTTGCACCTCGCTCACCGAATCCGCCTTCCTCACACCAGATTCAATTCGTCTTTTGGCAAACACTGTGCAATCGCGAAAAGAATTGGTTACTGACTCTGTAGATCAGATCTTATTACTTCTACAACGATTTGGTTTTGTCATCGATCTTGTCTTCAATTTCGGTGATCCACTGCATCAAGCTTCCTCTCTGCCTTACACCGCCGTTCGACGGTCTGATTTCATCTCTGTGTTCGTATGGTTCGACTTCATCTTCGAAGCACCAGATCGGAGTGTTTCCTTCGTCGGAGATGGAAACAAGGCAGCAAGTATGGAGAGAAGAAGGAAGTGTCGAAGACCAAACCACAACCTTGGCTGCCCAAGCCACCAGATCCGCCGCCGCCTGAACTTCCTTGTTCGTACTGTTTGTCGTCGCTGTGGTTGGGTATTGTTACTGTTAGAGAAATCTCTACCAAAGTCCCATGGTCCTTCATCAAAGACGGTGACGGCGCTGCTATCATCACCAGAAATCGGCCAAACTTGGTACTGCAACCACGATTGAAGGTTCTAGAAACGGTGGAGTTCAAGGGAAAGTGTTACTGGACATGCTGTTTGGGCTCACGATGGTAATGGATCACACTCTCTGTTTGGGCTCAACATTACACTTTGACCCACTCCTCACTGGATCAAATTAACATCAGAACACCATTTTCATTTTTTTTACTAGCCACCAGCTAGGTTGCATTTCTTTTGTTTAAGTTTTTAGTAAATGGAATAATTGCTTGTATTTCAAGCTGATATGGTGATCTCAATATCAGCTTGAGGGAAGCTATTAAAAATAATAGTTGCTTAGGAGGTGTTACATTCTCTTAGGGACTAATTAGTAATTTGCTAGTTAGTTAGTATTTCCTAGAGCTCTATATATAGAGCACATTATACTCACATTTAGTATCTTTTATCAGTATGATTCCTTATGAAGAGTTTCTACCTCTTTTACCACATGAGTACTCTTATGCTCAATACCTCTCCTATGGCTTTGATCTATGTATGTATGATCCTATGATTCTCAACATCATCACCAACATAGACTATATCCCTCCACCATAAAGAGTCTTTTTTCCCTCCCAATCTAGAATCATGAATCATAAAAGATGAAATGTCTCCATATCTATATTAAAAAAAATGTCTCCATATCTATGAGTCAAAATTCCTCTCCATATCTAGTAGTCCGTAAATTTTAATAAGTAGCCACTGAGGAGCTAATGAGAAGCATTTTGCAAAAATATAAAGACTACTTATAAAACGTCTCAATATTTTCATAAAGTTTAGGTACAAACTGAAAAAAACAGTGTTAGTGTCTGGAGTAATAAATTAAGGATCTATTCTAAATATAATAATTTTTTTCGAAAAGAAAAAAGAAATTATTAGACCTTTTCAGTTTGAAATTATTTTTTTGTGAAACCAAAGCCCTAACTTAAGTCTTTTTTTTATAGGAAAAATTATATAAAAGGGGGTGCAAGTGGGCACCCCAACCGTTACATATACAACGGGTCTCATTAAAACCTCTATGTGCCAAAACTCCATAGGAAAAAGAGTACCCCGAGAAGAATGAGGCAATAAGAAAGTTATACCGAGTTCATACAAACAAACGGATTACCCCACAATCAGAGATCTTAAGAGTGAAATTGTGACTTTCTATGCTTAAGAACCAAGTCCATGTTAAAGACTTAATATGGTTAACTACCACCTGTGGATTAAAAACTTGACCTCTGAACAGAATATGGTTCCGACGTAACCATATACACCAAGTTACAATCATCCATATCAAATACTTTAATTTACACGCTTTTTCGATTTCAATTGCATGCCATGAGCTCTGAAATGCTCGATGCCTACTAGAGTATCTAAAATCGCCATGACTTGACCTCATTGGTTTTTCATGTAGGCGAAAATTGTCCCCAACTCTGTTTTGACGAACTAATTAGTATTACTGAAATTTAATATTATGAATTTAATCCTCGTATTTTTTTTAATTTGATACCATAAATAATTATTTTAATTTTCAACTTTATGAGATACAAAAATACATCTTATTATTTTGTCAAAAAAAAACACATCTTATTATTATTATTATTATACACTTTAATCCCCGAAAAGTATTACATATTGCCGTTTTTTGGCAGTTTTTTTTTACCCCCCCCCCCCCCCCATTAAACCATATACCCCCCAAAATGACCAAACGAACGAAAATACCCTTTAAATTTCAAAAATTTCTGGAAATACCTCAAATCAAGATAAATCCGGAAGTATATTTTTTTTGATTTTCCTGAAATATCCCATTTTATGGTATTTCCGGAACACATTTTACATTCCGGAAATAAGGTAAAATGAGATATTTCCGGAAATCCCTAAAATTTGCCTTCCGAATTTATGTAAATTTGAGGTATTTCCGGAAATCAAAAAAAAAATTCTTCCGAATTTATCTAAATTTGAGGTATTTCCGGAAATACCTCAAATTTGCCTTCCGAATTTATCATATAATATAGTGTTTCCGGAGTGCAAAAATAAAAACTCAATCATTCAAACAACAACAAACAAAACGAAGACATAATAGAAACTAACAGATTGCAACAACAAACAAAACGAAAACATAATAGAAACTACTGAGATGGTGGTGGAGTCAAACGGCGAAGGATCTCAGCGACGGTCCTTCTGGTTTTGATGTATAAATGCAGATAACCCCCCTTCCATCTAAACATAACACGAATGGCCATCATGGCTTGGACTAATTAATTAATTAATTATTTTTATGCTTCTGGTTTCGACGTATGAATGATGCTTGTTATTGGGATACGTCGCAGATTGGCTGATACGCTTCTCTGCTGCAGGTAACTAATTAATTAATTATTTTTCTTTCTTTTTAATTACTTTTATTTATATAATTACTTTTTTTATTATTATTTTAGTGCTGGATATATGAGTATTTCCCCACCATCGTGGTGCGGAAAGACTTTGGTGCCAGTCAACTTCCACGTTGCAGCAGGTGGGCGAACAAGAAGTGCGATAGTATCAAGCTTCCAGAGTTTCGGCAGCTGCTGGATGACTTGCAGAGAGAGCAGGTCATATGGAGCCCCTAGGACGACCACAGACAGTACCTCCGGTTTCACAACATTTCATTATTCCCCGCCTGACTCCGGCTCCGCCTTCACCTCCGGCTCCGCCTTCACCTGCAGCTGCTGAGGATGTTGTTCCACTTCCCTTCGAGTCCAGGATGACAGCAGCTACGGGTGTCCAGGATGCCTATGATCGTCTTTTATCAGTCGACGGAGTCGACGTCATTCCTAAGGATGTCTATGATAGTCTGTTGGCTGCTTTACAGATTTTGAACATTTAGTTGTATTATTTTTTGTATTTTTACTGTATTATTTCGCGTAATTTGATTTCACGTTCGGTTACAATTATTTTGTGCGATTTTAAATAAAAAATTTTTTTTTACAAATTTCCGGAAATACACATATTTCCGGAAGGCAGAAATAGGTGTATTTTCAGAAACTTGTAAAAAAAAAATTGTTAAGGGTATTTTGGGGATTTAGCGTAAAAGGGGGGTATGGGGTTAAGGGGGGGTACAAAAAAAGACACCCCCGTTTTTTTTACCAAAATTACATATTGCCGTTATAATTCTTTTCTCTACTACATTTCTCAAAATTTTAAAAAACTAGAATAACTAATAAGTTTTTCATAGTATACAACTTAATTTTATAAAAAAAATGTATTTTAAAACTAGGCTGAATTACATTTTTGGAAGAGGAAGTAGTGCTTTTTATTTTAAAAATTTAGTTTAGGCTCAAAATTTTGTGTCACATCACTATAAAGTACTATTAATTTGAGTCCAAACTATAAAGTAGTGGTTTTTATTTTAAACTAGAAGTATACTCGTGCATACACAATGGTGTAACAATGTAACATCATATTTTTTGTATGAATAGACTTAGACAGATTTCAATTACAATAAATTTTTTAAGTTATTAAGAAATGAATTTTTACAACTTTAGAATATTTTTCTTCATTTGACATTTTTTATCGTAAAAATATATATTTTCTCATTCATAAATTTTTGATAACAACATGTAACTTTTTCTCGTTGAATCAAAAGCAGAATATAAAATAATTATTCTTATAGTGTGTAACGTTCCACCAAAAAAAATTAAATCAAATTATAGCAACAACATATAATGTTTACCCTGTGTAACTAAAAAATAAAAAATAACTTTATTTGACAATATCTAGTACTTTCTTGTCACGGTTCAAAAAATGATTATATGGACAACGTGTTATATTTCCCCATAAGAATCTAAATCAAAAAATAATGAAATTAATTAGATCAATAGCATGTAATGTTTACCCGTTAAAGCTCAAAAGCAAGATAAAAAATATTTATAAAAAAAACAAACTATCCATTTATAATAGCAAAGATATTTTCTCGTCCAATATTTAGCTCGCCAACTGAGCTACCTTCTTGGGACAATAGTTGGACCTCCTTCTTGCAACTTCTTCATGTCCCTTAGCTCGCCAACTGATTCAATAGATAGTTGATAGTTCATAAGTAGATATAGTTGATGATTAGTCTTTGATTAAATGTACCGTAGATAGAATAAAAAAATAAAATGTAGAGAGAGGGAGAGTAGAAGTGGGAGAGCTAGAGAGAAACTAGAGAAAGATAAGAGTGAGAGAGAGAGAGATAAAAAGAATGAGTTTTAAATGTGAGATAAAAAAATTTAAAAAATTATGTGAGAAAGTGGGACCCACAAAAATAAAATATGAGATAAAATAATAATAGATTTCCAAATTTGCCCTCAACAAAGAAAAGAATTAAAAGGGCAAATTGATAATTTGACCAACCCATTCTTTTCTTAAATAGTTAATTGACTAGCTTAATGTAATTAGGCCTAAATGTATAAAAAGAGGACGTAGTGATTTTTATTTAAGAATTTAGTTTAGGCTAAAAAAGCACTACGTTGAGCTAGCCTAAACTAAATTTTGAAAGAGACTACTTCCTCCGTTCCTAATCTTTGGTATTTTTGGCTTGTTAGACACATATTAAGGTACTATTAATTTGTCTTGGCTAAATACTAAAATACCCCCTTTATAGTTGTCTTGGGATAATTGAAATCAAAATAAAAAAGTCTTAAGACAATTAATTTATACTTTCACTCTAAAAGACTCAATAAATATAAAGGGTTTATTTGGAAAATTTGGGTGAATTGTACATTGGGTTTTTTAAAATACCATTGTACTGGAACAAAAATGAAAGAGCAGGTTATTGATTCCCTCGATCGTTGCATCTCTGATACTGATAATGTGGTATTGATTAAACCTTTTGAGAATGAAGAGTTTAGGTGTGCTTTTATGCAGATGAACTCGGATAAAACTCCGGGTCCCGATGGCTTTAATCCTGGTTTCTATAAACGATTTTGGGAGGATTTTGGGGATGAGGTAGTCTCGGCTTGCTGCTCTTGGTTGGAATCAGGTGCGCTACCAACCTCGCTTAATGACACTAATATTGCTCTTATTCCCAGGGAAGGACAACCCAGAGTCTATGTTGGATTGGCGGCCTATTTCTCTCTGCAATGTGTTGTATAAACTTGTCTCTAAGGTACTTGCTAACCGTCTTAAAGTTATTTTGCATAAGTGCATTTCTGTTGAACAATCTGTTTTTGTCCCTAATCCTTCTATTTTAGATAATGCAATGATTGCTTTTGAAGTTATTCATCATTTAAAAAATAAACGTAAAGGAAAACAAGGTGAGGTTGAACTCAAAATTGATATGAGCAAAGCATATGATAGGGTGGACTGGAATTATTTGTTGCTAGTTCTTCAGAAAATGGGCTTTCATGAAACTTGGGTTGGCTGGATCAAAATGTGTATTGCATAACCCAGAGTGTGGGGTTCAGCGGTTGGGGCTGATCCTTCCCTAACCAAGGGTCGGGGGTTCGATCCCCACCTTGGGTACGGAGCAGGGTTAAAACTCTGAGCCAGCTGTCCTGCCCCTCGAGGCACCTACAATTCAGCGAGGGGATTAGTCACTGCGATCGGCGGTGGATACCCTGGGTAAAACCAAAAAAAATGTGTATTGCATCTGTCTCTTATTCTGTTTTGATTAATAATGAGTCTGTTGGGCCTATTGTACCGGGAAGGGGTTTTAGACAAGGCGATTCGTTATCTCCATACTTATTTATTCTGTGCTCTGAAGGACTGACTTCTCTTATTCAACAGGCTGAGGCTAGAGGCGACATTCATGGGGCTAGCATTTGTCGTGGCGCCCCAACAATATCTCACTTACTTTTTGCAGATGATTGCTTTCTTTTTTCATGGCCTCTTTCAGGGAAACTAAAAACATGAAAGCAATTCTGAACATTATGAGCAGGCGTCAGGTCAGCAGATTAATTTTCAAAAATCTGAGGTTTTCTTTAGTAAAAACATGGCTCAGGTGGTTCAAGATAATATTGCTCAATCTCTTGGTGTTAATGCTTGTCTTGGCACAGGTCTTTATTTGGGTTTGCCATCAATGATTGGTCGCAGGAAGAAATCTCTCTTCAAATTTATCAAGGGTAGAATTTGGAAAAAGATTAATTCTTGGGGTGGGAGATCTTTATCGAAGGCCGGAAGAGAGGTTATGATCAAATCGGTCCTTCAATCTATTCCAACATATTTCATGAGTTTATTCCTTTTTCCCTCCTCTCTTCACTACAAAAAAAAGCAGTATAAGCGACAGATTTTTTCGTCGCTAATGACCAAAAATCCGTCGCTAATGTGCCTTAGTGAGGGAATTAGCAACGGAACAAATCCCTCGCTAAAAAGGGCCTCGCTACTGGTTAGCGACGGAAGTTAGCGACGGAATTTAGCGAGGGAACTTCCGTCGCTAATCACCTCGTAATCCGTGTTTTTTTGAAATCCCGCTTAAAATTAGCGACGGATTTTTCGTCGCTAATGACCTCGTAATTCGTGATTTTTTTTAATATTATAATATCATTATAATAATTATAAAATTATTGTTATAATAATTATTACAATATTTTTAATATTCGATATATTATAAAATTAATGTTATAATATTATTAAATTATAATTTTGTTATAATTTTGTTATAAAATTATTATAAAATTATTGTGAAATATGGTGGTGGTGGTGGTGGTGGTGGTGGTGATGGTGATGGTAGAGGTGAAATATGGGGATGAGTTTGTGTAGAGAGAGAGAGAGACGGTTAGAGAGAGAGAGAGGGGTATGGTTAGAGAGAGGAGTGAGGGTGGAAGTTAATTTTGTGGTGGTGGTGGTGGTGGTGAAATATGGGAAGGAGTTTGTGTATAGAGAGAGAGGGAGAGAGAGAGAGGGGTATGGTTAAAGAGAGGAGTGAGGGTGGAAGTTAATTTTGTGGTGGTGGTGAAATATGGGAAGGAGTTTGTGTATAGAGAGAGAGGGTTAGAGAGAGAGAGAGAGTGGTATGGTTAAAGAGAGGAGTGAGGGTGGAAATTAATTTTGTGGTGGTAGTAGTGGTGGAGGTGAAATATGGGAAGAGAGAGGAGAGTATGGTGGTGGTGTGGTGGTGTAGGGTGGGTTTGGGTAGAGAGAGAGGAGAGTAAGGGAGAAAGAGAGTGAAGTGTGAGAAAAGAAAAGAAGAAGATAAGAGAGAAGAAGTGAGGAGGATTCGGTTTAATAAAAAAAATTAGAATTAGCGACGGAAATATAGCGATGGAAATTCAAATTAGCGACGGATTCAAAATTTTACGCATTCCAATGTCTGCGCAACGGTCACGTCAGCATTAGCGACAGACCATTAGCGATGGATTAGTGCCTTAGCGACGGATTCAAAATTTTACGCATTCCAATGTCTGCGCAACAGTCACGTCACGTCGGCATTAGCGACGGACCATTAGCGACGGATTAGTGCCTTAGCGACGGATTCAGAATTGGTGCAATTTCCAAGGAATTAGCGACGGATTTTTTGCGACGGATTTTAAGTTTAGCGACGGAATTTAAATTTTTTGTTAAGAAAAGCGCGCTTTCGTCATTATTAGCGACGGATTTTGGTTCCCTCGCTAAAATCCGTCACTACTTAAACATTAGCGACGGATTTTGGTTCCCTCGCTAAAAATCCGTCGCTAATAAGGCTTTTTTTTTTGTAGTGCTTGAAGATGAAATTCAAAGTTTGATTAATGGCTTTTGGGATAAGTTGTGTATGCCTAAGGATCATGGCGGCTTGGGTTTTCGTAATCTCTATAAGTTGTGGCGCTATTAGGCAAGCAAGGGTGGAGGTTGATGAACAATCCAAATTCTCTAGTGGCCCGGTTATACAAGGCGAAGTATTTTCCTAGGTGTGATTTTATGCAAGCAGTGAGAGGGAATAATTCTAGTTTCATATGGCGGAGCATTCATGAGGCTCGGTTGGTGCTTAGCGAGGGGTGCCGGTGGATGATTGGGACTGGTACGAGTATTAGTGTTTTCGGTGAAAAGTGGACGATGGATAGGATTTCTATTACCGAGTCCGACTCATTTCATTTCAATCTGTTCCTTAGAGTTTCAGATTTGATGCATCTGGAGCCAAAGGCATGGAATATTGGTATTATCAATTATTTCTTTCCTCCTAATATTGCAGCTCAATGTTGAAAATGCCTCTTCTTGAAGTTATAGATGAAGACCAACGTGTTTGGTGGCCGGAATCCAGTGTCTATAGTGTTTGGAGCGCTTATCGGTTGCTCATGGAGAGGGTGTTGGAAACTTCTCATTTACGAGTGGATGGCGATTGGAGATCTCTTTGAAGGTTAAAAATTCCACCGAAAGTAAAGGATTTCTTGTGGCGACTATGTAGGGATGCACTTCTGACTCGTAATAATTTAGTGCATCGTCATGTGGAAGTTGAAGATGTGTCTCTGGTGCCATGATTCAGCAGAGACAGCAACTCACCTCTTTGTCCATTGCAGCAAGGCTTCGGCCTGCTGGTATAGCATTGGCTTGCAGCAGCAAATTTTCGCAACAAATGTTGGTTGGGATGATTTCTGCGCTATTTTTTTCCAGGTGCTGTCCTCGGTTACTGCTAGCGATAAAATAGCTTTGTATATGACATTGTGGAGCCTTTGGGAAAGTAGGAATGCTCATGTTTGGAAGAATAAACACGCGGATGCTTCAAGTATTGTGTGGGATGGTTCTAAACTTTTTAATGAAGTGAGAGAAGCTCGATTTCATGGTGATTCTGCTGTTGGCCCATCAGTTCAGCCAGTTAATTCGCGAGTTGTAGATTCTTGGTCCAAGCCATCAATCGGTTGGGTGAAGTGCAATGTGGATGCATCCTTCTCTGCGACTGAAAATAAAGTAGGCATCCGTATGTGCTTACGTGATGAGGAATTTTCTCTTCTTATGGATGTCCTTTTAGGAGAAACAATGGGCTTATATCTAGCTATTCAGTGGGTCTGTGAGTTGAACTACAAAGGCGTGATCTTTGAATTGGATGTTAAGTGTGTGATTGATGCTTTTAATTCCAACCGTCCTTCAATTGCGGAGTTTGGTACTTTAATTTCCACTTGTAAGGTTCTATTTTCTTTTTTTAATCACAACTCTCATGTCAAGTTTACTAGGAGGAATGCTAATAAAATTGCTCATTCTCTTGCGGGGGTGACCATATTGTCAGCTAGTCCTCAGAATTTCTTTGATGTACCTTCATGTATCGCCACTTTGATTATTAATGAATTACACTAGGTGCATTTTGTCAAAAAAAAAGAAGGCTAAAGTGCTCCCGGGGTCTCTTATCTTTATTTAAAGTAACGATTTGGTCCTTTATCTTTTTTTTGTCCTAAATCAGTCCTTTATGTTTTAAATTTTTGACACATAAATCCTTTTCTGTCCCAAATCAGTCCTTTATGTTTCAAATTTTTAACACATAAATCCTTTTTTTTGACACATAAATCAGCACTGTTAACGGAAAAGGATTTATGTGTCAAAAATTTGAAAGGTAAAGGACTTATTTGGGACAAAAAAACATAAAGGACTAATTCGTTACTTTAAATAAAGATAAGGGACCCCAGAAGCACTTTAGCCAAAAAAGAATAGACGGAGTAACATTTTAGAAGTTAAGAAAATGGAGAGACTAAAATTGTGAAAATAAAAAGCTGAGGAACTAAAAACGGAGACAAAAAGCAATTAAACCTTAAACTACGATAAACAGAAGGCTTAAAGGTACTTTTAGTCCCTGCAAATGTCAAAATAATCCAGTTTAGTCCCTGCAATTCCAAAACTTTTAAAATAGTCCCTGCAATTACTAAACGTTACTACTTTTAGTCCCTGCTGTTAGTTAAGGGTTAACACTGTTAGCTTTTGATGATGTGGCAGCATTTGTAGGTGATGTGTCATTACACGTATGCAGACACGTGTTTGGTAGTTGGTGATGTGTCATTATTCTTTCACTTTCTCTCACTTTCTCACTTTCACTCTCTCACTTCCTCGCTTTCACTCTGTCACTTTCAGTTCATGTGAGAAGAAGACGAAGCGAAGAAGAAGAAGAAGACGAAACGAAGAAGAACAAGAAGTTGAGAGGTTGAGTGAGTTTGTTGAAGAAGCGACGAAGCGAAGAAGACGAAGTTGAAAGAAGAGGAAGTTGTTAACTGCAGTGACGAAGCAAAGAAGAAGACGAAGTTGCGAATGTAAGCAATCGAAGAAGAAGACGAAACGAAGAAGAACAAGAAGTTGAGAGGTTGAGTGAGTTTGTTGAAGAAGCGACGAAGCGTAGAAGACGAAGTTGGAAGAAGACGAAGTTGTTAACTGCAGTGACGAAGCAAAGAAGAAGAGGAAGTTGCGAACAGTGGTGACGAGTTCCAAGACAAAGGTCAGGTTTTCACATGCTCTCTTCTTTTTTTGTACTATTTATGATGTAAATAGGAAAGTTAAGGGAAAGGGGACCACCATGTGGGTCAAATTTTGTATTGTTGTTGACTCTGAACTTTGTATTGTAGTTGTTTTGAATCTTGCCTTTATTGAATGCTTTCCTTGACTTCATTGAGTTGTTTAATTAGTTAAGTTAGGGTTAATGTCTATAATGGGTCTGGGTTGTTATTGGAAATGTCTTTTTTAGCCCTTTGGTAGTTGCTGTAGATTAATGTCTATTTTTGGTCTCTGATAAGTAGCCCTTTGTTGTACAGCTATGTCTATTCCTCTTGTGTTTCATCATGATGGTAAATTTGTCAAGAATAGGATACTTGAATATAAAGGGGGTATTGAGTCAGTTGTTAGTGGTCAGGATTTGGATAGGTGGAGTTATTTTGAAGCTAGTGGTTTAGTGAAAGACTTAGGGTATGAGGCTGATACTTATACTTTATGGTGGAAGATTGATCAAGAAGTTGTTTTTAGGAGGTTTGTGAGTGATGCTGATGCTATGGAATTATCTGCACATGCAGTTAAGGTTGGAGTTGCTGGTCATATTTACATTGAGCACATTGAAAACTATGGTGAAGAAGAAGTAGTGAATGAGCCGAAAGAAAATGTTGTTAATGAGGGAGGAAGTGAGGATGGTAATGAATCAGAAACTTATGAGGAACTCAAGGGCATCACTTTGGATGAGAGTGAAGAGGAGAGAGCACATGGAAAAGATGATGATGATGGGTTTCATGATAATAATCATGAAGAAGCACAAACACCACCTAGAGTTACAGAACCAGCAATACCAACCCCTGAATCTGGATCAAGAGTTGTGATCAATGGTACCCCATATAGAATGAAAATGAAGGCAAACAGAAGAATAATAAGAAAGAAAAGAGATGTTGGTGCAAGCTCTAGTGCACCAATGGAGGAAGTGGATGACCAAGAAGATGAATATCATTCTGAAGAGTTAGTTAGTAGTGACCCTGATGAGGAAGGAAATGAGGGAAGGATTAGGCGTCCTAAATATGAAAAATTTAGGCCTGCTGATCTTAACAAGAATTATCAGTTTAAAGTTGGCTTGGAATTTACTAGTTTAAATGAATTTAAAGATGCAATTAGAGAGTGGTTCATATTAAATGGTAAAGAGATGCATTTTTTAAAAAATGACAAGCTGAGGGTGAGAGTTGAATGTAAGACTAAATGTGGTTTTTTGGCCCATGTGAGTAAAGTTGGTCACAAACAAACTTTTACAATGAAAACATGGAATGGGGCCCACAATTGTGGAAGAGTATTAAATAATACTAATGCTAGGGCTAGGTGGGTGGCAAAGTCAGTATTTTGGTTAGGAACTATGTAATTTGGTTTAGCAACTATGTAATTTGGGTTAGGAACTATGTAATTTGGTTTAGCAACTATGTATTTTGGTTTAGGAACAAACTATTTAGGTTTAGGAGCTATGTATTTTGCTTTAGGAGCCATGTATTTTGGTTAATGAATTATGGTCTTAAAGAACCTATGCTTCTATGTAGCAAGTTATGTAGCAAGTTATGCAGCAAGTTAATGAATTTGGCTCAATTATGCAGCAACTTTCTGTTTTGCAGTAAATGTTGTCTTATTTATGTTGCAAGTTAATGAATTTGGCTCTAATATTTTATTAATCTCTAAAATTAACATAATACTAAAAAGAAAAGGGTTATGCACAATCATTATAAGCCAGTTTTGTATTTTATTCCTCTACTGTTTTGCAGATTCCTCTATTTATGCAGCAAATGTTGCATCAGTTTTTTATGTTGCATCAGTTTTGTATGTTGCACCAGTTTTGTATTTTGCAGATTCCTCTAATGTTGCATCAGTTTTTTATCTGTTATGAACCAAATTATAGGTCTGTTATGCAGCAAAATATGCATCAGTTATGCAGCAAAATATGCATCACTTATGCAGTAAAATTTTGCATCAAATTAAACATAATTTCCATTACTCAAACATAACACACAGCTTGTCACATTTCATAACCCTAAACATAACAACCTAGAACTAGAATTACAAAGATCAACATCATTGGGTTGGTGACTAACATCCCTCCTAAACCAACCCAAATTTCATATAAGCTACATACAGAACTACAAAAATCAAAATTCCTTGAATCCACTTCTTCCTCTCATCTAACAACTTCTGCTTCTCATCTAACAACTTCTGCTTCAGTTTGCGAATTTTGTTAGACTCCCAATCCTTAAATATTTCACCACATTTGCAATCACATGATGTATTTGATGCCTCTAGTTGCTTTGGAATTTCTTGAAATGTTTGGAATGGTTGAACAGTAACCATAGAAATTTTGAGGGCATCTAGTTGATCATCCCAAACATACAACTTACAGCTTGCTCCTCTCACCTGCACACAATAAATCCAATTCCAAAAATGACATAAATTAATTCAGTTAAACAACATAACAACCAACATATGAACCCTAATTCCCAAATTTTACTTACCCCCCAATTAACACACTTCCAGTACCTCCTTTGAGGGTTTTCAACAGAATTAGAGATAAATAATCGCATAACATCTCCACAACCACAAATAGGCAGTCGCCCTTGCCTTGAACCACCATTGGAAGATGCGTTGCTGCTTGTTGCCATTGGAGAATATCGTTTCTGCTTAAAGGGAGAAGATTCGAAAAGAAGAGAGAAGATGGAAGAAGAAGAAGAAGAAGAAGCAGAGAGAAGATGGAAGAAGAAGAAGAAGCAGAGAGAAGATCGTTTCTGAAGATGGAAGAAGAAGAAACAGAGTGAAAGCGAGGAAGTGAGAGAGTGAAAGTGAGAAAGTGAGAGAAAGTGAAAGAGTAATGACACATCACCAACTACCAAACACGTGTCTGCATACGTGTAATGACACATCACCTACAAATGCTGCCACATCATCAAAAGCTAACAGTGTTAACCCTTAACTAACAGCAGGGACTAAAAGTAGTAACGTTTAGTAATTGCAGGGACTATTTTAAAAGTTTTGGAATTGCAGGGACTAAACTGGATTATTTTGACATTTGTAGGGACTAAAAGTACCTTTAAGCCTAAACAGAATGACATGTGCAATGATACTGGGAAAAGAACAAGGGTAGGCTACATAGTCCGAGGACTTCTTTATCCAACCGACTTGATTTTCCTTGGCGGTGCATAGCTTGTCTCAATTTCATTGGCATAAATAAATTAATTATAATTCAAAAGGGACAATATCTTAGAAGTAAGTGTAATCTATCATTATTCAATAGTTAAATCCTTGAAAGAGTGTTCCTTTACCATTCTCCTATTCCTATATAGTACTAGTGTTTATGTTTATCTAAAAGATTCACAAGTCACATAGTTCAATGGAAGACAGTGTAACAGAAGATGAAAGGTATCAGATTCCTCCAATGAATCATAGCTCAGAAGATGGATCTAAAAGGGATGATGATGATGATGATGGCAAAGAAGAAAAGAAAGAAGGGTTTGTCTCAACAGAGAAAGTGAAACAAGAGGATCTTTATGATAGTGGTGGTGGTGGAGGTATTATTAACAACTTGATCTCAAACCTTATCACTCCATTGAGTCCGAGAAATGGGAAAGCTTCTACTGAACATGAAAATGGAAATGGAAATGGAAATGAGGTGTTTGAGAGAGAGGAAGGAACTGCTGTTGAAAATAATGGTGGTGAAGCTGATAAAGGGGTTTTCAGCAATTTGGTTTCTAATTTCTTTCATTCAACTCCAAGTGAAGGTGAAGAAGGTGTGGTGCTAGAAACTGAGAAGAAGCACAAGGAAGTTGAGGTAATTATAGGTGATGAAAACAAAATCAAACGGCAAAAGACAGAGAATGGCGGTGGAGGCATTATTCGTGAAATTGTTTCTCATTTACCTCCTTCACTCCCAGGTAAATACAACAAAAACTTTATCATTTTTTTTTCTTAGATGAAATGGCAAAATAAACACCACGTACACCCACTAACACTACTCACACTCGCGGAGCCGACGTTCACATGTCTTGAAATTGTCAAGACAATCAATAGAACTTAATCATTTTTCATGCTTTGTTTTGACTAGATGATGCTGCTCCCACAGCAGACGAGGCCACTATTTTGATTAACTGTCTTGTTCGTGACTAAGCAGAGCAGTTACTTCATGATGATCACAATGCACACATATTGGATTCTTTTGGAGTGTATTATTATGGATTTAATTTGTGCTTTAAAAAAATGATTGTGCACAAGTCCTTGAATATTGTATGGTTTGTACCGTTGTATTCATTAATGTACCTCAGTTTGGACTCTTCATATAATTATGTCCACCATAGGTTCAACACAAGTAATCTATTGTCCATTATATTTCTTGTTTTGGAAATATGAAGTTGGGTGCATCATAAACTTTTCTTTTGATTGATTTATTTAAACATAACATAACAAGCCAAATTTCGAATCCATGCTCAGAGTTATGCACATATTAAATGGCTCTGATAGTAGCTCAACTAGGATTATATCTGATAGAGAGAACCTAACCTATTAAATTCCTTACCCCAGTTTGGACTCTTCATATAATTATGGGCAAACACTTCTTACAACCTCTATTATGGTGTCAAAATGATCCAATTGTCCATTGGATATCCGGCCTGTCCATAGTAAAATTCATCCAATCCGTTTGTTACAAAAAAAATATTATTGGATTGGATTAAATCTATCCACTTATTTTGTGGATAGTTGTGATCCATCCATTATATTTTTTAAATCGATTTGATTACAACAACTCCAAAATCAAAATTCATTGGATAATTATAAAAAAAAAATTTTAAAAAAAATTCCTGAAAATAAATTTATTTAAAAAAGTCAGAATCAAATAATATATTATATAATATATATTATATAATTATATATATATATAATAACCACCACCACAAGCCAGTGAAGCCACTGGCCTCCGGAGCTCCACCGTCGACCACCACCCGCCGCTCCTCGCAGTGTTCGCCGCCGAAGCTCCACCATCGGCCACCACCTGCCGCCGTGTCAGTCGCCGGCCGTCGTGACGGTCGGCGGAGCTCCGCCATCTGCCACCACTACCGTATATAATTATATATATATATATATATATATATATATATATATATTTTATTAACTGAAATATTTTTTTACTCATAAAAATATTTTTTTATTAAAAGGTTTTTTAAGTTTTAAAAATATTAGTGGATGGATTGATCCATTAAAAAATTGCTAATGGATAGATTGGATGGATTTTTTTTGTAAATGGATGGATTGGATTGGATTTATTTGGCACAATTTTAATAGATATAAATAGATAAATGGATTATCTCCAATCCATCCATTATAATCCAAATCCAAACCCATTAAATTCATCGATTTTGACACTCCTACCTCCGCTACTTACCGCCATAACCTACGAAATGACCAAAATATCATTAATGAAAGAAAAACTTCTAAGCGCATCCTTTTTTTTGGGAATCTTCTACGACAACATGGTATTGTACCCGTTCGGTTCCATAATGCCGCGTCGTATCTCTTGCTAAACACCCTCATGTGCATGTATTTTTAACAGGTACGTTCGGTACTATAGTACGGTACCTGTTAAAATCACATTAATTCATGTTATTTTAACAAGTAAGGTAAGGCTGTATAGTACCGTACTTTACCTACATTGTAATTAAAGACCAAGCTCGTGCCATTCTCGTTCTCAAGTGCTGCTGCTAAACCAACCATAGGCACCAAGCACCCACCCTATGTGAAATATAAAAACGGCTAAATAGCATTTTTGGTTCTTTATCTTTGCTTTAGGTTTCATTTTTGTTCTTAACCTTTTTTTTGTCCTGTTTTGGTCCCTCATCTTTCATTTAGGTTTCATTTTGGTCATTTATCTTCTTTTTTTTCTCACTTTGGTCCTTTACCTTTCATATTTGTTTCTGTTTGGTCATTTTAAACAAAAATACAGAAAAATGAATACACTATGAATGTGCTCAAGAACACCAAAAACACCTCGATTTCTTGTTTCTTGAATAACTCATGCAATATGCGACCAAATTGAATGAAACTGGACTCTAACTTGGATAAAATTTCGAAGGAAATTCAATGGAACCAAAGTTAAGCTCAAAAAAGTGCTTATGCACAAAATCAATTCTGGAAACAAAATCTTGAATTTTAAGTTCAAAAAACCTTCAATCTCAACAATGGTGATTTTGCTATAGAGCACCAAATTGAACGATTCTTGAGCCTAAAATTCTCGAAATTAAACAAGGAATCAGAACGTGGCAAGTATTTTGTTCAGAAAAGCGCTCAAAACACATATACTGTCAAAAAGCAATTCGCATCTCTAAAATGTGTTTTGGCTCTTATTTGCTCATTTCTCAACCAACTTGCGTCAAACCAATTGCATTCAACTCGTATTGAGTGCAGAAATTGATCTATAGCAAGCCTCTCATCCCCTGGAGTGTCTTCTGGTTCACCACCACCAGCCGACTATGACAACGATCCCCTCGTAATATCAAGCCTCGTGATCCGCGTGGGATTCTGCCCCTGTACTCTAGTGTGCGCCACTACAAAAAATAAAAAAATTAATATAAATAATATTAATTAAAAAAATACAAACATACTTCTGGATTTATGCCTAAACGATAAATCCGGATTTATCATTTAGGCATAAATCCGGAAATGATTCTCTCCCGGAAAAACACAAATTGATATATCCGGAAGTATGTTTGTGCACCAGATATATCTCAAATGGATATTTCCGGAACCAAAATACTTCCGGATATATCCATTTGTGCTGTTTTCGGGAGAAAAACACTTCTGGCAGTGTGTTGTACGAGATAATTCTGAGAAGAAAAAAAAATCGTCCTTACTTTCTACTCCGGATCTATGTGAGTTGTGTGATGTTTCAATTTGATTTTTTAAAGTATTAGGGGTAGGATTTGAAGATTGGGTAAAATGGGGGGTACAAAAATCGTGAGCCTAGTTGAGTCTTGTAAGTTGTAAGGGTTTTTTTTATATACCCCCACTCCATCAAGTTATACCCCCATCAAATTATGATAAACCGAAAATACCCCTATAAAACTTGTCGCTTGGATTTATCTAATTAAATATAAATCCGTTTTTGGATTTTCCCCAAAACGGATATATCTTTTAGGCTAAAGTGCTCCCGGGGTCCCTTATCTTTATTTAAAGTAACGATTTGGTCCTTTATCTTTTTTTTGTCCCAAATGAGTCCTTTATGTTTTAAATTTTTGACACATAAATCCTTTTCTGTCCCAAATCAGTCCTTTAACTTTCAAATTTTTAACACATAAATCCTTTTTTTTGACACATAAATCAGCACTGTTAACGGAAAAGGATTTATGTGTCAAAAATTTGAAAGATAAAGGACTTATTTGGGACAAAAAAAACATAAAGGACTAATTCGTTACTTTAAATAAAGATAAGGGACCCCGGGAGCACTTTAGCCTATCTTTTAATTAGATAAATCCGTTTTTGTAAAAAACCAAAAACGGATTTATATTTAACTAGATAAATCCGGTTTTCTAAAATAACAAACGAATTTACCTAAGAAATACTTAAATCTGTTTTTGTTATTTTTTAATAACGGATTTATGGCTAAAGTGCTCCCGGGGTCCCTTATCTTTATTTAAAGTAACGATTTGGTCCTTTATCTTTTTTTTGTCCCAAATGAGTCCTTTATGTTTTAAATTTTTGACACATAAATCCTTTTCTGTCCCAAATCAGTCCTTTAACTTTCAAATTTTTAACACATAAATCCTTTTTTTTAACACATAAATCAGCACTGTTAACGGAAAAGGATTTATGTGTCAAAAATTTGAAAGATAAAGGACTTATTTGGGACAAAAAAAACATAAAGGACTAATTCGTTACTTTAAATAAAGATAAGGGACCCCGGGAGCACTTTAGCCCGGATTTATCTATTATTAGATAAATCCGTTTTGAATTCAAAACGGATTTATCTAATAAATAGATAAATCCGTTTTGTAAAATAATTAATAAATAAAAGTGATAAATCTGTTAAAAAATTAAAATAATTTTTTTTAAAAAAAAATGAAATAGATCTGAATATCGGTTGTCTTTTTGTTCCGTTTAGTGTGTAGATATTTGTTAACATGTGACGATGTTGTACGTCGTGTGAATAATTTAGGCTAAAAAATTGGTTTTCGGGCAACCTACTCCGTTTGTAATGAAATCACAGTCAGTAAATCCGAAAAAAAATCAGGCATCAAGAAACTTCAAGAAGAGACCTTCTTCAAGGACTGCGGGGGTTAAAATCTCAAATTCCATCGTTTACTATTTTTTATTAATTTTTTGAATTTTTCATAAATTACAAAAAATTTAAAAAAAATTTGCATAACCTTATTTTGGTTTTACTAGTTTTTTAGTGGTGTTTTTATAATTTTTAGATTAGTTTTGACTCTTTAACGGATTTTTAGTAGTGCTTTTATAACCATTTTTAAAAATTAAAATAGGGTTTGGACATGAGAAGTAGACACCTTCTTCTGTCATGGTGATTTAGGCCGCCATGGTGAATAGCGGTAAGCCTGTTCTCACTTGAATACTGAGTTGAACAAATTTCCATTTTGGAGTGAAATGTTGGTGTGAAAAGAATGAGGGTGAGTGTGGCTATTTATAGGAATCATCACTGATTATCCACCGTTGATATTGTAGGTGCGATCTAGACCCTGAAAAAATATATCCGTTGGGGCACAGTTATCAAGACGAACAAAAGTGGGTCGTTGATCAAATCTGGCAATGGAATCGTGTCCGTTAAAATTAAATAAAAACGGATTTACCTATAAGGGACATACATCCGTTTTGGTAATTTACGAAACGGATGTACCTTACTGCTAACTACTTCCGTTAGCAAAAACTGTAATAACGGATGTATGTTGACAAAACTTACTTCCGTTATGATATTTTTTGTAAAATGAAAGTAGAATTTCTTACGTAAATCCGTTAGCCAATTTTTAGGATAAACAGAATTATGTCTATTTCAGTAAATCCGTTTTGAAATTTTCTTCAAAACAGATGTACGTGTCTGGTATGTACTTCCGTCTTTGTAAATTTCAACAGGGGTATTTCTAGAATAAATTTTCTGGTGGGGGTATAAATTGAAAGAGTGGGGGTACAAAAAATAAACTCAATTTGTAATTGCAGCAGAGGGCCCGGCCCAAGAAGCCCATAACATGAACATGCTTTCCTTTGACAGTGAAAATGGTCAAAAAAAAAGGGTCAAGGTTCTCTCTAGCTTTTAGTGAGATAAGGTCTTCTAGAGTATACAAATATCTTTAGGGGTTTGGTGAATATTAACTGATGGTTAATAGCTGAGTTACATCTTTTACACATAAAACTTTGTGTGTTGTCTAATTTCTACTAGTGTGTTTCATTGGTTTGAGTATTACATGCTAGACTTATGACACTTCAAGGATATGTTCTACCGAAGTTATTGTGAGATATCAATGAGTTATTGAAGCTTTGATTACTTTCATCTTCAACATTGATTTCTTCTTGTTTGGTAAGAGTATTCTACCTCAAATTTCCTTATATAAAACCTGTTACTTTGTGTCAATGGTGACTAAAATAACAAATCTACAAATTCCAAAATAGCTAGTCTCATACAGTTTTCAACAGCCTCAAATTGCAAGTTTTCAACCAAGAATATAAGAGATTAGTTTCATAGAGTCTCGAGGTTTACAGTATATTCAGTTTATCTAGTTACAGTTTCTTGGTTTTTGTTGTTAAACCTTGATACAAAATCTGAAAATAGAAAGAGCAAAAGTGCAAAAAAAGAGCAAAAGTGCAAAAAGAGCTAAAGAGCAAAAAAAAAAGCAAAAGTTGCAAAAGAAAGAGCAAAAGAGCAATATATTATTTTCTGTCTTCTTGTCCATAGGTCTTCTTCAATATTGTTGAACCTATGGCTGAAGAGTATCAAAACTGTATTCCTGAATATGAAAGGGAACCTATTCTGGGGGGTTTGGCTCAGGCTTCAAAGAGTAATGTTGAGTATGCTCTTAGGGCCCTGGTAGCTCAGATAATCTCCAACAAAGTCCTAAACAAGAAGATTACAAGATCCATTATGTTCAAAACGTGGGATCAATATAATGACCTAAAAATCACAGATATGGGGGACAATAAATTCCTATTTACTTTTCCATCTATGCAAAGTGCAACTGAAGTTCTTGAAAGAGGTCCTTGGTTTGTAATGAACCAGCTCATCAGTTTACAAAGGTGGGGTGAAGGTATACCTTTTAAAGATATTAACTTTGATTTGGTTCCATTTTGGATTCAAATTCATGGCCTGTCAATTCATGAAGTTAATCCATCAAATGTTTATATCTTGTTAGAAAAAGTAGGGAGAATTATTGAGGTTGATGATAATTTTAACTCAGGATCAGCTTCTACTCATTTCCTAAGGGCTAGAGTGATGATAAATGTTAAGAAACCATTATGGTCTGGTTGTTGGTTACAAAGAGATGTTAATGAAAAAATATGGATTGCTTTTAAGTATGAAAGGCTGCAAGGTGTTTGTTTTGGTTGTGGTTGGTTTGGTCATGAGTTGAAACACTGCAAAATTCCTAGGTTAATGGCTGCTTTTGATAAAAGAATACCAAAATATGGTGATTTTCATGATAGCTACTAAACCTAGAGCTTTTCATAGAGTTCCTACTGGTGGTAATTATTATCAGGGCAGTCAGTCTCATTCTAATGAACCCTACCAGTCTAATCCAGAAAATGAACCTAGTCATGATTCTAATGAAAGGAGTGAAACTGACTCAAATGTCATACCTGATAACAGAGTCCAGATTGTTAATACAATAACTACCCAGCCAGAAATTATCCCTGATTCAGCTGGTTCTCATCAATCTAGAATAATTCGTAGGTTTGTTGGTAAGGATTTTAGGCTGCCTTCCCAATCCTCTCCACCTTATTTTGTAGAATTTCCCCCAAATGATGAGAGTTGGTCTGAACCAAGTGAGAACATTATACCTGCACAAGTAGAAGAGGCACTTAGTTTTAAGTTATCTCAAAGCTTAAACATCAAAAGAAGCAGGGAAAATACAAAATTGCTTATTTCTAGTGGTGAAAGTTCTGGTACAGTGCAGGAAGGGGCCAAAAAAGCTAGAGTTATTGCAATCATTGATGGCCAGATGATTATGGATGCTACTGAATTGACTGAGGAGGCGGGTCTTTCCATGCCCCCTAAAGTTTCAATGACTGCAATCACTTGGAATTGTCGCGGATTGGCAGCCTCCACGACAAATAGAGAGCTTGTTGACTTGTTAAAGGTCTACAAGCCTACCATTCTCTTCCTTATGGAAACTAGAGCCCATAAGGAGAGAGTTGAAAGAGTCAGAAGGAAATTTCGTTTTCAGAATTCATTTTGTGTTGAGTCTATTGGTACCTCTGGGGGAATTTGTTTATTCTGGAATGATTACTATGAAATACAAGTTCTTCATTCTTGTTCTAATTTTATTCACACAGCTGCTAGAGAAAGAAGAAGTGGATTTATGTTTGAATTCACTTTTATTTATGGTAATCCTACATTTGCAGCTAGGAGGAATCTATGGTCTAAGTTGTCTAGACTGAAGCCTTTATTTGATAGAGCATAGTGTTGTGCAGGGGATTTTAATGAGATGACTTCAGATATTGAGAAAGATGGTGCTCATGAGGTTGAGCCAATTAGAATGAGATTGTTTAAAGAATTTCTAAGTGATACAGAGCTGATGGATATGAATTTACAAGGGAATAGGTTCACTTGGATGAGTAATCCTAGGGATGGGTTAGTTACTAGACAAAAAATTGATAGAGTTCTAGCTAATTGGGCTTGGAGGAGTAACTTTCCTCATGCTGTGGCCACTGCTCTCCCTATCATTAATTCTGATCATTCTCCTATAATCATTAAACCTAAGCCTCCTTTGTCAAGTGGTCAATCTTTTAGAAATGAATCTTTTTGGGAGGAGCATAGTGAATGCAGGGATGTTATTTTTGATGCTTGGAAGGATTCTAATTCAACTGATCCCTGGGAGACTTGGAGTAAGAAGGTTAGAAAGTGTAAGAATGAGCTTCAATCCTGGCATACTAATACTTTTAAGAATGCTGCTAAAGAAATTCATGTTCTTAAAATTCAGCTACAGCATGCTCTAAATGCTCCTCCTAGGTTGGTTAATTGGGCTGATGTAGCTCAATTTAGGAGTCAAATTGATAAGCTTTGGCAACAGGAGAAACATTATTGGGGGCAAAGATCTAGGATTAAGTGGCTCAACTATGGAGATAAAAATACTAAATTCTTTCATGCCTCTACTGTTCAAAGGAGGGATAGAAACAAGCTTCTAAGGATAAAGAATGGTGAAGGTGTTTGGCTAGAGGGTCAATCAGAAGTTACGAAGGGAGTTTTCAACTTTTACAATGATCTTTACTCTGAAGAAACTCCATCTTGTATTGATGTTTGTCTTAAAGTGGTTCCTAATTGTGTTGATGGTTCTATTAATTCTAAGTTGGAGTGTCCTGTTTCTTTTGATGAGGTTAAGCAGGCTGTTTTTTATCTAGGAGCTCTCAAGGCTCCAGGACCTGATGGGCTGAATGGTCTCTTTTTTCAAAAGAATTGGGAGACTATTAAAGATGATGTCTTCAAGTCTATCAACCAATTCTTTTCTGAAGGAATTTTAGGTAAGGATGTAAATTTCACAAATGTTGCTCTTATTCCTAAAGTTCCTCACCCTGAATCAGTCTCTCAACTTAGGCCTATTAGTTGCTGTACCTTCATTTATAAAGTTATTGCTAAGATTTATGTTGCAAGGCTTAAACCTTTCCTTTCTGCAATTATTTCCCCACAACAAAGTGCCTTTGTTGGTGGTAGAATGATTCAGGATAATTTGGTCATTGCTCATGAAGCTTTTCATTTCCTTAAAAAGAAAAATGGGAATAGAGGGAAAGGTATTGCTATTAAATTAGACATGAACAAAGCCTATGATAGAGTCAATTGGGAGTTTCTTAGAAAAGTCCTTTTAGCCTATGGTTTCTCTGTTTCTTGGGTGAATTCTGTGTTAGTTCTGGTCTCTTCAGTTTCCTATTCTTATCAAGTTAATGGTTTCTCTTCCAATAGAGTGTTTCCTAAAAGAGGTCTGAGGCAAGGAGACCCACTGTCTCCTTACTTATTTATTTTAGTTTTTGATGTTTTGTCTAGGATGATTACTAATGCCTGCAATTCTAGTGATCTACATGGTATTAAGTTAGCAAGTTCTGCTCCTAGTCTTTCTCATCTATTTTTTGCTGATGATGCTATCTTATTCACTAAAGATTCTCAAGAGGATATTTATCAAGTAATAAATATTCTAAATTCTTTTACAAAAGCTTATGGGCAAAAAATTAATCTAAGTAAGTCTGGGATAATTTATGGAAGTAAGGTCAGTTATGATACTAAGATGACTATTGCTAGAATTGCTAATATTCCTTTGTGGGAGCATCCTGGGATGTATCTTGGTATACCAGCTGAGTGGGGAGGTTCTAAGGTTCAAGGGCTGGCTTGGATTAAAGATAGAGTTACTACTAAAATGGAGGGGTGGAAAGGAAGTCTTCTTAATCAAGCTGGGAAGGAAGTGTTGATTAAAGCTGTGATTCAGGCTATCCCTACTTACATCATGTCTATTTTGCAACTTCCTAAAACTTTCTGTGCTTCTCTTACTGCTGCTGTGGCTAAATTTTGGTGGCAATCTTCTACTAATAATAGAGGGATTCATTGGAGGAAGTATGTTGAACTTTGTTCTCCTAAGCTTCTTGGAGGTCTAGGTTTCAAAGACTTTCAAAATATGAATACTGCTATGTTGTCTAAACAAGTATGGAGAATTGTTAAGGATCCTGGATCCTATTGGGATACTACTTTGAAAGCTATCTATTTTCCTAATTGTGATTTTGGGCAAGCAATTGTTGGAAGGAATGGTTCTTGGGTCTGGAGGAGTTTATTGTATGGTAGATCTTTGATTACAAAGGAAGCTATTTGGGATGTGTGTCCTAGGAGCAATATGAGCATTGTTAATGATATATGGTTGGCCTCAGGGGAGAAAGCTCTTCTATTACCTTCTGCTTCTGTGTCTAAGGCTAGTGATCTTATAGATAGTTCTCATAACTGGGATATTCCTATTCTTAGGGATAACCTTCAGCCTAGTTCTGCTATTGAAATCATTAAAACTCCTATTTCTTGGACATCTTCTATAGACCAGTTAAACTGGCCTCATTCTAAAGATGGGAATTTTTCTGTTAAGTCTGGGTATAGATTGCTAGTCAATCCTATTCAGGTTAGCTCTAATGCTTCCTCTTCTAATGGGATTCCTAATGAGGTGTGGAAAATTATTTGGAATGCTAAAGTTCCTTCTAAAATGAAACACTTTATGTGGAAAGCTCTTCATAACTACCTCCCTACTAAAGATGCCTTGTTTAAAAAGAAAATCTCAATTTCTCTAAGTGTCCTTTTTGTAAGTTAAATCATGAGACCATAGAACATCTTCTGTTATTGTGTCCTTGGACACAACCTCTTTGGTTTGGTCTTCAAATTGTCCATCCTCCTACTCCTATTGGGTTAACTACTTTTTATAATTGGTTTCTAAACACCTTTCTCAGTTTCACTCAAGATACAGATCTTAAATTGTCTAAGCTTATTTTCATTCTGTGGAATATTTGGAAGACAAGAAATGATTCTATGTTTAATGATAAGACTCCTATTCCTTTGGAGGCCCTTTTTAGGATTAAAGCTCTTTGGATTGAGTTTGTTAGTGTTTCTAGTGGTCCTGTTGTTTCTAACCCTTCTCCCCCAATCAACATTCCTAGTAAAGTGAAGTCTAAATGGAAGCCACCATTGGGCCTTGCTACGAAGGTTAATTGTGATGCTGCTTTTAACAAAGCAACATGCACAGGTGCTATAGCAGTAATTTGTAGAGATTATCAAGGAAGAATTCTTACTGCTAGTCATAAGAAAATATTTGCAAGATCTTCTTTGGTTGCAGAAGCCATTGGGGTGCGAGAAGCTGTTTCCACTGCTACATCTCTTCATCTTCATCTTCCGGTGATTGAATCGGACAACCTTCAAATCGTTGACTTGTGCAAAGCCAATAAAAATAATGCAGAGATTAGTGTTCTATTAAGAGATATTGAAGAGTTAAAATTGAAGATTGATGGATGTAGCTTTACCTGGACTAATCGTGAAGGAAATAAGCTTGCTCATGAGGTTGCTTCGCTGGCGTCTAAAGGAAGGCTTCTTAGCAATTGGACGGCAAGACCTCCAGATTCAATTCGCAGAATCATTGTTGATGATTGTAAGGAATGTTTTGATCCAGGTGATTTGAGATTTGGCAATTTCGATTGACTTTGGAGAGCTGCATGTCTTCAATCGGGGTTGGTTTTGAGTAATTTTCGAAGTGTAGTTGTTATCTGAGAATAGCTTCGCTTGATTTGGAGGTTTGATTCATCTGGGGGTTGATTTTCATTGAGCTTCAATGAATCTAAGGTTTCGCTGGTTTCGCTGGTTCGTTTTCTGTTAGTTGCTTCGAAGAGAATGAAGTAGTTCGTGTGTTTTATGTTTTATGTTTTTGTTTGACTGGTTGTTAGTTGGACCATTGGTTTGGGCATGCTCTTGTTGGGCTCTTGTTAACCTTTGGGTCTTATTTGTACCACCTTAGTTTATTTTGATGCTCCCATTTTTCTTCCTTTGCTTGTATTGGATTAAATTGGGGCATCTGATCTTTTTGTTGTATTTGGTTGAGGCATTGCCCATTTCTATAGTAATCAGTACAACTTGACCAAAAAAAAATGGTCAAAAAAGAAAATGGTCGCTGATTTCGTTTATATTCAACTCAACTAGGGATTTAGATTCTCTCTCTCTCTACACACACAGAGCAAGTGGCGGAGCGGCCTCGCCATCAGGCTGTTGGTCGGTGCTGACGAAACACCAAAATGGTTAGTCTTCAACCTCATATTACAATTACACGTTGACATTGTTTATTTTTGTATTTAATTTTCTTGTTTGTGGAACCAATTCCCCTCATATTTGATATTTATATTTCTATTATTTCTAATCTTAATGTCGAGTTTCATTCCCGCATAGCTTGGTCTGCTCAATTTTCGTGGTCCAAGGGACAATGTATATCTGTGTGTGATGTATATTTGAAAATTTATATTCTTTCTGATGTTTTCCACTGCCACTGGCAATGTTTTTGCAGAGTATAGAGTTTAATTTTTGACATTGTAGATTAGAAATTGAATTAATATTTTGATTGGTGATTGCCTTTTTCCAAACATATTTGTATGAATCATTAGTCTGATCTTAAAGTTTCATGGTTTTGAGGATTATGCTGTTAATTATGATTTGGTGGTTGACTTTAGTTCCTTTAGTCCTTATGTTTCTTGACTGATAGATAATTATTACTCTTTTTGGAAATGAATTCAGCTTTTCAATATGTTCTAAGTACAATTTGGATAAGTTATTTTGTTTTTTTTGCTGGCCATGAATAATGTTGGAAATTTCAATACCATGTCTACTCGTATTATACTTGCAAAGATCTTAATTTTAGTACCACGGGCATAGGTTCACCAAAACTTTATTTTGATTTTGTGTATCATAATTGTATAGACAATACAGTCATCATGTAGGATTATTTCTTTGGTCAAAAAAATGTAGGATTATTTCCAGTCAAAATGATCTTGGAAGTTGTAAGTTCAGTTCTGTTTGAGCATACAACTGTTGATTAGCACTAGTAATTGCTTTTTCATGCCATAGGAATTATTCATTGATGTGGTTGGATATATTCTTTAGTGGTTTATTTTCTTGTTCATTCTGAATCTCTGATCCCTAAATTCAGTTGTTTAGTTTTCTTAGTTAAAGAGGGTTAAGTCAGTCGCATACTCAACCTACTTTTCTGGCTTGCTTTCATCTTCTTGATCATGCATTTGTTCTCTTTTAATTATTATTTATTTATTTATTTATGCATTTGTTCTCTTTTTATTTGTTTACTTATGTGGTTGTGTGTGCTACAGTGATTTTCTGTTTATCTTTATATGTAGAATATCTTGAATCTTGAATTTTAACTGAGCTTTTCTCATATATATTTCAGGCAAGAGGGTTGAAGAAACACTTGAAGCGGCTCAATGCTCCTAAACATTGGATGCTTGATAAGCTTGGTGGTGCCTTTGTATGAACATTCTGAGGCTTTGTGTCCTTATTTTTTTTCTTCCTGTTTTCTGTTTGAACTCATGCATTCAATTTGGTTCGTTATACAGGCACCAAAGCCATCATCTGGACCACACAAATCAAGGGAGTGCCTGCCTTTGATTCTTATCCTGCGAAACAGACTAAAATATGCTCTCACATATAGAGAAGTAATTGCCATCTTAATGCAGCGACATGTTCTAGTTGATGGCAAGGTTAGGACAGACAAGACATATCCTGCTGGTTTTATGGGTATGTGATGCGTTAGAATTCAATGGCACATGAATTGCTAAACTTTTGATGTTAGTTTATTGCTTTGATTAATTGGACAATGGTTGCAATTTTCCATTGTCGTGTCAGTTTGAGATGTAGTGAGTATTTAGACAATTTGAGTAGGTTATTTTGTCAAAAAAAAGTAGGTTATTATTCTTAACTTTCATTAGTGATTATCTTGTTCTAATCTCATTCCCTCTTTCAGATGTTGTATCTATTCCCAAGACAAATGAAAATTTCCGTCTGCTCTACGACACAAAGGGTCGATTCCGTCTCCACTCTTTAAGGGATGATGAGGCAAAGGTCTGGCTAATCCTTCATAACATCTGTAATTTGGACTCACAAAATTACACTGTTTTATAAATGGCTGTTCTTTTTATACTGTATAATGTGTGTAAACCGGCTGGTGCCTATTGGATGAACAAATTTTAGGCTTCATTGTATTTTGAAATCTTGTTTGAATATATCTTGGATTTGTAAATATTCTCAAGGCACAAGTAATAATGCCTGCAGGATATGAGTATCTTCTATACAGAGTCTCCCTAGTACTATGTCGTTGTTTCTTATTGCACATGCTTGTCATGTTAATTATGTACCTTTCCTTATAGTGATTTATAATCTCACTTCTGTTCCCAACCTTTTGCAGTTTAAACTTTGCAAGGTTCGATCTGTTCAATTTGGGCAGAAAGGGATACCCTATCTGAACACCTATGACGGCCGCACTATCCGCTATCCTGATCCACTTATTAAGGCTAATGACACCATCAAACTAGACTTGGAACAAAACAAGATAACTGATTTCATCAAATTCGATGTGGGGAATGTTGTTATGGTGACTGGAGGAAGGAACAGAGGTCGTGTTGGTGTCATCAAAAACAGAGAAAAGCACAAAGGAACTTTTGAAACCATTCATGTCCAAGATGCCACTGGCCATGAATTCGCAACCCGCTTGGGTAATGTCTTCATTATTGGGAAAGTGACTAAGCCTTGGGTGTCTCTTCCTAAAGGCAAAGGTATCAAATTATCTGTCATTGAGGAGGCTAGAAAGAGGCTTGCTGCTCAACAGGTGGCAACTGCTTAAATCTGAATAGATAACATTCTTGGACAATTTAGCTATTTAGATAATTTGTAAGACTGCTTTTTGGCTAAGTGTAAAATTAGTTTTGTTTTTAGTTTAACATCAAATTTTGAAATAGAGTTACCCTATCCATATTGGGTCTTCCAAATTGTATCACAATTACTATGGAATAGTTGTGATGTATTTATGATTGAGTATCAGAAAGCTTGGCTTGCTCAATTTTTATTTAATTAGTTATGTTGTGATACTTGTAATGCATGTGAACTTCAGATCTTTCATGTAAAAAGCCTTAGAATAAATCAAATACAATGTCAATTTTGGTAAGAGAAAGTTTGCATCATCCTAAAGATAAACATTAATATTTTTTTGGTAAGAGAAAGTTTAGGTGAGTTGGGCGTCGGGGGTTCACCAGGGTTAGCTAGATCAACATTAATATTAGGTGCTCCAACAATATTGTTGTCATCTTATTCTTCATTAACTTCTTCCATATTTTTTTTGGTCAAAACCTCTTCCTTGTTTTAATTATCAAACATGTAATCGCCAGTGTCTTCAAGAACATCAGCTACAACAATCATTGTCGAACTTAATTTTGTCATGGGAAACATTCAATTTTCATAATCTCACCGTCAAAAAGCTTGTATAATTTGCATATCTCTTTTGTATTAGTTTATAAGTATGACCAATTATTAGCAGCAAAATGAACAGTAGTTTGGAACACACTATCATATGGATTTTCTAGATATAATATCCTTCGAAAAGTATGATGGTATCTCTCGTAAAAGGCCCTAGGAATAGCTAAACTCTCCATACAATAAAAAATGTATTAGAAATCCGATACATATAATACTCAAATACATATCATAAACTAAATAAATGAAATAAATAGATTCTTACATCATTTGGATGAACAATGGATTCCAATTTTTTATATCATCATCTTCCCAGTTTATAGCCAACAGTATGAAGAACCTAAGCTACCCACGTGAAGCATATCTAAACTACAATGATATGCTTCCATTTCCTCATTCCGGCTATTAGAAAAGTTATTAGTTGACATTTTCAATATCTGAACCTTTGTCACACAACATATAACAATACAACACATTTGTTTTTAAAATTTAATAAAAGTATAGTCTGAACAAAATAAAAAAAAAAGATTTAGTTATAGAAGTGATAAAGGTATAAACAATCTAAATTTGTTCACCGTCTTAACAACATAAAATTTTAAAAAGAAATAGATTGTAAATATACCAAAATTTGAGCTGGCAAAATGGGCTACTCGGCCCACATCGGGCTCGGGCTTTTACGGTCCGGGCCAAAAAGCCCGGTGGCAATTCAGGATCAACCTTTTCGGCCCAAGCCCAACCCTATGCGGGCTGTGGGCTTTTTGGGCTAGCCCGCATTGTGCGCCAATTTTTTTTGTATTTCCATTTAACGGACTGAACTGTAAACAAAATTGCATAGAATTAATTCATCACTTTTCAGTTTTCAATCATTTAAGTAACACCAAATCAATGTAAGCTTGTCGTAAAAAAATGTAAGGCTTATATATTATAATACTAAGAAAACCAGCATGTTGATAAAGAGAGTTTTTTTTTGATACAGTACAGGATAAAGAGAGAGTTTGACTATGAGTGTAGTTGTGTTTTGTTTAAAGTGATTCTATTTATATTGGCTATAAATTGGGTTATTCTGTCTATGCAATTTTTTTTACTAACTTTGGGTAGCGCAGCAATAATATGCACCTTTTTTAAAAATTCATGGGCTTGCGGGCTACCCATGGCTCGGCCAGGCTAGCCCGACATGGGCTTGAGCTCTTGTGGACCGGGCTAAAAACCTGGGTGTAAAAACGGACTCATTTTCTTCAGCTCAAGCCCCTCCCATATTTTGGGCTAGCCCAGCCCGACCCATTTTGCCAGCTCTAACCAAATTGATAATTTATTGGTCAAAATATACTTATATGGTAATTATTCCAAATTGGTAATTTATTGGTCTAATATACTTATTAAGAGATTAATTTTAGCTTTAACTTTAAATAATTCTTTAAATTTAAAAACCAGGTTAAAGATGATTGCTTGCAATACTCTTTTAAGTATTATCCATAAGACTAACTCAACTGACAAATGCCGAAATTGTTAGGCTGGATATTGTAACTCCCCAAATATTTAATTAATTATTTAATTAATTATTTAATTAATTTATTCAATAATTAAGTGTGAGAATTGTTGAAGTTGGGAATTATTAGTATAGTTGCTACGTTGACTTTTATTTAATTAATAGGTTAATTAAGTGTAGAAAATAATATTAGAGTAATAATAATATATTATTTTATGTGGGCTTATGTTTATGTTAGAATTAGTAATATAAGGGGGTGTGAAGAGTGGCCCATGAGACTAATCAGAAAAATAAAGAGAAGTATAAGTAAGAATTAAAATTAAATTAGGTTGTCATAAGCTGAAAGAAAAATAAGGATTAGAGAAAACCTAGAAGCAAAGAGAGAAGGGGGCTGCGCAACTTTGGTGAAAAATAGAGAGGGGGCTGCGCATTCTTCATCCAAGAAGGGAGGTGACTGCGAAATCTTCAAAACCCAGGTAAGGATGGGGTTCTAACTCTATAATAGGGTACATGAAGGGCTTTATGTGGGAAAATAAGGGATCCTATATGTTTGTTTAATCCTTGAAATCTATTGTTGTTGTTTGAATATATCTGTTGATGATTGAAATCGATTTAGGGGTTTTTAAACCCAATGATGCACAAAATCTAGGTCACTGGGCGCCATGGGCGCCGCCTGCTGATGTACTGGGCGCACTGGGCGCCATGGGCGCCGTATGTGGCTGCCCCTGTTGTTTGCTGGGCGCGCTGGGCGCCATGGGCGCCGTATGTGGCTGCCCCTGTTGTTTCTTGGGCACCATGTGTGGCTGCCCCTATTGTTGCTGGGCGCACTGGGCGCCATGGGCGCCGTGTGTGGCTGCCCCTGTTGTTGCTGGGCGCACTGGGAGCCATGGGGGCCATGTGTGGCTGCCCCTGTTGTTTGCTGGGCGCACTGGGCGCCATGCCTGGCTGCCTGTTGCTTGTTGTCTGTTGGTTGCTGGGCGCACTGGGCGCCATGGGCGCCATGTCTGGTTGCCTGTTGCCTGTTGTCTGTTGGTTGCTTAGCGCACTGGGCGCCATGGGCGCCATGTCTGGCTGCCTGTTGCCTGTTGTCTGTTGGTTGCTGGGCGCCATGGGCGCCATGTCTGGCTGCATGTTGCTTGTTGTCTGTTGGTTGCTGGGCGGCGCACTGGGCGCCAGGGGCGCCATGTCTGGCTGCCTGTTGCTTGTTGTCTGTTGGTTGCTGGGCGCACTGGGCGCCATGGGCGCCATGTCTGGCTGCCTGTTGCTTGTTGTCTGTTGGTTGCTGGGCGCACTGGGCGCCATGGGCGCCATGTCTGGCTGCCTGTTGCTTGTTGCCTGTTGGTTGCTGGGCGCATTGGGCGCCATGTGTGGCTGCCTGTTGCTTGTTGTCTGTTGGTTGCTGGGAGCACTGGGCGCCATGGGCTCCATGTGGGGCTGCCTCGTTCGTTTGCTGGGCGCATTGGGCGCCGTCTTGTGGGTTGCTGGGCACTTTAGGCCCACGGTTGGCTAATTGTTGGTTATGTCGTTAAATTGTTAATCGTTAACTTGTTAAGTTGCTAAGTTGTTGGCTCAGTTGTTGATTTGTTGATGATGTTGCACCTAGTTGTGATCACTATTGTGTGAAGTTGGCGACGTGTATCTGGTTGAATTGCCTCTATTTATTGGCAAGATATTATGTTGTAGGCCTATGGCCAACGTTGAATTCCGTTGTTGTTGTGTTGCTATGTAATCATTGTTGATTGTTTGTGCATTTACATCGCGTCGCATACATAGCATTTTCATGTTGGAGCTATGCTCAAAACACGATGGCCTGGACTGGCAAAGCGACGTGAAGGCTTATGCCTTGTTGATGGCTCTATTTTCTGGCAGATTTTTACGACGACGACGGGAGTTCTGCTCCAATGGTACCACATGCATGTGCATAGTATTGGGTCGCATTCATATTGCATACTTAAGTGATTATGTTGATGACAGTGAAGTGGTGAACTTATGTCTTCTGATTCTAACATATTGTTTTTCATATGTCCTATTATATGGTTCGATATCTCACCCCTTCTGTTTGAATGTTACCCTCCTGTTGGTAACGTGCAGGTAATCACGAATGAAGGCTGCTTACCTTCGTTAGATCGAGTCGGTGTCGTCGCTCTGATACGTAACACTCGGGGGGGATGAACACTTGTTTTCCTTATTCGCTATGTTATTTTTATTGTTGAAACTAAAAGTTGTTACTATTAAGAGTTTTGCTAAATCTGAGCTGTCTTAAGTTGGTTAAAGATGCCACGATTATTTTGAATTGACTTTTGTTGTGAATCCGCTGCGTAGTATTGAAAGTTGACTTGTTTTAAAGACTAAAAGGATTTGTTTATTGGTTCATCCAAGTTAGCGTGTTATGTATCTGATTTCACAGGCAAATTGATTATGTTGTTTTGTTTTTAGTTGAAAGTGTAGCGCTCCATTTATTTGGAAATTTTTATAACTCTGATTTTCGTATTATTTTACCGGGTAGAAATGGGGTGTTACAGATATCATGTCCCGGGTTCGAACCCAGGGACCTCACAATTGTGTGCGTGAGTTTCTAGTGGTAATTCGTCTACAAACCAAAAAAAAATACACTTTAAGTACTTATCCTCCAACACTTAGGATATGACTCGGTGAAATTAATGTGAAAATCACTACTTTGAAAATAGGATCCACCAACTTGGTGGGAGCCACATGAATCTCATCTAATCATGAAACTGTTTACCGCAATTTTTGGTAAACACCGCTAGTTACACGTGTGTGTTGCTTGCGAGACCAACTAGAAACATCTCAGAACATTTGTGGTAAGTTTTTTTTACTAACTAGTACTATACCCGTGCATCCGCACGGGCCGATCGCGTTACGTCATACGATTACTTCAAATAGAAACGTTAGTTTGAAATCTCATTAATCTAAAATCAATTGCAAAATATAGAGGATGACTTGCATACGGACAGGTGCTGTCGTGTTCTTTTTAGGAATGAATTTAGACAGTATTTAAATAGTCTGAACATTACCCCGTGAAAATGAAGAAAAATTTAAAGTAGATAAAAAGGGAGTTTCAAATAAAAATTTGATAAATATTAAAACTAAAAATGTAAAAGTATCATTTAAAAACAATATGTGCATTTATCCCGTGTGTTTTTATATATCAGTACAGTGTTTTTTATATATCAGTGTTGTTATCCAATGTTTTTTTATATATCAGTGCAACAATCCCGTGTTTTTATATATATCATTGCAATTATCCCCGTATTTTTTTATATATCAGTGCAGTTATCTCATTGTTTCAATTGATTATTTGAGTTGTTTAGTAGATTATTGTAGATAGTGAAAGATAGATAGTAGATTATCAATAACAAATATTTATCCCGTGTTTTTTATATATCAGTAACAATTATTTGTCCTTTTTTAGGTATTAGTTACAAGTATTTGTCGCGTGTGTTTTAAATATTAATCAGTTTAAATAGTCACTAAGCATTCTTGTTTTTTTAGATAGTAGTTTTCAAAAACTATAATTATCAATGGCAAATATTAATCCCTTATTTTTTTTATATATCACTGCATTTATCTCCGTGTTTTTTATATATCCCTGCAGTTATCTGGTAGTTTCAATTGATTATTTTAGTTGATAGTAGATTATAGTAGATAGTAAATTTGTTAGATAGTAGATTATCAATAAGAAATAATTGTTTTAAATATTAATTAGTAATTTAAATAGTCATTAAGCCTGCTTATTTTTTAGATAGTAGGTTTGTAGTAGTAGGTTTCAAAAAATTTAATTATCAATGACAAATATTAATCTCGTGTTTTTTAATATATCAGTGCAGTTATCTCGTAGTTTCAATTAAGTATTTTAGTTGATTAATAGATTATAGAAATAGTAAAAGAGAGATAGTAGATTATCAATAAGAAATATTTATTTTAAATATTAATCAGTAGTTTAAATAGTCATTAAATATTATTGTTTTTTAGATAGTAGGTTTATAGTAGTTTATATATTTGTGTTTTTATATATCATTGCAGTTATCTCTTAGTTTCAATTGATTATTTGAGTTGATTAGTAGATTATTGCAGTTATCCCGTATTTTTATATTAGATTATTTGAGTTGATTAGTAGATTATAGTAGATTATAGTAGATTATAGTAGATTATTGCAGTTATCACGTGTTTTTTTATATAGTAGTTTTATAGTAGTTTTCCAAAATTATAATTATCAATGGTAAATATTAATTATAAATTGTCAAAAAAATTTATAAATATCAATGGTAAATATTAATCCCGTGTTTTTTTATATATCACTGCAGTTATCCCGTGTTTTTTATTTATCAGTGCAGTTATCTCGTAGTTTCAATTGATTATTTTAGTTGATTAGTAGATTATAGTTGATAATAAAAGTTAGATATTAGATTATCAATAAGAGATATTTGTTTTAAATATTAATTACTAATTTAAATAGTCATTAAGTCTTCTTGTTTTTTAGATAGTAGGTTTATAGTAGTAGTTTTCAAAAATTTTAATTAAAGTAGTGTTTGTATAAATTTAGAAATTTAGTTAAAAGAATTAAAGTGAAGTGATAAGAGAAATAGAATAATTATTTATGGGAAAAGTAAAGTAAAAAAAAAAAAGGAAGAAAGAGAGTGTAAAGAAAAGTTAAAATGAGGAAAGAGAGTGTAAGAAGAAAGAGAAAAAATGAAGAAAGAGAAAAAATGAAGAAAGAGAGTGTAAGAAAAAAGTGAAAAGTAAGAAAGAGAGTGTAAGAATAAAGAGAAAAAAAAAGAAATGGAGTGTAATGACATTTTTACCCTCAAAAATTTGAGGTGTCTTTTAGATAGAATGAGGGTATTGGTAAAATCATATGTGGTGAATTTGTATAAATCTATAAATCTATAGTAGATCTATAGTAGATCTTCTTGTTTTTTAGATAGTAGGTTTATAGTAGTAGTCTTCAAATTTTTTAATTAAAGTAGTGTTTGTATAAATTTAAAAATTTAGTTAAAAGAATTAAAGTGAAGTGATAAGAGAAAGAGAATAATTATTTATGGGAAAAGTAAAGTAAAAAGAAAAAAAAAGGAAGAAAGAGAGTGTAAAGAAAAGTGAAAATGAGGAAAGAGAGTGTAAGAAGAAAGAGAAAAAATGAAGAAAGAGAGTGTAAGAAAAAAGTGAAAAGTAAGAAAGAGAGTGTAAGAATAAAGAGAAAAAAAAATGGAGTGTAATGATATTTTTACCCTCAAAAATTTGAGGTGTCTTTTAGATAGAATAGAGGGTATTGGTAAAATCATATGTGGTGAATTTGTATAAATATAAAGTAGATGTTTGCGGTTTGTTATGAAAAAGGGTGATGATAGTCGTTTTTTAATGAAAGAAAACGATAATGAAATGAACAAGTGTTTAAGAAAAGAAATGCAGAAATATAATGAATTGCAGTAAAGTGCAGGAAGTGTAAATGAAGAAAAGAAGATTAAAAGCAGTCGATTGCAGGAATTCGTAAAGAAGAACAAGTAAATTGCAGAATTCTTTTAAAGGAATGGTAAATACATTGCTGAATTTAAAGGATTGGTACACAGATCACATACATTGTTCGTACTTGACTCGTTTTCTCTAACGCGGAAGTATGAGTGTTTTTTCTAAACTTTGTATAAAATGAATTGCGACTGTTCTATGTACAGAACTACTATTTATAAAGAAAAACTAATAACCGCACAACGGTTTCAAAACAGCGGTTTCAAAACTAAGCTAACTGTTTGGCTAATTCGACCAAGTAACTGCTCTATCTTTCGACTACATTGCCGTTGTCCCTTTCGACCAGCACTCTTTGACTTAACCTGTTATCTGGATATTGTTCATCTTCCTGTCGAACTACTGGCTTCAGCTTTCCAAATTTCGCTAAATTATGCGCTACGCTGATTCTCCTTGGCTACCACTTTCTGGTGTCGAAACATTGCTCTTTCTTCTTGAATTTGCTAAGTCAAGCCTTGTTGACTGCATTTAATTTTAGCCTATCGAAAATACAGGCTAACAGAAACACACAAGAATAGATATTGAATCGGCGAGACCTTCGTGTCGTGTTTCAATTTGTTCATTCAATTCAAGTATGGCCAAATTGGATAAGTAACAAATAAATAAGTATTATATTTCGAGAAAAAATGTAAAAAAAATCATTTCGAATTGTTCAACTACGGTTCAATTAGGTTCGACGTCATTCTGAACAGTTTGAATAGTTCCGTAGTCAACTGTCTGGTCCGATTCTCACGACACTTCGCGAGAGTCTTAGAAAGACAATGATAAAGAAAATGTTGCTTACAAGTGAAATGCTTGCACCCCTATTCTTCCATGCTCTACTGTGTATGGATTAGTGTTCACGCTCAAACCATAGCCTCGAAATAACATGGGAGACAACCAGGACAAGTGCCATTAATCTTCAAAGAAATCATAATGGTTTTGAAATTGTCCAAAAAGAAGACTTCCTAACAGAGTTGGAGACTTCATCAGTTGGAATGGAAAGCTGCATTATGAATATTATTATACTGTTACAGTTCTACCTACGTATGGTAGTGCTAAATCTAAGGCAATATGCGACATTTTACATCCCCATTTTAGACGAAAGTAAAAATTCAAATCGTAGGAATTACGCTGTGGAAATCGTAAGAGTTGCCCATTGAATCTTGTTTTAACTTCGTCATGTTCAGTGTTGAATAGATCTTATGCGCTTGACTTCCTGTTAAAATTATTGGATTTGGACGGAGAAGAAAATAATGAATAAAGACTCTAAAATAATCTTATCATATATGATGAGATAATAGAAAATGTTAACCACTAACTCTTATTTAATTATAAAGAACACAATACACAACTCATAAAGGGAATAACGTTTAACACACTCCAATAGGACTAGTGGTGACTCGAACCAGCAACATGTCGGATACAAATTATGTTATGCTCTTCTAAACCAATTTAAGTTAGCAGCATCAGTGCAATTATAACATCATACACACCATGGTTCAAAAATCATGCTAAGTGGTTTACTTGGTCAAAGAAAAGTGACATTCTTTTGGTGGCTGTCCCCCACTCAAAGATTGCAGCTAAGAAAATAAATGCATGGAAGCTACAAAGGCAATGGTATTCAAATAAAGGACCTAGAACACTATAAATAAGAGAACTAAGTTTTAAGCCAAACCATTCAAATCCATACTAATAGACCCATCAGTCACAGGACTACAGGAGTCCCTCCAAAAATCATCACCAATGAGACTTCATCTAGTATTGTTGCTTTTCTTTATACCCATATTATGCTTGATAAATTTCAATGTTTATGCAAGCCACTGCCTTGGTCATGAGCAATTCTCCTTGCTCCAAATGAAGCACAACCTTGTATTCAACCCTATCAAATCCAAAAAACTTGTTCATTGGAATAAAAGTAGGGATTGTTGTCAATGGAATGGCATAGCTTGCAACAAGGGGCACATCATTGGTGTAGACTTGAGTGAAGAATTCATTACTGGAGGCTTAGACGACAATTCAAGTCTCTTCAACCTGCAATATCTGCAGAATTTGAACTTGGCTTACAATGACTTTCGTTCATTAATCCCTACAAAGCTTGGCATGTTAAAGAACTTGAGGTATTTGAACTTGTCAAATGCTGGCTTTGAGGGGCAAATTCCAATTGAGATTGCTCATCTCACAAAGTTGGCTACTCTTGATTTGTCTACATCATTTACCTCACAGTTTATTCTAAAACTCGAGAAGCCAAATATTGGAATGCTTATGCAAAACCTTACAGAAATCACACAACTATTTCTGGATGGTGTAAGGATATCTGCTGTTGGTAAAGAGTGGTGCCATGCCATAACTTCATTGCAAAATCTTCAAATCCTAAGCATGTCATCATGTAACCTCTCAGGACCAATTGACACTTCATTATCAAAGCTCCGGTCACTCTCCATAATTCAACTGAGCTTGAATAACATGTCAAGTCCAGTGCCACAATCCTTAGCAAATCTCTCTAGATTGACAACCCTGCAGCTTAGGAGTTGTGGTTTGACAGACATTTTTCCGAAGGAAATCTTCCAAATACAAAGTCTAAAGGTCCTTGATGTATCAGATAATCAAGATCTCGGTGGTTCCATGCAAAATTTTCCAGAAGAAGGATATCTTCAAACCTTAAATCTTAGCTTTACAAATTTCTCAGGAAAGTTACCAGATGCTATTTCCAATTTGAAGCAGTTGTCCATGTTAGATTTATCTAACTGTCAATTCAATGGAAAGCTCCCTCTTTCATTTTCCGGACTCACCCAACTTGTTCATTTGGACTTGTCATTCAATAACTTCACTGGCCCTATTCCACTTCTCAACAAGTCCAAGAACCTCAAGTATTTATCACTTTTTCAAAATGATTTTACAGGACCAATTGCATTTATTCATTGGAAGAGTCTTTTAAATCTCACTCGCATCAATTTGGGTGATAACTCGCTCCAAGGGAAAGTTCCCTCAACTCTCTTCACCCTTCCATCACTGGAAGAACTTACTCTTTCTCATAATAGATTTGATGGTCTTTTGGATGAATTCCCAAATTTGCCTTTTTCCACATTGAGGTTGGTAGATTTAAGCAACAACAAATTACAAGGGCCTATTCCTGTTTCTATGTTTCATCTTAGAAATCTTGGTTATCTCCATCTTTCTACAAATCAATTCAATGGCACTATACAGCTAGATATACTCCAGAACCTGCAAAATTTACATGTATTAGGCCTTTCACACAACAACTTGTCGGTTGATGCCACCTTCAAAGATGGAAGTTCCTTTTCATCATTTCCCCGTTTTACAGGTTTAGCTCTGGCTAGTTGCAACTTGAAGGAATTTCCTACTTTCTTGAGAAATCAATCCCAATTAGTTGCTGTAGACCTATCTGGCAACCAAATTCAAGGAATAGTACCAAATTGGATATGGAGATTCAATTCCATGGTGTACTTGAATATTTCCAACAATTTACTGACAAGTTTGGAGGGTCCCTTGGATAACCTTAGTTCCAATATGTTTATGGTTGACCTTCACTCCAACCAACTTGGTGGGTCTCTTCCCATTTTCACAAAAAATTCTGTCTATCTAGACTTCTCAAGCAATAGATTCACCCTTATCCCACCTGACATTACAAAGTACCTTCGTTTCACATATTTCTTGTCCCTTTCAAACAATTCATTTCATGGAAACATCCCTCAATCCTTTTGTAAATGTCCTACACTGAGAATGCTTGATCTTTCTCACAATACCTTCAATGGCTCCATTCCAAAGTGTTTGACCTCAAGAAGCAATGCTCTCAGGGTATTAAATCTAGTTGGAAACAAACTATCAGGTTCTATATCAGACACAATTTCAAGTTCGTGTAATTTAAGATTCCTTGATCTCAATGAAAATCTCTTGGGGGGTAACATTCCAAAATCATTGGCCAACTGTCAAAGGCTAGAAGTCTTGAACCTAGGAAACAATGAGTTAAGTGATACATTTCCATGCTTCTTAGGAAATATTCCAAGCCTTCGAGTGTTGATTTTAAGGTCAAACAAACTCCATGGTCCCATTAGATGCCAACATAACACTGGTAGTTGGAAGATGATTCATATTGTTGATATGGCCTCCAATAATTTCACTGGAACACTTCCGACAACACTCTTTCATAGTTGGAGAGCGATGATAGGCGATGAAGATGAAAGTGGAGAAAAATCCGGCAATTTACTTTTTGATATGTATGATTTTCATCATTCAGTGCGTTACAAGGATATGTTGGCAAGTATTGACAGAGTTCTTGCTACAAAATTAGCCTTGCTGATAGAAGCCTTACCTCGTTCAACAATTGAAAACATGTTTTCATACTTCATCAATACATATCAATTGCAATTTGGTGGAGCCTACTTGGATTCTGCTACTATTGTCAGTAAAGGCTTGCTGATGAAGTTTGTGAAAATTCCATATGCTTTCACTTCCTTGGATTTTTCGTCCAACAATTTTGAAGGTTCAATACCAAATGCTCTCATGAATTTCAGATCACTGATTGTTCTTAACTTGTCACATAATGCTTTCTCAAGCCACATCCCATCATCTGTTGGAAACTTGACGCAGATGGAGTCCTTAGATCTGTCAAGTAACACTTTAAATGGAATGATTCCCACAAATATTGCAGGTTTATCTTTCCTTTCAGTTTTGAACCTATCCTACAATCATTTGGTGGGGAAAATTCCAGCAGGAACTCAGATTCAAACTTTTGAAGCAGATTCTTTTGAAGGCAATGATGGGTTATGTGGACCTCCACTAACCAAGAGTTGTAGTAATGATGGGGGACAAGGGTTGTTGTTACCATCATCTCCAACTTCTGATACACATAGTTCATTTGACTGGAACTTCTTAAGTGCTGAGTTGGGATTCACTTTTGGCCTTGGATGTGTGATCTTTCCTCTTATTTTCTGGAAGAGATGGAGGTTGTGGTATAGCAAACATGTGGAAGATTTTCTTTACAGAGTTTTTCCCCAACTTGATTTTGTGTATGAGCGTCATGGAGGCAAAAACTATAGAACTCTAAGGTGGATTTATAGCTGATTTCACAAAAGGATAGTGCAAACTTATCATTTTGTGATGCATTAAATAATGGAATATATAAAGAGGTACTATACTACATTTCTGGAAAAAGGATTTTCCTAAAGCCCTAGATGTATGTCAAAGTACTATACTACTATCACTAGACTTTTGTATTGACCAAGAAATAGGCGTTTGTTTTGTTGATCATGTCGTTTTTGATCCGCAAGAAATTTAAAATTGAACTCCACCCAAAGTTGACGAATGCAGGTCAAGTCATTAAATTTGAATGATCTTGGGTCATTAAATACCTACAAATTTAAAATTCAAAAGTTAAATAAGAATGAATATGTTGAATCAAAATAGATAATAAATAGCATAAAACTTCACAAGAGAAAAAATTTAAAATTATAACTTGATCCGATCTCACAATGCAACAAACACATCTAGGCTACAATGTTCTCCATAGGATAAATCACAATCAACTGCCAATGATCCACGCAATATTGGGCAACGATAATATTGTACCAAGAGGAGACAAACATAAGATATATATGTACTACCAATTTGAATATACATTTACCTTGTAACATAGGAACCTAACACTACAAGAATAAGGCTTATTTCCTACGGATATTTCCCACGGAAAACAGGAAAATAGTCCGTCGCAAATTGCAACGGATTTGCGACCAAAATCACCGTCGCAACTGTTTAAAAAAAAGGCGGATAAATTCAAGCTGAGGTTTCCGACGGGATCATAGCTCGTCGCTAATTTCTGACGGAATTATCTGTCGCAAACCCCTTAAAATCCGTCGCAAACCAACAATCCAAAATTAAAACTTAACCTCACTCTCGTTCTCTCCCTCAGAATCACACTCTCGTTCTTTCCCTCACTCTCTCCTCCCACGACCTCCTGTTACAGTAACACCTCCACTCTCCTCTGTCGACCTCTACCCGCCTCCTCCCTCCGCCGTCGCTAAACGTGCTCCTTAGCGACGAAGATAGTCTCCACTACAACAGATTTAACGATGGGCAGCGCTTTTTTTTAGCCATGGGCAGCGCTTCTGAGCGCTGCTTAACTTGGCGCTGCTGATTCCACTCCAACAATGGGCAGCGTTTAAAAAGCGCTGCTCATCGATAGCCATGGGCAGCGCTTCCAAGTCATTGATGCCACCTTCAATGATGGAAGTTCCTTTTCATCATTTCCCCGTTTTACAGGTTTAGCTCTGGCTAGTTGCAACTTGAAGGAATTTCCTACTTTCTTGAGAAATCAATCTCAATTAGTTGCTGTAGACCTATCTGGCAACCAAATTCAAGGAATAGTACCAAATTGGATATGGAGATTCAATTCCATGGTGTACTTGAATATTTCCAACAATTTACTGACAAGTTTGGAGGGTCCCTTGGATAACCTTAGTTCCAATATGTTTATGGTTGACCTTCACTCCAACCAACTTGGTGGGTCTCTTCCCATTTTCACAAAAAATTCTGTCTATCTAGACTTCTCAAGCAATAGATTCACCCTTATCCCACCTGACATTACAAAATACCTTCATTTCACATATTTCTTGTCCCTTTCAAACAATTCATTTCATGGAAACATCCCTCAGTCCTTTTGTAATTGTCCTACACTGAGAATGCTTGATCTTTCTCACAATACCTTCAATGGATCAATTCCAAAGTGTTTGACCTCAAGAAGCAATGCTCTCAGGGTATTAAATCTAGTTGGAAACAAACTATCAGGTTCTATATCAGACACAATTTCAAGTTGGTGTAATTTAAGATTCCTTGATCTCAATGAAAATCTCTTGGGGAGTAACATTCCAAAATCATTGGCCAACTGTCAAAGGCTAGAAGTCTTGAACCTAGGAAACAATGAGTTAAGTGATACATTTCCATGCTTCTTAGGAAATATTCCAAGCCTTCGAGTGTTGATTTTAAGGTCAAACAAACTCCATGGTCCCATTAGATGCCAACATAACACTGGTAGTTGGAAGATGATTCATATTGTTGATATAGCCTCCAATAATTTCACTGGTACACTTCCGAAAACACTCTTGCCTAGTTGGAGAGCAATGATGGGCAATGAAAATGAAAGAGGAGAAATATATGGCAATTTAATTTTTGATATGTATGACTTTCATCATTCTGTGCGTTACGAGGATTTGGTGGCAAGTCTTGACAAAAGTCTAGCTGCAAAATTAGCCTTGATGATAAAAGCCTTACCTCTTTCAACAATTGAAAACATGTTCTCATACTTCATCAATACATATCAATTTCAATTTGGTGGAGCCTACTTGGACTCTGCAACTGTTGTCAGTAAAGGCTTGCAAATGAAGTTTGTCAAAATTCCAACTACTTTCACCTCCTTGGATTTTTCTTCCAACAATTTTGAAGGTCCAATACCTGATGTGCTCATGAATTTCAGCGCACTGATTGTTCTTAACTTGTCACATAATGCTCTCTCAAGCCACATCCCATCATCTATTGGAAATTTGATGCAGTTGGAGTCCTTAGATCTGTCAAGTAACACTTTAAGTGGAAGGATTCCCACGAATATTGCAGGTTTATCTTTCCTCTCAGTTTTAAACTTATCCTACAATCATTTGGCGGGGAAAATTCCAGCAGGACCTCAGATTCAGACTTTTGAAGCAGATTCTTTTGAAGGCAATGAAGGGTTATGTGGACCTCCACTAACCAAGAGTTGTAGTAATGATGGGGGACAAGGGTTGTTGTTACCATCATCTCCAACTTCTTCTGATACATATAGTTCAATTGACTGGAACTTCTTAAGTGCTGAATTGGGATTCACTTTTGGCTTTGGATGTGTGATCCTTCCTCTTATTTTCTGGAAGAGATGGAGGTTGTGGTATAGCAAACATGTGGATGATTTACTTTACAAGATTTTTCCTCAGCTTGATTTTGTATATGAACACCATGGCGGGCAACGGTATAGAACTCTAAGGAGGAGAGGATAAAACAAACTTATCATTTAGTTATGCTTTAAATAATGAAAAGTGTGCTCTATAAAGAGGTACTATACTAGTTTTCTGGGTAGAATACTGAGATGGGCACCTTATTTGTATTTTGATTTTCATCAATTGACATTTTACAGTAATAGTAAACATAATTTTCCTAGAACTCTAGATGTATATCAAAGTTTTTCATCTCTAGGTTTACTAAAACATATGTAACTATTTTTCGAGCAAGTGGTAATTAATTAAGACATAAAAAATTAAAACATTTTTCTTTGGAGTGAATTTTTTAGTAGGCTTAATTGGATTGGAGTATCCTAATAATACTCTTGCGTTAATATATTTTGCGGTTCAAAAAAAAAACTCAAAGAGATTTGAAATTCAAAACCCTTCTATCCCATTCTAACTTCACTTCTCACAAAAAAATATATTCGAGTAAATCTTCATAAATAGAAATTTGCAGTAACCTCAAAGGAGAACAATAGAATGTCAAAATTCAAAACACACAGAAAATGATGAATGAAAAAAAACTAAAATCAAAGAATGAAACAAAGAAATGAGCGCTATCTCACCTCAATTGCATCGTGAAGCTGTAACTATTCTATCTGTCTTTTGCAGCTAGCTTTGAATGTTATCCTGTACGGGTTTTGGTGGGAGTGTTACTGATATGGAAGGTGAGAGCCTGTTATGCGAAAAGCGGCTAGGGCATTTGAGTTTTACTATTGAGTTACCTCCTAGAGCAACTCATGCTTTGGAAGTACATTCAGATGTGTGTGGACCATTTGAAGTGCCCTCACTTGGTGGAAGTAGATATTTTGTATCATTTGTGCCTGAATTCGCCAGAATGTTGTGGGCCTCACTCATAAAATTCAAGCATGAAGTGTTTGCTGAATTTAAGAAGTTCAAGGCAAAAGCCGGGAAACAGAGTGGTCAACAGCTTAAAATCCTTAGAATTGATGGTGGTGGTGAGTTCAATTCAACGGAAATCAAGAAATTTTGTGAGGTGACAACTCCTTATACGTAAGGTAGTGCTAAATCTAAAGCAAGATTAGACATTTTACATCCCCATTTTAGGTGAAACTATTTTCTAACCTTCGTTTTCATTTCATTTTTCTAAAAAACATATCGTAGTAATTAAGTTGCGGATCAAATCGTAGGAATCACGCGGTGATCCTCGTTTTAACTTCGTCGACTTTTTAGTTAGTTTCCTATTGATAAAACTTTGTCCTTTTCGGGAAGAAGAAAATAATGAGTGCAGACTCTAAAATATTATTGTTGACTACAAAAAAGACTCTATAGTATTTTCCATAATGTGATTATTATGATGTTCGAATACAAGACTGTTGGAACTTTGATGTTCGAATTAACAAAGACACACAAGACTCATAATCTTAATAGAATTAATCACAGGCTCAATGTGAGTGACAACACAAGTACCTAGCCAAGCATGAACCAAATTCCAAACCATATCTACACTCAAAGAATAGATGGCTAATTGACTCATTATATTCAAAACAGAATGGACAAGCTGCATTATGATCAGCATTAATAATTCTACGTTTAATTAGCTTAGCCACACTTCGCTGCAAAATTCTCCAACCAAAAACCAGAATTTTAGAAGGTAAATTACACCTCCATAGACGCTTTGCTGCTGCCAAAAAAATCCACTCCTGCCAAAAACCAGAATTTTAGAAGGTAAATTACACCTCCATCATATAATATATCACCAAGTGAATTATCTTTTTTTTGTTCGGATTATTGTTGGCTACTCATGTTGTGTCCCAATGCTTTCAACCTCGTGCTTAAAAGCAAATTTCATACTAACCAACATCGAGTCGTATGTCCCAAGGTAGCTTATGTCCTAGAACCGACGGTGTTGGTTAACTAGCGTGAATTACTAAGGATATAAAAATGAGAAGGTGTTCTGTACCGTATCTCTGGACCTGTACCCGATCTTAGACACAAGGTCCGATCCGAGATAGTTGGTAGGGGTTGGTCTTGATCAACCGAGCTCCGCTTCCGATCCGGGGCAGGTGGTACCTGCGAAGACACTCCGATGCTCAAGTCAGCTAGAGAGCTAATTAGAGGTAAAGAGTAGGAAAGAGTGTGTACCTTTGGCATTGTATCAATGCTTTATTTATAGGTTTTGGAATCCAATGGGAACCATTGGATCTAGGTTTTTAATCTCCACCATTGATTGGTGGATCTGCATTTGGTGTTGGGCCTTAGTAATAAAGGCCCAATCCGTAACAGTTGCCCCCCAAGTCGGGTCGTCTTGGGGCGAGCTAGACTTGATGCCTTATCTGGACTTCGTGAGAGTTTTTGAATTTGAGGTCGGACCGTCGTGGCGACCTTCTTCAAGGCCGGAGTTATAGCCACAAAGGGGTGCCCCCAGCCTCAGAGTGCCCCAGATACGAGTCTTGTCACAAATCTTCGAGGCCGGGCTTATACCAGCAAGGGTGTCTGCCACCAGCCTCGGAGCGCCCGAGATACGGGTCTTGTCAAAGATCTTCGAGGCCGGGCTTATACCAGCGAGGGTGTCTGCCACCAGCCTCGGCAATGTTAAAAACGTGACCACCTGAGGGACTCGAGGTGTCAATTTAAAGTCGCCTTCAGGGCCGTTTACCAGGACTCGGCCCAGATCGAACTCGCCCTTCAGGGAAATGGCAACCTCGGCCATTTAAAATGTGAACACCTGAGTGACTCGAGGTGTCAATTTAAAGTCGCCTTCAGGGTAGTTTACCAGGACTCGGCCCAGATCGAACTCGCCCTTCAGGGAAATGGCAACCTCGGCCATTTAAAATGTGAACACCTGAGTGACTCGAGGTGCCAATTTAAAGTCGCCTTCAGGGTAGTTTACCAGGACTCGGCCCAGATCGAACTCCCCCTTCAGGGGTATGGCAACCTCGGCCATTTAAAATGTGAACACCTGAGTGACTCGAGGTGTCAATTTAAAGTCGCCTTCAGGGTAGTTTACCAGGACTCGGCCCAGATCGAACTCGCCCTTCAGGGGTATGGCAACCTCGGCTATTTAAAATGTGAACACCTAAGTGACTCGAGGTGTCAATTTAAAGTCGCCTTCAGGGTAGTTTACCAGGACTCGGCCCAGATCGAACTCGCCCTTCAGGGGTATGGCAACCTCGGCCATTTAAAATGTGAACACCTGAGTGACTCGAGGTGTCAATTTAAAGTCGCCTTCAGGGTAGTTTACCAGGACTCGGCCCAGATCGAACTCGCCCTTCAGGGGTATGGCAACCTCGGCCATTTAAAACGTGATCACCTGAGGGACTCGAGGTGTCAATTTAAAGTCGGAGGATCTCAGTGAGCGAAAGCGCCGACGTTCCTGCCTCGGGGAATTTTCCCGCTTTCTGGAACGTCGCCTCGGAGAAGAGGAAGCCAGAGATGAGCCGGGCCGAGGGGAACCCTCGGATCAGTAGGAATCATCAAGAGTTCCTATCCTAGGCGGAGTTCCGGTCTTGACGCGAAACTTTAAGGCGATCGTTCGACCGATCCCAAATCCTTCCCTTCAACCTCGGAATTCACTTCTACTAAGCAATAAATGTGAGGAAAATTGTAGTCGACCCATATATATTAGATGGTTAAACATTTACAAAGTCGGATAACATCACGCCCGTAGGCTCATTCCGAGACCTAGGAGAAACGTGGCCTTCCTGCGTTAATCTCTTCTTCATGATCGATATACTTCTGAGATCGCTGGAGGAACTCGGCAAGCGACTCAACTTGGTTGACCCCGACGTCTATCTGAAATAGACTTCCTTCACGAAGGCCAGCCTCCATGAAGAAAAGACGGAAGGAGTCGTCGAGGTTCCGAACTTGAGCAGCTTCTCTGTTGAATCTCTCTATATAGTCCCGGAGGAGCTCATTTTCTCCTTGCCGAATTGCCTGCAATACCTTCCGAGATTTAAGCTTCATCTTCGAGTGGGCGAAGTGTGCAGAAAAGAGCTTGGCTAACTGATCCCAAGAGGAGATCGTATTCGACTTAAGAGCCCTGAACCATTCCAGAGCCGACTTCTCTAGAGTAAGGGGAAAGGTTCGGCACTTTATCTCCTCTGGAACGTTACGGTATTGCATAACCGTGTCAAGGTAGTCGAGGTGGCGGTCCGGATCGCCAGTCCCATCATGCATTTTCAAACCTTCAGGGGGGTTCTCCAGGTGCTTTGGCACCGGGAAGTAGTCGATTTTCACTGTGAAAGGTCCTTTACGCTTTGCCGACCTCTCAAGGGGTGGAGACCGTCGGTAGCCATACTTGCCGGGGGATCCCCGCGAGCTAGGGCGCTGACGTTTCTGCCTCGGAGACCTTTTCAAATTTCCGGTACGTCGCCTCGGAGAAGAAGAAAACAGGAACGAGCTAGGCCGAGGGGAACCCTCAGGACCATAGGAATCATCGGTGGTCCGACTTGGGGGAGTCGCTGACCCTCGCCCTCCTCTACACCGAGGTGGAGTGCGGTGATGGTATCTCCTCCAAGCCGGAGATTGGTGGCGGACGCGGCCATGAGTCGTTCCACTTGAAGAGTTGCGCAGAGAGGAACTCCGATCCGGGATGTTACGAGCCCGGATCTCAGCAATCTGAGCTTCTAACTGGGTGCAGCATTGTCTTTCCTGTTGGTCGGCCTCGGCTTGCCGATTTAGGAACAGGACGAGCTGTTGAACAGCATCGACCGGTACCTGGACAGTCGGAGGGGGAGGTGGAAGCCGGTTCCGAGATGGGCTCCCATGAACCATAGTCGTAGCCGAGCTTCGAGCATGCACCGGGCTAAGGGGTAAGATGACCGCCACTCCTTCCGAAGTCACCTGCTGCAGGACCGGCCCTTCACCGACATTCAGGACAGTCCTATGACGTAAGGTCGGAGCCATCGTCAATCAAGGAGATGGGAGAGGAACTAGAGTACAAGATCCTCCCACTGTGGTCGCCAATGTTCTGTACCGTATCTCTGGACCTGTACCCGATCTTAGACACAAGGTCCGATCCGAGATAGTTGGTAGGGGTTGGTCTTGATCAACCGAGCTCCGCTTCCGATCCGGAGCAGGTGGTACCTGCGAAGACACTCCGATGCTCAAGTCAGCTAGAGAGCTAATTAGAGGTAAAGAGTAGGAAAGAGTGTGTACCTTTGGCATTGTATCAATGCTTTATTTATAGGTTTTGGAATCCAATGGGAACCATTGGATCTAGGTTTTTAATCTCCACCATTGATTGGTGGATCTGCATTTGGTGTTGGGCCTTAGTAATAAAGGCCCAATCCGTAACAGAAGGTATAGTAAAATAAGGTGTCAGAAGAATTGAAACTTAGATCATTTTCGTACTAGCTTAGCAATGTGGAATGCAACCCATTCTTTAAGTTCCAAATTGTTTTCCACTCCTCTAGTGTGAAATTTAGAAGAAAATGTGGGACAGATTGTTCTAGTTGTAACTCTCCTAATCTCCCAAACGAATAATAATGTTTAGCTCAAAACCATGTATGAGAAAAAACACATGATTTTCATTCCTCTCCATATATCACAACTCACTTATTCTAAGAACCTCCAAGAGATTTATAATTCAAAACCCCTCCATACCATTCTAACTTCATTTCTCTTCGACTTATCTAGTTCTAGGTAACTTTTAGAGTTCGGCAACAACTAAAATAGGAAGTGTTGGAGAAAATTATGCTTTCCCGAATAAAATATAGTCAAGTAGATCTTCATAATAGAAATTTGCAGGAACCTCAAAGGTAGACAATTGTATGGAAAAATTCAAAACCCACACAGAACATGATGAATGAAAAAAACAAACATTAAAATCAAAGTGAATTGAGGTTAACAAATATATGGATTACAAAGAAGATAAACTGCAACACAATGGGACGTGAGTTGGCAAGATTATCACAATATTTATTAAAAGAGAAATCAAAGAACAAAACAAAGAAATGAGGCTATCTCACCTCAATGGCATTGTGAAGCTGCTCAAGGAATGAACTTGCCTCTTGGAAGACTAAGCTCCTCAACAAAGAAGGGAGACTAACTTTTGCAAAATCCGTCCACAACGCCATCCCTACATACTACATGCAGATTGCTTGAATCCCTCAAAATATTTGCTCTCGAATGGACAAGTTAGCTCACAATTTCATTTGGAAAGGCTCCGCGAACAAAGGCATAAATTTGGTGGGCTAGGATACCATTATTCAACCAAAGAATTCTGGTGGCCTTGGTGCTCGAGTTGCTAGACATGTTAACACAGCAATGCTTGGCAAATTGGTTTTGGATATCCACCAAAATTCTGACAAGCGTTGGGTGAAGGTTGAGAGAAATAAATACCTAGGTGACAACTCTTTCTTGGACATCCCCAAGAAAACGGGTTCCATCACTCAGAACTCTATTATGAAGGCTAGAGAAAACCTTAGAGAAGGTTATGAGTTCAGATTGGAGAATGGTAGCTCCTCCATGGTCTTTCTATGGAAACCTGTCTCAACATGTGTTGTTCGTGAACATTCATGATACCCACCTTCGCATCCACGATATTATCTCCAATTGGAATTGGATCTTGGATGGCCTCTACACTGACCTTCCCAATCACATTGGTGACCACATTCTCTCCATTCCTCACTGCCTCAAACCCAACGGTACCAGATGAATTTACGTGGAGCAATCATCTAGATGGTATCTACACTACAAAATCTGGCCACCAGTGGCTCTTAGACAAACACCATACTTTACCTGTGGATGCCCTTTCGCAATGGAACTGGATTTGGCAATCAAAAGACCCTAAGAAAATAAAGCTCTTAATTTGGACAACTTGTCATGCTTCCCTCCCAACCAAGTACATGCTCCATAGGAGAGGAATGTCAAACACCCCGTTTTGCCAGCGTTGTAACAATGCTCATGAAGATGTTCTCCACTGCTTGAGAGATTGCAACCTTCCTCTTCTAATTTGGCACGTTATGGGTATCCACACACCCATTTTCTATCAGGGGTTGAACTCTACGGAGTGGTTTAAACAGGGGCTCTCGAACACTAAACCTACTCTATTCATTTCAGGTATTTGTGGCTATGGCGTGCTAACAATTATGTTTGCATAGCTCGGGAGAATTTCTACCCCTCTCAATTGCACCATACGATTTGTTCTTGCACTGCTCTCCTATCCCATTCATGCTTAGGATATATCCTTTCTTCCCCTGTTCGTGTTGTTTCGTTGCACCCCAGCAGAGAAGTCGCGGTTGTTCTCAAAATTGATAGAAGCATCTTGGGCAACTCGGGCCCTTCATTTTTTGTGATTTGCTTCGCAATGATGATGAAGCCTGACTCTTGGTGATTGAAGGATGCATCATATTGTTGATCTAGCCTCCAATAGCTTCACTGGTAGACTGCCTAGATCATTCTAACAAAGTTGGACAGCAATGATGGGTCTTGAAGCACAAGAAAAGATTGGCACTTTGTTTTTTGATTTATATGATTTCCATCATTCAGTGCGTATCACATATTTGTTGGCAGTTTTGGACAAAATTCTTGTTAAGAAACTAAACTAGCCATAATGGATGCAACCCTACCTCCTTCAATGCTTGAAAACTTATTCTCAAAATTTATCAATGCCTATCAATTTCATTGGGGTGGAACCTACATGGACTCGGCGACTGTAGTCAACAAAGGTTTGCAAATGAATTTGGTCAAAGTTCTAGCTATTTTTACTTCATTGGATTTCTCTTACAACCATGGTTGTAAAACTCGAGAGTCTACATAGACTCGTGAGGGGACCGTAGACTCGACTCGTAGACTCGTAAGAGTTTATGAACAAAAAAAAATTACACTAAAAAAATCGGTAAAATAATTACTGTAAAGTCAAACAGTATCAAACTATCAATAACAATGAAGACATTTCATCAATACATAAATATGGACTTACTATGTCATTATATGCCACATAATGATTTCAAATACTTAAGCATGTACAAAGATAAGGATAATAATTAATAATACACTTGATTCAGTAGCTTTAGAACAATAATAGTAATTCAAAGAGCAATAACACAGTAGCTTTAGAGCAATAACACTAATCCAACACTTGATTCAAAGAGCAATAAGACTATCCTTTTACTAATTCTAATTCAGCAATAATACAATAATAAGTGAAAATACATTTAAATGATTTTAATTTATCGTGTGTTTTTGTTATTAAAATTTGTTGAAAACACATTTAAATGTATTTTTTATATGCTACTGACAATATATGATTGTATTATATATTTATTTTATTTTTATAAATATTAATATTTTAGATGTTATTAATTTACAAATTATTTTGGGTTATGGAGGTGTTAAAATGATATCTATATTTAAAATCGGCTTTAAAAATGAAAAAAACTGATTTTGGGCTTGTTTACTCGGATACACCCCCTGCTTTGCTGCTTACACCCCTGATTGTGGTAAATTCGATAGAATCGCTTCAGACTCGCGAGTCTATCCGAGTCTACCCGAGTCTATCCGAGTTTACCTAAATTGCGATTCTACATGAAATTTGACTCGTTTTGGGGGAGTAAACTCGTAGACTCGTACGTGTTGACTCGCGAGTTTGACAACCATGCGTCCAACCATTTCGAAGGTCCAATACCTGAAGAGCTTATGAGTTTGAGGGCACCGAACGCTCTTAACTTGTCACACAATACTTTATCATGCCACATCCCATCTATTTAGGAAATTTGACACAGATTTAGTACTTAGACCTATCAAATAACAATTTGACTGGAAAGATTCCCAAACAAATTGCAAATTTATTCTTCCTCTCAGTTTTGAACATCTCCTATAATCACTTGGTGGGGAGAATCCCAACAAGCAGTCAGATTCAAACTTTTGAAGCATATTCATTTGAAGGAAATGAAGAGTTATATGGACCTCCACTAACCAAGAATTGGAATGTTGATGGGGGGCAAGGGTTGTTGTCCTCACCAGTCACCGCCACCATCATCTCAAGCTCTTGACACACATAGTTCAATTGATTGAAACTTCTTAAGTGTTGAGTTAGGATTCACTTTTGGCTTTGGATGTATGATCTTTCCCCTTATTTTCTGGAAGAGATGGAGGTTGTGGTATAGCAAACATATAGAAGAGTTCCTTTACAGGATTTTTCCTCAGCTTGATTTTGTGTATGAACGTTGTGGAGGGAAAAACTATAGAACTCTAAGGTGGATATATAGCTGATTTCATGTATAGTAATGAGCTAATGTATTATATTTGCATTTCCTTTTGTGTTTTGGATTTTTTTTGTCTATTTTTCTTTTAGTTTTTGTAAGATAATGACAATGTTCAACAGTGCCAAATATTATCTGCATACTTAGGTTCACCTGGCTTTAATCTTAATATTTTTCTTTTGTATTTGGCTTAGTTACTATTTTTAATGTATTTTCGAAATTGTTTTATAGAAAAAGTTAATAGTGAGAAATACAATGTTTAGAGTTTCAGATATACAAGTATAGAGAAAATTACTTGTGAAACATGTGTTAAATGAAAGAAAAATACTCTATCCTCTCATGAATAAAATTAAAATTACTTCTACTAGTGTTGAACATTTAACTAATTTGCAATATATCAAAATGTAAAATGTAATTTATGTCAAGCACATACTAAGTTATTTCCATCCACAAGTTGCATTTCAAAGGATTTTATCACTTGTCACTAACGTACTATTAGGAACACTATTATCCAAGACCAAGATCGTGGATTTATGCACACACAGAAAGTACATAAAAGATTTATTTTGTACCTTAAGGTGAAAGGTAAATATCATCATCCAGGTCCTCTACAAGTGACTAAAATTTTGGTAACTTCAAGTTTCCATTAGAAGCTGCTTCGGCTAAATAAGCATCCAATTTCCATCCATCAGAATTCAAATCAGTTATAATAACAAGCATTGTGCATAAAGAGACTAAGCAACAAATTCAGTACCTTTGAGAAAGCCGATTGCAGTTCAAGCAAGTGGAATCGAAGAGCATTGTTGTAATTGAACCTTGAAGCGCGAAGAAAACAGAAACAAAATTGATTTCCAAGCAAGGCTTTTGGAATGATTAGGAAAGATATTGGACCTAAAGGCATCCCAACCTCTCTGTCGATTTACCGAACGCAGAAGCCATCTCCATTCCACAATCCAAAACCCCAACGCGCGGAGAGAGTCGAGAGAAGAGATGATTTTCTGATTTTAATTTCCGGCTCATTTGTTAATCAAATAGGAGAAAATATTTAAAAGTGGGTATTTTCTTCCTCAATTACTCTTTTCGTCGATTCCTCTTTTAGGAACGTGTGTTTTTATACACTCAAAATTTAGGTAATGAAACTCTCCATTGTTTTGACAAATAGAGACGATCTCAAACAGATACGTTAACGTCTAGCCTACACAACCCAATTAGGTTGTGTACATTACAAAATGATGTTTATCTTAATGGAGTTGAGATTCTCTCGGTTTCTCAAAAAAATGAAGGGTTCTGTTATAGTCAAATTTTGAGTTTGAAATTAATTAAGTTGACACGTCAGCAAAAGGCAAAGTTTCGAGAGCAAGCAAGTTTCGAGCTGATGGGTGGATTCGAAATATTGGAGTCTCAAAGTAAGACTCTAAAGCGCGTGAAGGTTAGAAGCAGTTATTGATTAGTTTCCAGAGGTTTTCTGAAGCACATGGACAAGTGAACAGCAATTGTCAAGCCAAGGCTTATGTAGCAACATATGATTATCAATCATTAGTTAGTTATTATTCTAGTTAGTTTCGATTCGAGTGTGTCCACCATGCAAGTAGGTAGTTATCATTTGTAAACTCTATATATAGGTGTTTGTAAAATGGTTCTAGGGGCAAAATTCATAATATTCAGTAACTCTTACACGTCTAACACATCCGACTGCATAGGATCACAGGCAATTGTGGTGAAAAATGTATGTCTTTGCCATCTTTATGTATTTCGAATACCATTTTTCAATGAATATTTTATTTTGACAATTGAGTGTTCCACTCTTGTCTTTTGCTTTCTCTTACTTCATATTTTATCTTACTTCTCTTATTTTGATACTTAAAGAACTCATTATGTTCGCCCATTCATGGGTTTGATTCCCATGTTTTGTTTAAGTCATTTTTACTAGTCCAAACTTTGAATTCTACATATATTATTGATCTTGAGTCTAATTCCTGATTTGATTGATGAGACAATTGAATTCCTTTTTAAAAATCATGTTTTACCGTTTGAAATAATCCTAATCAAACTTGCCTTTGAACCTATGAAGTGGTGAACCAACGATTTAATTTAAGCCCTCTTTATTGAATTCTTTTTCGGATTCATTTGTTAAACAACAACATTTGTTGATAAACAGCTCGATTACCTAAATTTTTTGTGTATGAATATAAGTTAATATAAGCCTCATTCTAAATAAAGGTAAAATTTATAATGGATAACTAATACATTAGAAATTCGATGTATGCTTGTTGTGATATAAAAAGCACGAGAGGTGAGTAATAATAATAGTTGTCAAACATGCCATCGTCTAGCTTTTAAGACGTTTGTTAGCCTACACAATCATCTTAGGTTCTGTAGTTGAAATGATCCTCTCAAATGACTTTATTGTGCAGTGAAATCTCAGCCACACATTGAATAAGACAAAATGTGAGAGAAAAGATTATAAAAATTGAGAGTGAAGATTGAATGGTGGAGATTTAACACTTGAGACTGTCAAGTGAAAAGTCCAATAAAGAGAATTCATTCCCGATTGGGGAGAGTACAAAAGGTTCAAAACATTTGGTGTTAACTTCACGTGCTTTAGAAGAATACTTGAAACCTCATCACTAGCAACACCTCTTGTCCTTCTGCTTCATCCTAAACCCTCCTTCAAACTTTTCATCGTCATGAAGGGTCTCGTCAAACCCTTGTGAACTGTACCTTACTTGAGTCTGGGTGGTCCGGCCTTGAATAGTTGGTAGGGCTCCTACGGAAGTCGGGGTTCAGAGTCTAGGCCGAGGGTGGTACCTGCAATGACACTCCAACGTTCAAGTCAGCGAGAGGAAGTCAATATTGAGGTAGGGAGAATGAATGTTTACCTGGCCCAGCTGATGAGCTGGTATTTATAGGTGTTAAGTGTTCTCGGGGTGCATCCAGCGCATGGACGAGTTGGTGTGTTGTGGAACGTTGGATTCGAGCTCGCACTCACAACCATTGATAGTTGCGTCGCACAGATCGCCAAGATGGACAAGTGTAGCGTGCAACTTACTGATGAGAAGGGTTCCGTTTCGTGCAATTGGGCCGCTCCATGACCGAAAGTCGGACTTAGGCTCCATGACCCATTCCGGAACATCTTGGTTCCAAGAGTCACAGGTTCGTGAAGCCGGAGTCAATGGGATTGGTCAAAACTCAAAAGTCTACTGTGGTGGGGTAGAGAGTGGTTTTATTTTTATGGGTGGCTGTATAAGGGTCGAACGTGGAATGCTTCATCATAAGATCCATGGAACTGCACCGGAAACATGGACATTTTTACTTTTGCTTAGTGTGGGTATCACTGTATCAGTTTGGATAGGATATTTAAAATATCTTGAATATTGTATGCATATAATTAACGACCAATAAATACACAACAGGCTTTGTCTTTTACTTTGTTGCTTTCTGCTATATCAGGACTCATTTTGTTGTTTTACTTAAAGCCTTAATATTATTTTATAAAGCACATAATGCGTATATGAAATAGAGTCTACTTTGAAGAGAAAGATATCTACCGTGAAAAATGGGGAACTTGAAGAACTGGAGGAGCTTCAAGAACCTTTCTATCTACCCTATTAAGAGTATCCTTAGTAAAATCAATTCAAACTTCAGATTCACACCTCAAGGTAAGTAACAATCTGCTTAAGATTCCATCATAGTTAGAAATTAGTTAAATAATATGCATAGATTAATTTGTATATGCTTTGTTATTGATCTTCTGTTTATTTATGTGTTGGCTATACACAGAAAACCACAGAAATGGACTTGTTAGTCTTTATAAAGACATGGAATCTTGTGGAGAATATGCAGATATACAAGTTATGTGGAAAATGATTGAATCTTTCTCATCTCAACATGCTTGCAAGAAGAAAAGGAGCAATAGAACTTCATATTGGGTGATTTGTTTCAGGCCAAGTTGATAGGACAGAAGAGAAAAGGGGATTCAGAATTTGATTCTTGTGATGTATAGATACTGTTCATGACAAATCAAATTCCATCAGAGCTCAATTTCTATCATGTCATCAATTTTGTTACCATTGAAAGTGAAAGTGAAAGTGAATATTTGGGGTCTTGATTTTGCACATAAATTTTGTTACCATCAGAGTTCAAATTTACATATCAATACAGAATACTCATGTATCTGAATATTTGGGGTCTTGATTTTGTTTTCATAATTTTCAAAGCAAGACACCGACACAGACACCAAATATGGCATTAACACAGACACAAACACAAACACAAACACCAAATATGACGTGGACACGAATACGTTGGCACTGGTTTTAATTTGAAAAATATTGTAAAATACAAGTAATTGAAGTATCGGTGTCGGTGTCCTATATGATACATGTCTCATGTCGGACACCAAACACGTTTTCCACCGGAAGTGGTGCTACAGATATAAGCATAGAAAATTGTAGCATATAATTTAAAGTTTAAAATACAATAACCCCTTCTTTATTGCACACAAAGATTACTGAAAACAGTTAACAGATGTTATTGCAAAAGCTTGTAGCCTTTTTTTGCATGTGACACTAGAAATTACATTACTCTGTTCTGCAATCTCAGTACAAAGGCTAAACTAAGCTACAACAGAAAAAAGAACAAAGCACTTCATAAAGGACCAAATAAAACAAAGACTAAAAAGAAGGCTTTTCTTGATCATGCACCATCTTCCTCATGAAGAAGTCTTTGATCAAAGTGCCAAACACCTACAAGTAACAAAAGATCAATTTTATTAGAAATCATTTCCCTCACTTTCTTAGGAAAAGTTTGTGGATCAATATGAAAAACTATGGAAGCTACATACCATGACCCTTTCCAACCCTTCTTAATTGAGACACATACTCTGCTATCTTCTTAATTGCTTCAACCTGTTGAAAGAAAACATTATGCATAGCTAAATACATTAGCATTGAACTTCAGATGTATAGTCGACTCGTTTGGTTCATGGACATCCATACAATAATAAGTCAATTCTTTCTCCTATTTTTCCTTATCTAAATTCCAAAATTTCAATGAATCCCCAACCAATGTATAACTTAGATCAGTTTCACCTGCTCGTTCAAAAACTCGTGTTCGATGAAGGATGCCATTTCAGGGTCATTGTTTCGGTCTGCAACCTATTAATCAGAAATCTTCAATTGATTAGCCTTAACAACTACAGATCAAATAATTTATGACTTGCTACAAAAATTTGCAACACAAAGCTAAAGATGCATTACACTCTGCACATTCAGAAGTTTCTCATTTGTTAACTTCTCCAAAGATAAAGCTAATTCCATTGCTGAAACATCAATAGAGGAAATTAAAAGAGCAAAAATCAGCATAGGTAATGTTGTATTGTACTATATGAACTACTGAATATGGCAATTTGGCAAACCACACTGCACAACTTCGCAACTATAACACCAAAACCGACATTGCCTAATTATATCGGTGTCTATGTGTCCATGCCAATGTCGTGTCCGGTATCCGTGTCTCTATTGGAATATAGCAGTGCCTAAATATATCGGTGTCTATTGTCAAAAATAAATAAAAATATATCGATGTCTATGTTATGTGTTCGTGTCAGTGTCGTATCTGGTGTCCATGTCTATGTTATGTGTTCATGTCAGTGTCGTATCTGGTGTCTATGTTATGTGTTCATGTCAGTGTCGTATCTGGTGTCCATGCTTCATAGATAATGTTCCAACTGCAAATATCAAGGAATATTGAGAAAAAGATAAGTTTGAGAGAGTAATGAAATGAAAAAACTCACCATGCAATGCATCTCCTTTTTCCACATGCTCAAATTCTGAGGGCACATTCTTTATGGGGTGAAGAACAACTCTTCCACCACGAATATTCTAAACAAGTTAATGAGAAAATAGTTATTGTAAGTGAACTTAAAAAACGTTACTTTTAGCTGCTTGATTAGGAATCAAACAAAAAAGTATAAAGTTAATTTAACCTGGTATTTCATAAGCTTTTCAGCATGTTCTCTTTCTTCTTCACTAGATTCCTTGAAGAACCTGTTTTCAACAATAATAGAACTTGAGAAATGGATTAAAACAATAAGAGGGAAAAGGCATAAGGGATTTTATGTTAGTTACTTGGCAAATCCCCTGAGAGCCACGTTGTCCCTATCAAAGTATGCAAACAAGGAGTGGTACACATAGGAAACGTTGTATTCCACACTGTGACACAATTGGAAAAGAAAATCATCACTTAGCATATAAACAATGACAATATCCGATGCAGGCGAAAAAAAGAAGAAATCTTAAAAAAAAAATTAAAATAAGCAACAAAATAGATCCTAGAGCTTGATTAATACAGAAAAAACAATAAATGCTTTATTTGCTTATATTAGCCAGACAAGATACTATAAATCAAATGGAAATAATAATAAAGTAAAAAGATAGTGAGAAATATAGAAAGGGTTACTTGATTTGCTCGTTAATTGCAGATTCACATTCATCAGCATAATTCTGACGAGCCAAAGAAACTTGAGGTACAGATGGAACAGCAAGAGCATCCTTCTTAACCTCCTCAAATGGTTCAAATATAACCCCAGTTAGAGGAACAGTTGTTGCACAAACCGTGACATTTCTGCTTCCCCATTTCCTCTTAAGTCTCAAAGAAGGAGCAATTGGCTTTCTCAGATCATTCCCAATAACGTTTGAGAGAGAAAGCCCAGAAATGGATGAAACTTTGGAAGAAGCAAGAGCCATTGTGAGATGAATCTGGATGAGAGTGAAGAGGGACAATGGAAGTAAATAGTGGTGGTCAGGGGTGTTTTGGGTATTTGAGATTTAAGGTGAACCGTTGGATTAGAAACACGTGGGAGGATGAGATCGTGTGATGAAAGAGGCGTGTGGCGAGCTCGTGGAAATTTAGGTCCACGTAGGACCCTTAGCATTCGTGCGAATAATTTGGGATGCATGTCTCACACGTGTCGAACAATTAGATTGCAATGGTACTCGCGTTCAGTGCGCTTTCCAGTTTTTAATCATTTATGTTTTTTCTGTTTGACTGTGCTACGGATTTCATCTACCGCGATTATGTTGGGATGTGTTTGGAAGGCAAGAAAATGGAAGGAAAAGAAAACAAGGAGTGGAAAACACACTTTTCAAGAACTTTCACACCCTTTAGATGCTTGCTACTTGCTAGTTAATCACGAAGCAAAAGAAAAAAAAATAGTGGATCCCACAATTAAAATTATTCCTCCAAATTTGAGAAGAAAACAAGTGAAATGAGTGGAAAATAAATAAAATGGCAAATATGCTCATCGACAATGTTGTATTTTTTAATGATAATCCATTTTTATTTATAAAGATATTTATGTAATTTTACAAAAATTACCTTTCTTTCCTCTCACATTTTCTATTCATTTTCTCTCAAACCAAACCACTAAACAATTAACTCATTTTTCATTGATTTTTCTTTGTTTTCCTTCGGTTTCTTTCTCTTTCTTTCCCCTATCTTTCTTTCCTAATCCATAGTAGCATTAGTTTTACCGTTCCAAATGCACTTTTAACAAAAGCATCACCTCTTTGTGCATAATCGATTTTGAAAATGTACAGTACATGGCTGGTTGAATTATTTTTGTTCTGTACCTTGCAGTGTTGGTAGGTCTCTTGCTATCTGGCAGGAAGTCAGTGAGAGCCCGGGAGGGGTACATGCGAAGCCACTCCGACGCTCAAGTTAGTATTGAGAATAGGTGAGTGATTTAGCTAGGAATGATAATCTACCTCTTTATGGCAATGCGTGCCAGTATTTATAGGGAACTGTGCCCGTGGTAAGCCGTCGGATCGGTAGAATGGATCTGGGCCATCCAAGTATGAAAATCATGAATGAGCTTATGCATTGTGGATATGAATAAAAGTGATTAGGCCAATCCATGTACAATTGCTGAATGGGCCTCTTAGCCCAGTTCAAAATAGTTGCCCCCCAAGCCGAGATTATTCCGAAGGGTGGTCTTGGCTTGAAGAATTTTTGCCGATCTGCCCGAAGCGTTGCTTTGTCTGTCTTGTCGGGTCGTGTGAGAGACTCTCTTTGTAACGAATGTGTTTTTAGGTTTTTACTCTAGAGAGTAAAAATAATAAATTTTAATACTCATTTTACCCATTAAAAATAGGTGAGTCTCCATCATTTGGTCCACACTTGAAAATTTGTGAGGAGTGTGGATAAGGTTGTGGGGATAAGGTTTCTTTGAGCTACACACTTGAAGAGGAGAAAGGAACTAGGATCTACCCACTTCATCATCTACTTGAAGCAACTTTTTTCTTTCTTGGTAAGTGTTTCATCCTCTTCCTTCATTGAGTGTCTTGTTGTTGTGTGTTGTTGTTTTCGTTTGTGTTGTTGATGGCGCCTTCATAGGCGCCTGGGTGCCTGGTTGCGAGGCGCTGGGTTCCTGGTTGTGAGGTGCTGGATGCCGGTTTACGTGTGAAAAGTTGGCGCCCTCCAAGGCGCCTTGGTGCCGGTTTGCGCTTTGTGTTTCGCGCCCACCTAGGCGCCCTCCTGGGTGCCGGTTTGTGCTTTGTGTTTGGCGCCCACCTAGGCGCCCTCCTGGGTGCCGGTTTACGCTTTGTGTTTGGCGCCCACCTAGGCGCCCTCCTGGGTGCCGGTTTGCGCTTTGGTGTTAGGCGCCTGGGGTGCCTGTTTGTGTTTATTTGTTGCTGATCATCCTGTTTTTCATCCTGTTTTTCTTTGTTGAAATTCCAGGGCTTGCATGGCGCCAAGGGGAACTGTCTCTCATTTGTTCTTGCCACTATCCGTTCGACATTTCCACGAGCTTTTTGCTGCTTCTAATTTACCAAGGTAATTTTGGCTGACCTTTAGCTTACATTTTTAGTTTTCTGGTTCTCGAACGCGTCTTGTTTCATTGAAGTCTTCAGCGGACGACCTCAAGAGAGGGGGTTGCCAACAAGTTTTTGTCTTTCCTCGTAATCACTTGTTCTTCCCCCTATCCTGCAGGTTTCGAGTGATGGCGAGGACGAAGGAGACAACCCGGACGTATGGGTCGTATCCAGGTCTCATTCCTACTATAAAGCAGGCTGGTTATTCTATAGGGGGAGGACTGTCTGTGGTACGTGATGATATTGTGCCTTTGGAGGAAGCGGATGTGTTTGGCTTTATTGTTACCCCCTCTGATGATGATGATGATGATGATGATGATGAGCTTCCATTTGAGCTCGAAGTGGTAGAGATTGATGGTTTTAATTATGACTGGGTTGCTCGTACTGTTCGATCTACCAGGAGTTTCTACCTTCCGGGGAAAGAGCCCCCCCGTTATATACAGGATGCACTTGGAGATGATTGACGGGTTGAGGCGGTTGATCCAAATGACAGAATCTGTAGGATTCCTGACGGTAGGAAATTCATGATGTTCCGCAGCGTTATTCATAAAGTAAGGGTTTCTCCCTTCTTTACATCATTTCAACTGGGAGTTTTAAACCACCTTCAGATAGCTCCGTCTCAACTCCATCCAAATTCGTGGTGCTTTGTGAAGTGTTTTGAGTTGGTGATGAAAGTCTTGAAAAGGAAGTGTAATTTGAGGATCTTTTTTACTATTTTCGAGGTGCAACGTCGTCGAGATTCTTCGGGCGGCACCATTCGTTATGAGTTCGTATGTTTGAAGTGTCGGGCAAGTTGTGCTTTCTTCCAAGTACACTCGGATAGTCAGCATGATTGGAGATTTAAGTACTTTTATCTCGTCCCGTCGAGCCAGAAGGCTGTGAACAGCATGGGTCTCTTTGATGAACATGGGTGTTTGATTAGGGATAAGTTTCATTTTGGATGGTGTAATGCTGATGCCGATCGTACTTCTCTGTCTTATCGTGTCCTCCCGTTTGAGTTATCAGTGTCCAAGCTGAGGACATTGAGTATGCTTAAGGGCATCGTCAGCCGTTTGTCCACTTCAAATATTCATGAAGCTGTTGAGCTCTTAGGTCGTTTGTTAGGTTTTGTGCACCTTTATTTTCTTCTTCGCTTTATTCTTCTTTTATGTTGTTGACTTGTTTCATTGTTGCCTTGCAGACAAGAGGGCCGCCCCACTTTCCTTTGACGAAGTGGCTTCTTGGGCTGGGAGGAGGAAGCCTTTAGGTGCTGAACTTAATGAGGAAAGCAGTCTGGTTCCCGCAGTATCTGCTACTGCCCGTCCCTCCATGGGATCTCTCCTAAGCCTAGGAGCACCTAGCTGGGCTCCAGTTGACATACGTGACAAAGGAATTTGTGAGGGAGGGGTCTCTACCACCCCGGGGGCCCAGAGTAAGTCCAAGCGCAAGAAATGTTGTGTCCAGCGTCCTCCTCCTATTGATTGTCCTTCCCCTGTTAGGTGTCCCCCTCTTATGCCTGATCATGAGGCCGAAATTAGCTTTTCCGCTGATGAGCGTGATCACTTCTGGGAGCACCCTTTCGAACTTGCCATGCGCATGGTCAAGGTTGGGTCAAGTCTGCATGCGAAGTGGGGAGCTGAGAGGGGGTATGGTTCTGGTTCAGGTAGTCATTTTTTGGAGTTATTTCTTTAAGTATTTGACCCATGTTTGTTGAGCTGGTTGTTAACCTTGTTGTGCTGTTTCCCCTCTTATGTAGGGACGAGCGCGGAAGTGTACCGACTCATGTTGGATAAGAACGGGCTTCAGGTGGAGCTACAAGGAGCCCTAAAATCCGCGCGCCGAGCCAAGGAGTCTGCTTGTCAACACCAGAAAGACCGAGAGGTATTGGCTCAGTCCCCCATAGTTTTTGTCTATTTTTTCTTTTTTATCAATAAAATTTAGGGAAATACTATTTTTCCTTCTTGATATTTTTTCCTAAGAAGAGTTTTGAATCAAAAGGTTTTTATGAGGCTCCACATCCCTTTCTTTTGTTTAAAGAAAAGGTATTCCAACAAATATTTAAAAGAATTATTGCATAAATTAATAAATTAATAAAATTAATATTATAGGTTTTAAATAAATTGACTAAAAATCAAATCATATTTTAGATAAAAATTATGTATATTTAATTTTATGCAAGATTATTTTTTGATATGTATAAACATGTAATTTTATATTTCCTGTTGTTTTGCTTCTACTTTAACTCTTACCAAATTATAGATCACCTCCTTTTCTACTTATTTTTTTCCTTTAACATTTTTTCTTTGGCTTAATTACAGTTTTGGTCCCCCTATTTTCACCAAATCTCGATTTTGGTCTCTCAAGTTTTTTTCCCACGAATTTAGTCCCCTTATTTTCTCAATTTGTAAAATCAAGGTCCCCCACCCCAATTTTGACTGACTTATCCTACGTGGCATCCCACGTGGACTGCCACGTAGGCACACCCCCACCCCCACCCCCCCTCCACTGTTCCTCTTCCCTACCGATCCCCCACCCCCCCTCCACTGTTCCTCTTCCCCACCGATTCCCCACCCCCTTCGCACCACCCACCACTCCCTCCGACTGCGATTGCGATCTGCGACGAGTGAGAGCGACGAGCGAGAGAGAGAGAGAGCGGCGAGCGGGGAAGAGAGCGATGGAAAACGAGGGGGATCGGTGATTCAGAGAGGAGGGAGAGCGACGGTGGGAGATGCGAAGGAGAGAGAGAGAGGGTGTGGTTGTGGGGGGGTTCACGGAGGTGGGGGGTGGGGGGGAGGCGAAGAGGAACAGTGGAGGGGGGTGGGGTTCACGGAGGTGGGGGGTGGGAGGGGAAGAGGAACCGTGGAGGGGGGGATCGGTGGGGAAGAGGAACAGTGGATGGGGTGGGGTGGGGGGTGGGTGGGGGGTGGGGGTGCGCCTACGTGGCAGTCCACGTGGGCTACCACGTAGGATAAGTCAGTCAAAATTGGGGTGTGGGACCTTGATTTACAAATTGAGAAAATAGGGGGACTAAATTCGTGGGAAAAAAACTTGAGGGACCAAAATCGAGATTTGGTGAAAATAGGGGGACCAAAACTGTAATTAAGCATTTTTCTTTTTTACTTTTTTTTTTGGGGTCTAAGGGTCTTTGACCCCCTCAGGTATCTAGGGAAAAGGGGTCCTGATTAATCCGAAGTTCGGCCAAGAGTTAAGTAAGGTCCGGCTCCAATTTGTTCAATCGTCTAGGATGAAACCCAGGTACTAACCGAGTCTGTCACTTAAGATGGAGTGCATTAACCACTTACACCCGAGCTTCGAGTTTTCTTTTTACTTTCTTTTTCCGTTCTAACATAGTGCAAAAGTTGAATTGAGAGTCGATATATAACGAGAAATAGAAATGAGAGGGAATAAGTAAAATGACAACAATAAAAAGAAAATTCTTTTTTTAGGAAGAAAAATCTTTTATTAATTACTCAATTTTCTATTTAGCTTATGGGTTTACTTACCAACATGCAATCATAGTTAGCTAGACATACAAATAACTGAATATACGTGAAAAACTCGGAAAACACCACAAACCGACTCTCTCTGCTAGGGCTAAACGTGTGTTTTTTTTTCTTCCCAGCCGTTAACTATGAGTTCCAGCACCCCAGGAGGTGCGCCTCCTCCGGAGGAACCTGTTATACATAGCTCTAAGAAACATAAAGCAACGATTATTACAGAATCTATCAATGAAATTCCTGATGAAAAAATGACAGAAAGTATCCAAGACAAGATTTCAGAGAAACCCAAATCTTTCAAAGCTGTTCTAATGAAGGTCTTGGGTGATGATGATCTTGAGGAGCCTTGGGGTGACTTATTGACTGAGGAAATGCCAGAAGACAAATGGTATAAACCCTGCGAAGAAGAGAAAGAAAGAACTGTGAGAGTTAAATCTTCTTGCCCTAAAGTTACTGTGACTGATGAAGAAATGAATGAATGCTGTAGGCCTTGGAGAAATACTTTGATTGTCAAAGTGCTAGGTAGTAAAGTTAGCTACAGATTGCTTGAATCAAAACTGAGAAAATCCTGGCTCATGAATGGTGACATGAGAATAACTGACCTAGCAGATGATTTCTATATGATTCAACTGTCAGATATAGAAGATTACATGCATGCTATGTTTGAAGGACCTTGGAAGGTGGCTGATCATTACCTCATAGTTCAAAGGTGGAGACCCTTCTTCTCTCTAACTTCCTCTATGTCCAAGAAAGTTGCGGTTTGGGTGAGAATGCCCAAACTACCAGTTGAGCTATGCACTGACAAAATTCTGACAAGAATAGGGAATACTTTAGGAGTCATGCTGAAAGTTGATAGAATGACTTCACTACATCAAAGGGGAAAGTTTGCTCGCATATGTATTGAACTTGACCTGGATGAATCTCTTTCATCTCATGTTGAGATAAGAGGTGTCAAAGTCCCTGTGGAATATGAAGGTCTCCATTCCATTTGCTTCAGATGTGGCAAGTATGGCCACAAAAAAGATCACTGCAGAGAATATCTTGGGTCTGAGCAAGAGGTAGAAACTGTGGTTGATGCTGTCAAGGACACTGCTGAAGATGTTGAGATGATTAAAGACTCTTCTCTGGCTGTGAATCAGTCTAATCTAAATACTCATGAACCTGCAAAGGAAAGCATTCATGTCATCATTCCAATTAATGCAGATGAAGAAGAAAAATTAGAAGGACTACTGGGACCTTGGAATATCCCTAAATATGTAAGTAAAAAGAAAAAGAAGAATATCTCAACTGCTTCTTTGGCAAATAAACAAAGTGGAAAAAAGTATGAAGGTAATAGTAAGGTTGAGACTGATAAGGTAAACACTGATAACTCTGTTAAGCAGAGTGCTAGCAAGATAAGTGATGAGAGGCACCCTAATACTGGTGTGACTAGTGAGCACGTTATCAAAGCTAAGGATTGTGAGCAATCCACAGAGACAAAAAGCTTTTATGTTCAAGAAATTACAAGTAAAGTCAGAAACAATGAAGGAGGCAGAAATACACAAAATGCTACCAAAGGTAGAGGAAATATGAAATCTGGGAAAGGAATCTCTAATGGAGATATAGGAGTGGCTTCTAAAAGCATTGCTAATGTTCATGTGGATAAGCAAGCTACCAAGGTGAATGAAAGTCTTGTTGGCAGGGGAAATGATCCTTCAACTAGTCACCAAGTCATTATGGATGATAAAAAACAGAAAGAGGAAGAGTACATTCTTAGCTATATGAAAACGATGTATTTGACTCATGGTGAAAATCTCCTTAACAAAATCAAAAATTCTAATCCTATTAGAGCCGCCCTTAGTGTTGTGAGTGAAGAAGATAAAGCTAGAGCAGCTATACTTACAAATCCTAATTTGAGGATGGAAGTTCAAGGTAATAAAGCTGATTCTATTGAGGTTAACCCTAATGGGGTAAGCAAGAAGATGATTGTGCTTAATGGTGATTGTTCACCTATGGATGCCACTGAGGAAGTAGTTCCTCAACAACAACCCACCTCTCAATGAATGTGATTTGTTGGAATTGCCGAGGCACAACAGTTAAGGGGTTTGCAGGACTCATTAAAGATATGAAGAGGGAATATGGAGCTTCTTTTATTGTTTTGTTGGAAACTCACACAAGTGGTACTATGGCTAATAGAATCATTCGTAGAATTGGGTTTGAAAATCACTTTGTTAGAAGTGCTAGAGGGCAGTCAGGTGGTATATGGCTGTTGTGGGATACTAATCTTTGAAATATTTCTATTCTCAAAGATTCTGATCAGATAGTTCATGTGGAGGTTAAAAATAGTATTAATAATCCTTGGTTTCTTACCTTAGTGTATGGGAATCCTCATTTTACTCAAAGGCAAACTCTTTGGGATGAATTACAAGAGCTGCATGCTGACATGAGGGGGCAATGGTGTCTTATGGGTGACTTTAATGCTATTCTTATGGATAGTGAGAGGACTGGTCCTCTCCTTAATCAGAATAGAAGTACTGAAGCTCGTTTTCAGAGGATGGTGGATGAATGTAGTCTTATTGATTTGGGTTTCAATGGTGATATTTATACTTGGGCCAGGGGTAATACAAGGAAAAGGCTGGATAGAGCTCTTTGTAATTTGGAGTGGAGGTTGAGGTTTGCTGAAGCGGATTTATCACCTCCCTAAACTGAAGTCTGACCACTCTCCATTATTGTTAAAATTTGATAATATTAGACCTCCTAATAGGAGAAGGAGGTCGTTTAGATTTGAAAACATGTGGATCTCCCACCCCTCCTTCAATCAACTGATTAAAGACAATTGGAGAAAGCATGTGTCTAGTTACCCTAATCAAATGAAGGAGCTTCAGGGAGTCTTAACTGAGTGGAATCAAGATGTCTTTGGTAATATTTTTGCTCAGAAAAAATTATTGATGAAGAAACTGAAGCAAATTGATAAAAAGCTTCAGTCCAACTGGTCTAGTAGGCTTTTGGAGATTCAAAAGCAAACCTGGAATTCCTATGAGGACATTCTAGCTAAGGAGGAGGTTTTATGGTTTCAAAAATCTCGTGCCAAATGGATTGAGTTTGGTGATAAAAATACTAGGTATTTTCATGGGGTGACTACTATTAGAAGAAGAAGAAATCATGTGAAAACCCTTCAAAATTCTCAAGGGGACTGGATTGATGATCCTAATGAGTTAGAGGTTGTTGCTACTAATTTTTTCAAGGACTTATTCACTGCTTCTGATCCTTTATCTCCTTATGTCCTTGAAGATCATTTTCCTAGACTAGAAGATCTTTATTTGCTTGAGATGAATAGGCAGATTTCGAATGAGGAGATATACAGTATGGTTAGAAATATTGGAGCCTATAAAGCTCCTGGCCCTGATGGCTTTCAAGCCATTTTCTACCAAAGTCAATGGAGTGTGGTTGGGGAAGATTTTTGTAATATGGTTGAGAGTTACTGGAATCAGCCTGAGAAGATTAAAGAGATCAATTCTACTCTCCTTGCCTTAATTCCTAAGGTGGATCATGTTGTTGCTATGAAACAATTTAGACCTATAGGCCTATGCAATGTCATGTACAAAGTCATTACTAAAATGGTTGCTAGTAGACTTAGGAATGCCTTACAGAAGCTTATAGGGCCTGCTCAAGCCTTCTTCATCCCCAAAAGGCAAATTCATGACAATATAATAGTTGCTCAAGAGATTTTCCATTCTATGAGATCTAAAGGTGGGAAAAAAGGGTGGATGGCCATCAAAATTGATCTTGAAAAAGCTTATGATAGGCTTAGATGGGAGTTTGTTAAAGAAACTTTGGAAGATATAGGGATACCTACTCATCTTATTCACATCATTTGGTGCTGCATATCTACTCCTTCTATGAGGGTTAATTGGAATGGTGAAAATTTGGAGGAGTTCTATCCTTCTAGAGGTATTAGACAAGGAGATCCTATATCTCCTTATCTATTTGTCCTGTGTATAGAGAGACTTTTTCAAGTCATTGAGCAAGAGGTTGAGTTTAAAAGCTGGGTTCCTATTCAAGTTAGTAGAGGTGGTCCCAAAATATCCCATTTAGCTTTTGCAGATGATCTGCTTCTGTTTGCAGAAGCTTCCACTGACCAAGCAGAATTGATTACTCAAACTTTGCTCAATTTCTGCATGAGCTCGGGTCAGAAGGTGAGTGTTGATAAAACTAGAGTGTTTTCTCTAGAAATGTTCCTATCAACCCGAGGAATGATATTTGCAATGTGTTAGGATACAATTCCACAATTGACCTTGGTAAATACCTAGGGGTGCCTATTTTTCATAAAAGGGTTGGTATTAGTACTTTTAATTTTGTGGTGGAGAAGGTTAATCAGAGGCTTAGTAATTGGAAGGCCAAAACTCTCTCTTTTGCAGGGAGAGTTACTCTTGCTAAGTCGGTCATTCAATCTATGCCTACTTATGTCATGCAATCTAGCATTCTTCCTAGATCTATATGTGATGATATTGATAACATGTGTAGAGGCTTTATATGGGGGGGTGAGAGAGATCAAAGGAAGATTCACCTTCTTAGTTGGGACAAGTTGTGTATGCCTAAGAATGTGGGAGGTCTTGGCTTGAGATCCTCTAGAACGGCTAATTCTGCTCTTATGATGAAAGCTGTGTGGAATTTCTGTTCCAAGCCTCATGATCTTTGGAGCTCTGTTATCCGACACAAATACAGATGTGGTAGAAATAAATTTCCTATGGTGAATGCTAAAAGGAAAGGATCCAAATTCTGGCAGGGTATCACTCTTCTCTGGGATTCTTTCAGAAGCAATCTTGATTGGGAGATGGGGAATGATGGTAGTATTAGATTTTGGAGGGATAATTGGCTTAATGGTTGTGGAAGATTGATTGATCACTGCACCAATAATCCTAATGAGGAGGCCCTTTAGAGGAGTGTTAGTGAGATGGTGGCGTATGATGGTCGATGGAATTTTGCTCAATTGAAGAACTTTCTCCCGGCTCCTATTCTGCATAAATTAGCTACTACTAATGCTCCTTATCCCGTAGTTGAAGAGGATAATTTTAAGTGGGAAATCACTCTTGATGGTTCCTTTTCTACTAAATCATCCTACACTATGCTTCAAAAGAACACTATAATTACCACTAAATCTATTTTTCAATCCATTTGGAAATGGGAAGGAGTGGAAAGAGTTCGAATCTTACTTTGGAAGCTTGGCCATCAAGCGCTTCTGACCAATGTTGAAAGGTACTGAAGGAACATGTCTTCAAGCAGTGAGTGTCCTTTGTGTAAGGCAGGGGAAGAAACTCTTTTTCACTGCTTCCGTGATTGTACCTTTGCTCGTCGTGTGTGGTGCAGCCTCAACCTCACCAATCCAAACAATTTCTTTAGCAATAATGATTGGATCAATTGGATGGAAATTAATTTGAAGAATCAAGGAAAGAAAGGTAATTTACCTAACTGGAGCTTGCAATTCGGAATTGTCTTGGACAATTTCTGGAGAAATAGGAACGACTGGGTTTTTAATACGAAGAAAACAACGATTCAAAGCACAATTATCACTATTAATTGTCAATTAAGCGCGGTAATTGAAGCTATGGAGAAGAACACGAACCTGAAACCGTGTTGCAGCTTAATGAGCTGTCATGAGGTGAGTAATTGGACTCCTCCTCCGATCAGTTCCTTCAAGCTCAATTGTGATGGATCTGTGCGAAATTGTGGAAGATCTGCTGGGTGTGGGGGTATTTTACGTGATTGTTATGGGAGAGTGACGTTTGCTTTCTCTCACAAATTAGAAGGTTGCAGTGTGATGGAAGCAGAAATGTGGGCTGTTTATCATGGGATCTCGATTGCTTGGGGTTATGGCTTCACTAAAATCTTGGTTGAAGTTGATTCTCAACAAGTGATTGATATGTTGAAGATTGGTTTTGGGAAAGAGGAAGAGATTGAGAGACTTCGCTGCAGCATCTTGATGATTGGGGATGGTGGTTTAGAAATCGAGTGGTTGAAAGTGCCGAGAGAATTGAATGGAGCAGCTGATGTGTTGGCAAAGGATAGTTATGGTTAAAGGGACACTTGTATCATTTACAATACGGTTCCAGACTTTTTAGTTAATATTGTTGCTTTTGATAATAGTGGGCTTCCTAGCCCTTCTAGGGTTTTGCTTTTCCCACACCCCCTCCTACTCTTTCACACCCCTTAACAAATTTTATTCCAAAAATAACCTCGCGTGAGACGCTGCGGGGACGTGTTTTATGACAGTTCGAACGACCTTGTTCGAACAGGTTCGCATGACCTCATGCGAACAGTTTAAAAACGCCCAAAAGGGTGTGAAGTCAAAATTTAACACACTCGAACGAGGTCATGCGAACAGGTTCGCATGACCTCATGCGAACAGGTGAAAAACGCCCAAAAGGGTGTGAAGTCAAAATTTAACACACTCGAACGATGTCATTCGAACCTGTTCGAATGCCCGTGTTCGAACAGGTGAAAATTCGTGAAAAAAAATAGGTTTGGCCTGGCCTTTTGGTCTTTTCACACCCTTATGGGGTGTGTTTCGAGTAGGAGGGGATGTGGGAAAAGCAATACCCCCCTTCTAATCTGTAATCTGTTTTGGGCCTGAGGGCCCTTAAGTTCATCAAAAAAAAAAATACCAACATGCAATCTCTCTTCTCACCAAATAAAAAAGGGAATAATTATTAATAAGAAAAGATAAAGTTATTGAAACTTGTTGGTAGAAAAATCGTAGACATTTTGTCAAAAAAAAAAAAAGAAAAATCGTAGACATAACATCTATTTTTCATATAATTTTTTTTACAAAGTCATAATTACTACATCATTCTTTCAATATATTTGCGGCTATAAAACGTTTTGGAACCATAAGTCATAAATGATAAATATTTATAAACATAGTCTTTATATCAATAGCACCAGTGGTCTAGTGGGAGAATAGTACCCTGCCACGGTACAGACCCGGGTTCGATTCCCGGCTGGTGCAATCTTGTTTATGTTTTTGTTTTTACACAATTGCTAATCCATCCCAACACATGCGATATCAAAAGAAAAAACGCAACATACCCACCCAAACAGAAAAACCGAAACTACTGACTCAACAAGAACCAAAGCAGTGTTCCAGTTCCACTAAATCACAAACATTCACTTCTAGAAAGAGATCAAAATGGTCCAAAATAACAGTAACTATTTTACATACTGTCAAACTACTAAATTCAAAAAAGAAGTTAACACATTAGAATCTATCCACTATTACACCATTTCTAGAAACCCCATATGCTTCCCTACTCCTACTTTTCTTTATGCCAGCCATGAAATGGACCTTTGATCCCTCAGATGAAATGGTGGTTACCTTCACCCAGATCATCACTTTGGTCTTCATACCTTCTATCTCTGATAGCTTTCCTTTCTCCAAGTAACCAGACACAACGGTGGCGAACCGCAACACCGATGAGTCCCTATAGCCTACTTCACACACTTCAGGAATGTAAACAACAAGCTTTCCTGTTTCTTCATTGAATTCGTAGTTCGTTGCATCACGCGGAAAGATTCCTATGGGTAGATCATAATCTTTTAGTAACTCTATTAATGGCTTTTGCATCTTTCCTGTGAAGTCATTCTTTTATGAGTTAAATAGAAAAAAAGAGTAATTGAGAGGTAACTTTTGTTGTTAACTACTACTTCAGGTCCACTTTATAAGAGACGGTGCAATAATAGACTAGATACATCAGTTATTCAATGAACCAAAAACTGCATTGTCTCTTATAAAGTAGACTTGAGGTAGTATCAAGCCTCAAAATGAACAACATAAATAGAGACAGCAATAAGCAGGGAAGAGTGTATATTATATAGATATAGATACAGACCTTTTAGTTTGTTGACCAACCATTTGGTTCCTCCTTCAATACTGTTTGACAATGACTAAAAAAAACAATGGAAAGGTGTGTTAATATAAACATCATCCAAGCAATGAAACCTCTTTTTCAACATTTTTTGCAGTACTCTAGTGAAAACATTAAGCCAGTATCTCAGAGCAAACTCTTAGAGCTCCTTATACACAGAAGCAAAATATCAAGTATATAACATCTTACACATTTAGAGTCAGTGTCAGTTTGCAATTTCAATCCAGTTTATCTGCTTCAAAACCAAAGCAAATACCACTAATTCGCTACATTAGCTAATGAAAGTGGATTGATTGATCAGCGGGGAAGAATATCAAATTTGTGCATTCATTTGTGGGTGTGTAAGAAGAGAACTACAATCACTGTAACCAGTATCAGAACTTGATAATTTTACATTGTTATCAAACTTGTAACCAGATTGATCAAGCAAATTAATACCCCTCTCTACTAATTGAATACTGATACATAAACAAAAACCTTCTCAAGATCATGGAAACACTTATGGTACACCAGTTTTCTATTCGTGTACCGACAATACTTAGTATCTACATGATTAAGCCGTTAGATTGGTAAAGCCTATAGATTATTAACCTATGGGCTTAAACATGTGTGATACCCAAAGATTTAAATTGTATCATGTTCACATAGCAATCCTTGATATTACAGAGAATTTGCCCCCCCAATGACATCAAAAACTTTGATGTCATGATGATGATCGCAATTGCAAACCTATTTTTAAAAGTTTGGTAATACTGACACATAAACATAAGTGCCACCCAAATTCACATGATGCACAAAGCTCTTACCATCTAGTACACCTCCCACTCCAAACCTAAATTATCTTTGTTTTTTCCGACATGTTCTCTCTAATCTAGTTAGAGGCACTGTTGGACACTAAATATAGGCACCTCTTCTGACAGGGATTCGAACTTTGGTTCGCCATATTGGGGGAAAACTAGACCCTTCTTTCAATGGTAGAACCTAAATTGTCTTTATCAAACATAAATAAACACCAAAATTTCTTAATAAACAGATTTTTACACTCTGAATCCTAAAAAATCCCATAAATCTAAAATTATCAGTTTATCACATAAAGTATCATATTCTGAGAATATCCCAAAAGGGCGTGCCTGCGTGTATCTCATTCCCATGAATAACCAACAAAATTATGCTTCTACTTCTTCCCACTAACCAAATCCAAAAATCATAGATTACGCAAGACATGAAAATTCCCTGAATTATATCATTCATGCACTCAGATAAAAATAAACAAAAAATTGAACTTTAACAAATAAAAGAGGGAAAAAAAGGGTTGTAAGAATTGAAAAGTACGTTGAAATCATCACCGACAGAGTTAAGCTCCTTGTTGGCCTTCCGGCTGAACCAGTAAGAACCGACTTTGTTCAATATCTGATCCATTTCTTTCGATTCGCCAAACTTCTCCCTTTCGAACCAACACAACTAATCAAAACAATTTCAGAAATTCTTATTCTTCTTACAAAAGTGTGAATGCTGACAAGTCTTCTTCTTCTTCTTCTTAATTAAAATAGCCTTTTTATAGTTTTTTTGTCTCGTGCTTCTATTACTTTTTATTTTTTTGAGGTCTATAACTTTTTATATATTTTGGGTAAACTCCGGATATCCAACGCACGGACACTAGTGATTAATATCGATGGACAGGATTAATATATTATTATGAATTTAATTTATATACAAGTCTAGGTATAGATATTTTACACAATTCTCCATTTAACATGTCATTAAAAATAAGTGAGTCTTAATGTAAAAAAAGAGTGAGTCAACTAATAACTACCTTATATCTCATTCATACCATGAATTGTTATTGGTTGTAGGTGTAAAAAAGTTTATACCGACAATATATGGTAACTAAACTCTTAATATTTTTCTAGTTTAATACGCACCATCAACATAAACTTTTTTACAACCACGGACAATAACAATTCATAATATGATTGACTTATAAGGTGGCTACTAATTAACTAATTCATTTTTAGTAGGACTTATAAGGTGGCTACTAATTAACTAATTCATTTTTAATATATTTCTATTCGGAGTTTTTCCTAATAAGGTTTTTGTATCCGATACGTATATACATATATGCACATTTAAGGATTTTATTTAACTACTCTAAATGTATGTACTAAAAAAGATTGTAATCGGATTCTGAGTATAAAATGAGTCTCTAAACTTTTACTCTTTTAGATGAAGTATTTAACTACTCTATAAATGTATGTATTAAAATTTTGAACTAAAATATTTTAATTTCTCTCAAAAATTATATTACCCCCTAAAAATATTCTATCTAAATACTATTTTAGAATACGTTTGGATGGGGTATTTTTTGGGGGAATTAAAATAATTCAGTTCAAATCTTTAATTAAAATATTTCAGTTTCTAATTTAAACTAAAATATTTCAATTCCCCAAAAAAATTACATTCCTCTCAAACAATACATCCTCCAAACACACCATTAAATAATTTCTAATGGACCCTGAACTGAAGGACCGATTACAAGTTATTTAAAAGTTTGAGTACCTAATTAAACTTATTTAAATATTTAGTAATCTATTTAAAATTCGGGTATGAGTTATAATTTTTTGACAAATTCACTAACTCAATTACAATATATCATTTTTAAAACCAAACAGAATATTAACTATTTAATTAAATATTACTTCTTATGTAATCATTAAGAGTAATAATTTAGGTAATCTATGTGTGTATATTTTTTTTGAAGCCGGGTAGGACCACAATGGGCGACAAAACTCTCATCCCCTCAAGAGATTTAACACTGCTGCATGCCTAATGCTGGATTCGAACCCAGAACCTTGTTTAAGCTGGAAGAGACCCCGACCATCTCATCCAAGTGCTATTGGGTATCTATGTGTGTATATCTATTTAATTGCGTAATATAAAGATTAATATAAATTTCTCAAATAATTAAACTGATCGAAATTTAATTTTGTATTACAAAAAGAACATTAAAAATCATTAAATACTTGCATATGCTAGTCTATACATTTATACAAACCCTCTGTCTCGCATTTTTTTATAGAAATAAATCACTTCATTTCATTAGCGAGTATAGCTGAAATACATTGTGGAATATGTTGAAATTCTTGGGGGCTCATAGATAAGGCTATTTGAGTTAGGCTCCTCATAAACCTCCCACAATGGTTTGAAGAAGATTGAAGGAGTGAAAAACACTCTCTAATGAGTAACACAATCTATCACAAATCTACTGTAGATTTATACAAATTCACCACATATGAATTTACCAATACCCCAATTCTATCTAAAATACACCTCAAATTTTTTAGGGTAATAATGTCATTACACTCTATTTCTTTTTTTTCTATTTATTCTTACACTCTGTTTCTTACTTTTCACTTTTCTCTTACACTCTCTTTCTTCCTTTTTTTCTCTTTCTTCTTACACTCTCTTTCCTCCTTTTCACTTTTCTTCTACACTCTATTTCTTCATTTTTTTTCTTTTTACTTTACTTTTCCCATAAATAATTATTCACTTTCTCTTATCACTTCACTTTAATTCTTTTAACTAAATTTCTAAATTTATACAAACACTACTTTAATTAAAAAAATTGAAGACTACTACTATAAACCTACTATCTAAAAAACAAGAAGACTTAATGACTATTTAAATTAGTAATTAATATTTAAAACAAATATCTCTTATTGATAATCTAATATCTAACTTTTATTATCTACTATAATCTACTAATCAACTAAAATAATCAATTGAAACTACGAGATAACTGCACTGATAAATAAAAAACACGGTATAACTGCAGTGATATATAAAAAAACACGGGATTAATATTTACCATTGATATTTTTTTTTTTTGACAATTTATAATTAATATTTACCATTGATAATTATAATTTTGGAAAACTACTATAAAACTACTATCTAAAAAAACACGTGATAACCGCCATAATCTATTATAATCTACTACAATCTACTAATCAACTCAAATAATCTAATATAAAAATACGGGATAACTGCAATAATCTACTCAACTCAAATAATCAATTGAAAGTTGAAACTATGAGATAACTGCAATGATATATAAAAACACACAGGATAACTACACAAATATATAGGATTAATATTTGTCATTGATAATTAAATTTTTGAAGAGTACTATAAACCTACTATCTAAAAAACAATAATATTTAATGACTATTTAAACTACTGATTAATATTTAAAATAAATATTTCTTATTGATAATCTACTATCTCTCTTTTACTATCTACTATAATCTATTAATCAACTAAAATAATTAATTGAAACTACGAGATAACTGCACTGATATATAAAAAAAACACGAGATTAATATTTGTCATTGATAATTAAATTTTTTGAAACCCACTACTACAAACCTACTATCTAAAAAATAAGCAGACTTAATGACTATTTAAATTACTAATTAATATTTAAAACAATTATTTCTTATTGATAATCTACTATCTAACAAATTTACTATCTACTGTAATCTACTATCAACTAAAATAATCAATTGAAACTACCAGATAACTGCACGGATATATAAAAAGCACGGAGATAACTGCAGTGATATATAAAATAACACGGGATTAATATTTGCCATTGATAATTATAGTTTTTGAAAACAACTATCTAAAAAAACAAGAAGGCTTAATGACTATTTAAACTGATTAATATTTAAAACACAGGCGACAAATATTTGTCACTAATACCTAAAAAAGGACAAATAATTGTTACTGATATATAAAAAAACACGGGATAAATATTTGTTATTGATAATCTACTATCTATCTTTCACTATCTACAATAATCTACTAATCAACTCAAATAATCAATTGAAACTATGAGATAACTGCACTGATACATAAAAAAACATTGGTCAACTGCACTGATATATAAAAAAATACGGGGATAATTGCAATGATATATTTAAAAACACGGGATAGTTGCACTGATATATAAAAAAACATGGGATAGCAACACTGATATATAAAAACACACGGAATAAATGCACATATTGTTTTTAAATGATACTTTTACATTTTTAGTTTTAATATTTATCAATTTTTTATATGAAACTCCTTTTTTATCTACTTTAAATTTTTCTTTATTTTCACGGGGTAATGTTCAGACTATTTTAATAGTGTCTAAATTCATTCCTAAAAAGAACACGACAGCACCTGTCCGTATGCAAGTCATCATCTATATTTTACAATTGATTTTAGATTAATGAGATTTCAAACTAACGTTTCTATTTGAGGTAATCGTATGACGTAACGCGATCGGCCCGTGCGGAGGCACGAGTATAGTACTAGTATATAATCAAACTCATAAGTTACCTTTTCTAAAGGCACAACATGTTGATAAATCCCTTTTGAAATGATAAGGTCTTTGCATAACATATTTGGGTTTGATAGTAGATTATGCGCGAAGAAAGTATCAGCACCCATAACATCCTTTTAAGAAAGGTTACCCTTTTTAATTAACTGCGTAAGAAACAATAAGTTAAAAAAAAACATCATTTCGTTATGAATTAATAAAATGCAAATTTAGATAAAACAATGACTTAATATTAAAAAACATACATATTTTTGCACTTCACAGAGGTGTGTCCTGGTGTGCCTCGTTCTATACTCCTATGTATCTCCAACTAAAGAATTAAATGATACGTAATACTTGAGTAAAAAATAATTATGTTGTGGTTGTTTTTTTTTATTTTATAAAAAGAAATAGATTTTTGAGGTAGAAGAAATAGATAATTTTTAGATATATATTGGAAAGACAAATAGAAAAAGGGGGTGCGATTAGCTGTGGTCCAATTTTGTAAGTCAATGTCAGAGTTCACTTAATGGCCCATAACTTAGGGTGGAAGGGGGGATTTACACGATGGGAAAAGGGGGTGCATATACTAAAAGTTCCTTTTGTGAATTAAGTTGATGATTATTAATCAGTAAGTAATAAAAAATTTAATTAGTATACTGCAAGCAACTGAGTATTAATGTTTTGCAACTAGACTAATCACAAATTCCCCCACCCCACTAACATTTCTTATCAAAAAAAGAAAAAAAAAAACTAATCAAAAAAAAATTGTGACTTTTATCTCATTAATCTTGATTGTCACACCTATCGTGATTTCTTATTGTTGGACAATGTAAAAAATCTTTATATTGTCGGTGCATACGAATTAAACCCTAAAAAAATAGATAAAGGAAGATAATATATCTATACATTTAAATCCCAAGGTAGTATGATGTCAGCATTGGTGTGGGCCCTCCCACCAATGTTGGCGCCAATTTCTCCCACCACCCCCCCTTTTTCATATTTTCATTTTCACCCCCCTTTTTTTTCTTTATTATTTTTTATATTTTCATTTTTAAGAGTACATTAAAATTTAGGTGAAAAAAATTCAACTATTCAAATATGCAAAGTTTGTGCCTCAGTAACCGATTTGGTTAGGTGAAAAAAAATGTGATTTCGTGACAAAATATGTAAAGTGTGATGCTAAGTAGTGTGTTTTTTTATACTTTAGTGTTCGTAAAAAAAATTAACCGTTCAAATGCTCAACGTTCAATGCTCAATATCGGAAAAAAATTTAACTGTTTGAATGCACAAAATTTGTTTTGATTAACAAAAATCAAAACAAAATATGTACAGTTTGATGCTAAGTAGTGTGTTTTTTTATACTTTAGTGTTCGTAAAAAAATTCATCTATTTAAATATGTTATGTAGTGTGTTGTTGTCTGAGATCTTATGTAATGTGATAATGCGTTAAACTAAAGTTATTTGATTATCATTTTTTTTTCTATATTTTAATGAATCAATTTCATTTGTGTGTTGATTTTTTTAAAAAAAAATATTAACTGTTTGAATTATAAATTACTATGCTACCTTATTTCCATGGACTATTACTTATGTTTGAATTATAAATTCACATTAATTTGTGTGCTGACTTTTAATTTATCCATCAAATTTTAATATCACAACAATGAAGTCCTCACTAAAGCTTTGACCCCGTGCGTCGCACGGGTCCCGACGCTAGTAAAGAGCAAAACATTTAGGGTTTGGGAACCCAACTCCCATTACCGCCACCAACAAAGCCAATGAAGAGATAGAGAGAAAAAACTTTTAGAGAGAGAGAGACAGAAATTGTAAGAGTATTATGTTTCAGTTAAAAAAAATGCCTCCTCCTTATATGTACAAGTTTTATTCTATACTAGTGTGTGCACCCGTGCGTTCGCACGGGACAACAACTTCAGTTAATGCAGAATTTCTGTCTTGTTAAAATTAATTTTTAGAACTGCAATACGAAAAAGTCTTATTTGTTGGTCCTTTGAATGCTAAAGTATCCTGAAATACGCTGCTTAAAATCGCTCTTTATATATATTTGTCACGATTTTTGAGGAATGAATTTTGAGTATTTTGGTGGTTAAGTTTTTTTTCCGAGCACTAAAAGACTCCAAAACACGCTGGTTATTGAGGCACAAATTTCGCATATTTGAATAGTTGCTTTTTTTTTGCAAACACAAAAGCTTCCGAAACCACAACTTAATATTGTACTTTACATATTTTGTTATTAAATTATTTTTATTCACCGAACCGGTTACCCGGTTACTGAGAAACAAAACTCGCGTATTTGAACAGTTAAGCATTTCTCTTTACGTACATTATTGCGAAATTACTATTTTATTTGAACAAACTAGTTATTGAGAAACACACTTTGCATATGTGAACAATTAATTTTTTTCTGGATTCTAAAATATCTCAAAGCACGCTGTCTAACATCACATTTTAGATAAAAATATGAAAAAAAAAAAGAATGGATGAAGAATTAAAAAGAATTAAAAAAGGGATTAAAAAAAAAGAGGGGGTGGGGGTGGGGGTGGGGGGAGAGGGGTAGGGGTTTTGGCGCCAAAAGTGAGAGGGACCCACTTGGAGACTTCAATGGGATTATATTTTTAAGATCTTTTATCTGTACATGTTGTATGGATAAGAAGGGGTTCCCCGTTGGCGCCAAATCAAGGAAGAGCTTGACTTGGAGGAATTGACAAGAATATACAAAGGAAATCCCTGTGGGGAGGGAGTGAATCAGACAAGAAAGTTGTATGGGTAAAACGGAGCAATGTCTGTCATCCCTATGGTTTGGGTAGACTAGGAATAATGGCTAAATGGAGGTTGCGAGGAATGGTAGAAAAGGAGGCAATATATGGAAGTCATTATTTGAGCACCGGTACGACCCTTTGGATAGGTGGGGCATGGAAAGGGTAAAGAGCAATCTACACTTTGGTGGCAGGGACATTTTGGTACTTGGAATGAGTGGAGAACAAACCAAAAGAAAACTGGGTGTAGGGAAGAAGCAATGAAGGATCAGATGAAAAATTTGATTTGTGGAGGGACATTTAGGCTTTGGTTGTGTTTTTTTTGGACTGGTGTACATGTCCTAAAGGGCCCTTGCATTTATTTATATGTTCATCTCACTTGTATAAGACAACTTGATACTGTCATGATGTGGAATTAATGTTGTGTAGTCGAGCGGGTTGTTAAAGCGCAACTTCATATTGGGTTTAAGTTAAAGTTGGGGATTAAATGTGAATGGGTATATAACAGGGACAAATTCTTTGTGATACGTACCCTTCGATTATATACTAGGGGTAGACTGTATTTAATGGGTGATTCCTCCGATGGGTGCATATCTTATGTATCCCCCCTAGGTGGTTTATTAATAAAATGTTTAGAATATGTCACATAGATTAAAACTAAATATGATTCAGGTAATAGATAATATTAATAGGATGTGATGAACCAACCTTAAATTCAAATTTCTAAAAATATTTCTTTTGTTCATGCTTCTTTCTGCTATTTCCCTTGCTCCTGTCTTTCGGGATCCAAATTTGGTTTCATAGTTTTTAGTTGATTAGGGTTTCAATATGAAACCACTAGTCCTTTGTGGTGATTTCTTAATTTTTTTCTCCTTTTTTACTGTAATTTTTGTTTGTTATTGATTCCTTGATTGACCTAAATGTGATTTGTTTCCTATTTTAAATTATGTTTAGGGTTGGAAATGGGAGGTTGTAGCTACTGCTGATGTGCTTGAACCTAGCTAGCCACCGGAGGACCTAAGTGTTCTCCAGGGGGTTCAAGCGAACCCACTGAAAAAAATAAAATTAGCACTGATACTCTTGGAAAAATGTTTTTGCACAGCTTTTACACCTAAGTGTTTAGTTTTGCACAACTCTAATGCATCATACTTACACATTTAAACTTTCAAATATTTTATTTAAAAAAAGATTTTTTTGTCTCTTCTTGCGTTAGTACAATCACTCTCTTCAAAATCTCTTCTTTCTTCTTTCTTTTTTCTTTTTGCTTTTTTTTAATTTATTTTAATTATGTTACACTACAAGAATAAAGCTTGTTTCCTGCGAACATTTCCGACGAAAAACTTTCCGTCGCAAATTGCGACGGATTTGCGACCAAAATGACCGTCGCAACTGTTAAAAAAAAGGCGCACAAATTCTCGTTGAGGTTTCCGACGGAATTGTATCTCGTCGCTAATTTTTGACGGATATATCTGTCGGAAACGGGTTAAAGTTCGTCGCAAAGTAACAAAACACAAATTAAAACTCAGCCTCGGTCTCGTTGTCTCCCTCAGAACCAAGACTCTTTCCCTCACTCAGCAGTCAGTCACAGTACCGTCTCACTCTCAATCTCTCCCCCTAGCACGCCCTCTCTCTGTCGCCACCACCCCTCGCCCTCATTCTCTCGCCACCATTGTCACTCCTCTCCTCTCCACCGTGACTCCTCCCTCACTCTCACCTCCACAACCATCGTTCCTCTCACTCAATCTCATGTCAAACCCTAAACCCTTTCACTTTCTTCTTCGAAGTGCTCTGATCTTCAAACTCGTCATCTCACCCTCTCACCCTCGAAATCGCCTCTCATCCTCTCACCCTCGAAATCGCCTCTCATCCTCTCACCCTCGAAATCATCTCTCACCTTCAAACTCGTCTCTGAAGCTCGAATCGTGCTTCTTCAAGGCTTCGTGCCTTTCACTTCTTCAAGGCGTGGTGCTTCTTCAAAGGTTTCATCAAAGGTATCACCGTCAATTCCTTCTTTTTCTATTTTTTTTTTGCTTGTGTATTTTCTTCTCTTAGGTTTCTCTGTTAGTGTTTGATTTAGATTTAGATTTAGATTTAGATTTGAATCAGTAGTTTTTAATGTTTGAATTATTTGATTACAGATTTTGGAATCGAAACCCTAAGGGGAGAGACAACCATCAGATATAGATGTCCAATCAGCAATATGGTAATACATCTCATTTTCTCACAGATTTTATTTTTTTGATTTTGATTAAAGTTTTTTGGTTGATTCTACTGTTAGTTTGTGACTTCTATTTTTTTGGGACTGGATCTTTCATATCTATTGTCTAAATTAACCCCAAAAGAAATATTTGTGGAGCTGGATCTTGCTTGTCTTTTGTCTGAATTTCTGTTTGTTTATTTTAGCCAAATGGAAAGGTTACTGAGGCGTGCAAGGGATGGTGGATCTACGGCTAGAAAGACTAGTCAAAGCCCCATAAAGAGAAGTTCTGATTTTTCTTTTCTTATAAAAGAATATAGATGAGGAAATCCAGTTGATTTCAGAGCACAATTCCATACTTTTTATTTGTTGCTCTGCGAGGTAATCCAGTTGATTTCAGAACAACCTATTCAGGTATCATTTTTTTTAGTGCTTGTGCATTTCTAGATTTCTGCATTAGTGTGTTGCAAATTTTGGGTTTGGAGTGGGTGTGAATGGGACAAATGTGTATTACTTTCCTGTGATCAAGTTAAACTCATGTGCAAGGATAAAGAAAATTGTCTTGATCATAACTCATTGAATAAGTTACTGGTTTTGTTATTTGTATTAAGTCATTGGTTTGATACTTTGTTTCATGGACAATTATGTTTCTTCTAGTTACTAGCACTTGAGGTGCATGTTTATTTCTGGAGATTAGATAGTGTAAATTAACTTGATTCAAAAGTGTTCATTTCATCAATACAATCTCATTTTCATCAATATTATTATTAATGGACAAATAGGTTGTCAGTCTTTCTTTAACTGCATTTTTTGGAAATCATTTGATTGAGTAAAGATATACATGAATGATTGTCATTGCCATTAAAGGGGGATGGTTTACTCTTGTTTTGAGGTTTATAAGTGCTGCTTGATCTGACTAGCATGCATTTGACATTGAACTACACTCTAAAGGCACTGATTTAGAAGATATAGGTAACCTTACAGAATCTGCACCGATTTTGACATTGAACTACACTCCATTAATTGCTGATTAAAGCATTCACAACTAGCTGAGAGTGGAACTAGGAAGTTTAAATCATTACCCACTGGTCAAACTTGTTTCTATGTTTTACAGGCACTCCGTTATACATGGCTCAGGAGCTTGTCGGGGAACAACCTTACAACCACACTGTAGATTCATGTTAAAAGTATTGGTCCTAAGGATGATCCTTCTCAGCGTAAGAAAATCAACCTCTATTATATTATATTATATTATATTATATTTTGGTTGCTTATGTTTTGATATTGTTAAGTTAATGCATTGGTGATTAGAATAGAGTTACATGAAGTCTATGTTCTGTTGTTTGAATGTTTTAGTGTAATGGAATAAAATTCCTGTCTGATTGAGTAAATTGGAAGTAAATTTGATTGAGGTCATGTTTAGATAAACAGTTTAATTAAGCTTAAGAGCTTATAGCATAAACTCTTTTGATTGAGGTCATGTTTGGATAAGCAATTTAATTAAAAGCTTATAGCATAAACTCTTATTATAGAAGTGCCTATGTATACTTATATAAAGATAAATGAAGTTAAATTGTTTTCATATAAGTTATATGTTGTTTTCATATGTTATCTTGGAGAGCTTTTGGAAATAGTCTAAAAACAACTTATGGCATATCCATTAGCTATTTCCTTAAGTTCTTAAAAACAAGCTGACAAGTGTTTATGCCAATAGATAAGCCCTACTAAGTCAATCCGAACATGCCTCGAGTGTTTATGGCCTATACTAGCTTTACTTTCAACACAAATATAATGATATGAACTTCTATACAAATTTATGCGTTTTCATGATTTATGGATATTATATGTCCATACCATCAACCTGTCTTCTCCAAACAAATTGATTCAGACTAATGCTAGTAGAGCTAATGCTAAGTGATATGTTAGTCCGCATGTTAAGTTCAGTATTCTACACTACTGGCTTTATGTGATAGCTGTTAGATTAGTTTATGTGATAGTTGTATAAATACAGCTGTAGCGTAGTTTATCAGTAACTAAGAAATATAATTCAGAATTCAGTTTCTATTCTCTGATATGGTTTCTTCACACTGATGCTTCATGATATGTTAATGTTCAGAGACGGAGGACTCTTTGCTTGTCATTAAGGGCCCTCAAGGAAGAATCAATAGAGCTATTTGGGGACCCCTCAACAATACCATTATCAGTGCTGGAGAAGATGCTGTTATTTGTATTTGGGATTCTGAGGTAGCTTACTTCAATTCCATTCCCCCTCCCTTTTCAATTAATTTGTTTGCTAATAGTAAGTGCTCTCTCCAGTGAGAGTTGCTTATGAAGATCTTAAACTTAAGAACTTGTCTTTAATGAGAATCACCAATGGTGTAGGTTTAGTTGTTGAAAGAGTTTCACTGAGTAGAAAGTTGTTAAAATTGTTAAATCTGTCGATGGTTCTCATTTCTTTTGTTTGCCTGCCTGCTTGCAGACTGGAAAAATGCTTAAGGAGGAAGCTGGTCACAAAAAGACAATAACATCACTTGCAAAATCTGCCGATGGTTCACATTTCCTTACTGGCTCTCTTGATAAGTCTGCTAAGGTACCACCACCTATCACCGTTTTAATTCGTTACTTTCTTAACTGTTTGGTCATCACTTAGCACTCTCTTTTTTTCAGTAACATAACATGATGTTATTTATTTTCACTCTAACCAGTTTATTTATTTTTGATTTTTTGGTAGCTTTGGGATAGCAGAACATTGACTCTTATCCAGACATACGTGACAGAACGCCCTGTCAATGCAGTTACGATGTCACCTCTTCTCGATCATGTACGTATTTCTATATTGTAAATTCATGGATATGGAGTCATTTATGAAGTTTCCAAATGACAAAGAATCAGTTAAGAAGTTCGCTATGAAAGAAACCGGTGCATTTCAGAATTCGTTGGGTGTCTATGTGGTTAAGACTGTAACAGAATATGAACCAGAAATGGAAGTTTATTATCAAGTCAATACTTACCATCTTGTGAAGGAAATCTGTGTTGATGAAGGAGCCCTTATCTATCCGAGACTGAAGTTTGAGGATAACGTTGATGACAACGCTTATAACTGCATCCCTTCACTGATTTTTGGAAGTATAGGAATCCCGAAAAATAACGCTGGTAATAATGGATTTAATTTACCACCAACGGAGGAGTCAGAATGTTTCTGCTAATCATGATCAGAGAAATGATGTGATTCACAAAGATGAAGATGTGCATGAGAATCCTGTTGGTAACACCTGCACGGAGATGGATTTACCTGAAGACACACATGATTCTATTGCTTTTGGTGATCAGTCTGAAGAGGTATTCAACATATTAGCAAATTTTTATCTAAATATTTTGTTCAGAAACCTATGTTCCATGCTCTTTTGAAACTAATTGATTACTTTGGTACATTATTTAAATGGCTGTTACTTGTTAAATACTGCAATGAAAATGGAGTTACTAGTATTAAGAAACATATGTGACTAGCAGATCCAAACGATGGAGAAGTTCTGTCACAGTATGGGAAGCTAGTTTGGGAGTTACATAAGGACCAAGAAAGAGCATCTACCTATTTTGAAAGATCAGTGCAATCCTCTCCTGAAGACAGCCATGTACATGCAGCATATGCTAGTTTCCTTTGGGACACTGAGGAAGAAGATCAGGAAGATCAGGATGATGCTGCAGAAGCATTTGGTCAGAATAAAGTTGTACAAATTGGTATAGCAATTTTGTTTTGTCTATGTAAATTTGGCATGGATGCCTTGATTCTTATCATTTGATTCCTAATAGAAAATGTGTCACAGACATTTGAGATAGTTTTGGTTGTGTAAAGTTACAATTAGTTACAAAAATAATTGATTTTGGTTACAGTGTTAGATGTTTAGCTTGTGGCTTCAAGCCTGCAACAAATATGCTGAAATAAGATCAGTTTTGTATAATTTAATTTTTTTTAATTTTTTTTAAAATTTCCGACGGATTTGCGATGAAAATGTGTTAGAGTTTGCAACGAAAAGATCCGTCGGAAAGTCCGTCAGAAACGATTTGCGACGAAAAAATCCGTCGGAAATGATTTGCGACGAGCGATTTTGCGACGAAAATTTGTCCGTCAGTAAGTCAGTCGAAAACGTTAATTTGCGACGAAAGTCAGTGCGTTTCCGACGGACTTTGTCGTCGGAAATCGTCGATTTTCTTGTAGTGTTAGTCTATTTAATTTGAATTTGTATTGTATTTCGTGAATATGTTGATTCTCTTAGTGTTATTTAATTTGTGTTGGTCTAGTGCAACACAAGTTGTGAACCTGTTAAAATCTTATTTGCGTTTGAAAAAATTTGCACTCCCTGACCCAAGGTGCTGGATCCTCCCCTGACTCTAGGAAGAGAGCTTTTTAAGAGTCGTGTAGATTAATAGGAATATTTGCGGATCCTAAAAAAGTGCTCTCGTTTTTGCATCTGTTTGCAAAATTTGTGTTTGGTCGACCTTTTTATAAAAGAGCCGGTCTTCTTCTAAGACGAGCCAAATGGTTATCACGTTTAATTCCTTTGGATAGTCAAGTTGAACAAACAATAATGGAAAAGAATAAGAACTTTCATTTTCTTAGAAGATGAAAGAAATATATACAATTAAAAAGGGTTGCTTTCAATTGATATTAGAAAGCATGCAAGTTGTTTTTTATCTTTTTCCAAAAAAGAAAAGAGGGGATACGTACAACTTAAAATCTTATCATTTTGCATTATGGCTATCAAAGCTTTTAAAATATCAGTATAGTTTTCGTTGTTCGATTGCAATTCAAAACAAATCATATTCGCGTAAAAAAAAAAATCAAAACAAATCATATTGCAAGGTTGAATTAGACTCCAGAATTTAAATTGATTATTAGTAGAATTTGTTTTTTTAAAGGCATTCGTAGAATTTGGTTGCGCGCGTGGTTTTGTTAAAACTTCACTCAATTATAATTTTTTTTACCAAAGAAAATTTATGATATTTCATTCAAAAGCAAAGTAGCAATACAAGTAGGACTATAATAAATTTAAAAACGTGGGAGCTAGCATAATTCATTGATGCTCTAGCTAGAGTATGAGCCACAAGATTTGTTTGCTGCCTGACAAAACTAACTGTGTAGTTTCCTAAATACGATAATAAGTTACGACAAATTTTAATAATAGAGTCATATTCAGTTACAAAGTTACACACACCACGGATTCCATCTACAACCGCTTTGCAATCAAGCTCGATGGTGACTCGTTGAATGTCTAACACTTGCAACCAATTAACGGCTTCCAGTAAACCCAGAGCTTCCGCTTCTTGAGGGTGAGGCTTGCCAATAAACCAAGCTGATTTTGCCTTCACGAGCCCACCCTTCTCATTCCTGATACAGAGACCAACACCATACCGACCATCATCAAAAAGAGTTGCATCAACGTTGCATTTGAGGCTACCAGGTTTGGGACAAACCCACGATATATCGTCTCGCCTGCTATTTGACGTGGACAACGGATCACGAAGCAATTTGGAGCGCTTCGCCTATTGCCAACAATATAACAAGTCCAAAGCACACTGCACAAAAGCACGGGCCGGCTTCTCCACATTCTCCCAAACTTTCTCATTCCTCCACTTCCTAAGACCCCAAATCAACATTGCGAAACACTTCCTGGCCGCATCTGGTAATGAAGAGAGAATATTAAATAAACTAACCTTATAACTCTCAGCATCATGAGCCACTAATTGTATGGAATTTCAAAGCCCAACTGAACGCCAAACCTCTTCCTCTTTGTTGCAACCGAAGAAGGTATGTCATTCGTTTTCATCATGCAAATCACACATTGGGCATACTCCTGGACAAACAACACCGCGCCTACGGAGATCGAGACAGCACGACAAAACACCACGAGCAGCACGCCAAATATGAATGCGAACTTTATGGGGTACCTGCAAAGTCCAGAGTTGTTTCCAGTCACCTGCAACACGCATCTCAGAGCTGTCTATTAATTCATTCATCGCCGTATAATTTATAGATTTTACCGAATAAAGAACCTCACGACTTTTGTTCCAAATCATCTCATCCTCCTCACCCCTACACCGAAGTGGGATTCCCAGAATCCTATCTCTGTCAATCGGATTGAAAATTTGCCCAAGAAACTGTGTATTCCAAGAACCATCCCCCTCGTAGCAAAGAGGGCACTAATAGTTAAAGACTCATGTCCCGGAATCATAGGAGAAGTTATAAAGGGCGAATCCCCTCCTTTGAACCAATGATCCCTCCAAACATTAATAGTAGTATCATTTCCAATTTTCCATCTTGCTCCAAATTTAACAAGTACCTGTGAAGTGTGGATGCTATGCCAAACATAGCTGGGATTATGGCCCAAGCGAGCCCCCAAGAAGATCCCACTAGGAAAATATTTAGCTTTGAAGACACGAGTAACAATAGCATCTGTGTTGGTGCTTAAACACCAATCTTGCTTCCCTAGCATTGCCAAATTAAAGTCGTGAAAATAACGAAAACCCATACCACCAAATTCCTTCCTCGTGGTCAACAATTTGAACTCCACCAAAAGAAATTAATCATTCTTTCCATCTCTTCCCCGAGTGATGTGGGAATAAGGAAAGTACTCATACAGTAAGCTGAAATGGCTTGTGCTACTGATTTCACTAAAACTTCCCGCCCAGCCTTTGAAAGATGTCTGCCTGACCAGTTGTTAATCTTGTGCCAAACCCTGTCTCTAAGGTATCCAAAGAGTTGCTTCTTACTTCGACCCACCATGGAAGGTAAGCCTAAGTATTTACCAGTACCTAGACATTCGAAAACGCCTAAGTTAGCCACCACGCAATCCCGTAGAGTCGGGCAAGTGTTTCTGCTGAAAAAGATTTGACTTCTGGAGATTAATAGATTGCCCCGAAGCCTTCTCATAGGTCTCAAGAACTTCTTTTAATTTCCTGCTCTCAGTATTATCAGCCCTGCAAAACAAAAACAGTCATCTGCAAAAAGTAAGTGTGTCAGGATAGGGGCTCCACGACACACTTTAATTCCATGAATATCCCCTCGAGCCTCACATTTTTTATGAAGAGCAGTAAGCCCCTCTACGCACAATATAAAAAGGTAAGGTGACAGTGGGTCACCCTGTCTGAGTCCTCTTCCAGGTGAGACTGAACCAGCTTTCTCGTCATTCATAAGCACTGAGTAGTGAACCGTTTCAACACACATAACCATCTATCGCACCCATTTCTCATTAAAGCCCAGCTTATATAAAACACCACGCAAATACCCCCAATCCACCCTGTCATACACCTTACTTATGTCAATCTTCAAAGCAACCTCCCCAACTTTACCCTTTACCTTACACTTCATATGATGAATGACTTCAATAGCAACCATAACATTATCCAAGATGGACCTATTAGCCACAAAAGCTGATTGCTCCACAGAAACACATTTATGAAGAACATTCTTAAGTCTATTAGCGAGAACTTTAGAGATGATCTTGTAAATAACATTGCAAAGTGCAATCGGACGTAAATCACGCATAGAAGTGGGGTTGTCAACCTTAGGGATTAAAACAATATTAGCATCATTCAACATAGGGGGAAACTCACCATTATCCAACCAAGCCACCGCCGAGTGAAACAATTCTGGGCCACAAAGGTTCCAAAACCGTTTGGAGAAAGCAGGATTCAAACCATCGGGGCCTGGAGCCTTGTCAGAGTGCATTTGAAATAGAGCCGTCTTAAATTCCCCAATATCAAACGGAGCCACAAAAAGATCATTATCCATCGAAGTCACCTTAGGATTCAAACACGCAACCACCGGCTCATACTGACCATGCACCCCCTCAAATAAACCCGTAAAATAAGTGTGCGCTACACTACCCAACTCTGCTTGATTCTCCACCACCGAACCATCCTCTCTAATTAGCGATGAAATAGCATTGCGACGACATCTTGCACTTTCCATTGCATGAAAGAATTTCGAGTTAGTGTCACCATCACGTAACCAATGCACCTTTACCCGCTGCTTCCAGGCTTCCTCTTGAGCCAGGAGAGCGCTCAAACGAGCATTCACCTCATTATATTGTAAGGTATCATTGATACTAGCTGCCACCACGTAACACTTCAAGCTCATCTTTACATCGCTGAATGTCCAACCTATAGCGCATCCTCAGTTTCCTCCCCCATACATCAATTGTCGTTGTACAACTCTCCACCCTACTCATGAAATCTTGCCCCTCCACCCGAGACAAACTATCACTAACCACAACCGGTAAATCGTCCTCCTCTAGCCAAGTGTTCTCAAACCGAAAGGGTTTAGGATACCCTCTACGTCTTCGTTCCCACAATTGGAGCCACAATGAAATATGGTCTGATCTATTAGCAACACCATTAATAAGACAGTTTTGGGGAACAAATCAATCCAGTCATGCGAAGCTAGTACACGATCCAACCTATCCTCCTTAAAATTATCAGTACATCCACCCCTACTCCACGTAAAAGGGTGTCCCTGCATAGGAATATCATTAAGTTGACAATCTTGAACCGCTTCTCGAAAACCACGTAAAAGCCAAGGCGCACGATCAGCGCTCCCTCTCTTCTCATCATTTGATAACAAATCGTTGTAGTCACCCATAATGCACCATGGAAGAGAGTTATCTCTAGCCAAAGTACGAAGCAATTTCCAAGATTCTCTTCTACGCCCAGTTTCCGGATAACCATAAAATCCCGTAAGTCTCAAAGTAGGACCATTGACGCTAGACACTTCCACGTCAATATAACTTGACGAATAACTTGTTATCATACAATCAAAAGGATGACGCCAAAGTAAGGCGAGACACCCACTTCTACCTATGCTATCCACCGCGAAAGCTCCATCAAAACCCAATCTCACACGAATCTCTTAAATTTATTAGCATGTACCAGAGTCTCAAAGAAAAATAACGTCTGGTTGGTACGTTCGCGTAACGACGGAATCACTCGTGAGTTACCCAAGTCCAAGCAGTTCCAACTGATGAAGCTCATTGATCCTGGCAGGCTCCACTGCAAGAGCCTACCCCTAAAAAATGCGAGTTACCAGTTTTGTTGTTGTTAATGTTCATACCAATACTAGAAGGCATACCACCAGAGTTATTCAAAGCAAAACTCACCACGTCATCAGCAACTGCCTTCTCTCCACTGTCCTCCCTCATACGTTTACGGTCTGTCTCCAATACCACATCAGCTGCCATCTCAACATCATTAATCCCAGCTGGCATGCTAGCTGGTTGCACCATTTTTTTAGGAAATAAAATTGATGGATGTTTAAAAATTTCAGCCAAGTTGTTAACGTCATTAATGCCAATAGAAGTGCTAGCCGTTTTTGTTTCTCCACCATTCACGCCACTCAACAATGCACCCCTATTATTATGTAACAAATTCAACTCCTCATTCCTCAAATTGTGGGATTCAGTAACTACCCTATTATTATGTAACAAATTCGGCTCCTCATTCCTCAAATTGTGGGATTCAGTAACTACCTGATTTGGGGTATTCCACGACTGTCCCTCCTCTCTCAGCCACCGTGCACCACCACTACTACCCCCACAACGCATTTCAGCTTTAATGTCAGGACCCCAATTACGGATCTCGTCGTCATGAGCCAAATCAATGAGTTGGTCACAAGAACTCTCCATATGCCCTAGCAAACCACACATGTAGCAAAATATCTCAAGCCTTTCATACTTCAAGAGAACCTCTTTTGCTTTGCCACCAGGTTTGCGAAGCTTTAGTTTTTTTAGAAGAGGCTTGCGCACATCCAACAGAACCCTAACCCTCATGAAAAGCCTCCAAAAGTCAGAACTATTCTTCACATCATATTCCAAGAAATTACCAATCGTATTCCCCACATGCTTCCCTACCGCCTCAGACATAAAACCAGTTGGAATGTTATGAACCTGTACCCAAAACAGTATCTAGTACAAAGGAACCTCACATGGAGCCACACCCTCCGGTATAGTACTGAGGATTAAAAGATGCTTATCAAAAGACCACGGACCTTGTTTGAGAACTCTCTCAAGATCGAGTGGATGGAAAAATTGGAAGAGGAAAGCACCTGAACCCGCCTCCCGAATGTTGACTCCTCTTCCCGGCCGCCACACACCCGCCATGCGCTCCTTCATAATATGCAAACGAATGGGACGATCAGTGAGGAAGCGTCCCACCAACGTAAGCGAAGTGTTTGCCCTAACCGTCTCCTCCTCCACCCCTTCTATCTCAACCTCCACCGTCGGCTCCATAATCCGAGATCAAACGTGAACAAACAAGAACAGACGAGAGCAACGAATAACAATGTAACAGTGTAGAAAACGAAACCCTAACTCAGTGCAAAACGAACGCGAAAGAAAGCTGCAATCTTCTCACTAGGAGAGAAACTTCTCACAAAGGAAAGGAAACCCTAGGAGAGAAAAATATTAAAAAATATATACTACAATACTATTACTCAATTATAATTAATATATAGTCAATTGAATTTTTTTTCACATCAATAGACTAATTCATTTCATTTAGTTGTATATTGTTGTGAAAACAATAATAAAAGTTTAATAAATTAAGACATCCTTTCTTCCCTTACTCTCTCTTACCTTTACTCTCTCTTCCTAAGAAGCTCAGATACTTAATATGATACGGATACGATACGACACAAATATGGAGATACAGGAATTTTTTAAAAATCAAGATACGACACGGCCAAGATACGTATACAAGTAGATATATGACTACAGCAATGTAGAAAAAGTTACTTTCCAATTCTAACAAGTTGACACTTACATATTTTTTCCCGGTGCGTACTAGAATAGTCAACAAATTTCATATTTTTAGTAAGAAATATCGAAGATATATCATATATATTAAGGTGACAATCATATTTTTAGTTGGTAAAATATGTATTTAAGATATATTTGAGAAGTATCGGGAAGTATCGTGTGCGTATCGTCTCAAATACATATCGGACACGATATGTCACCATTTTCCCTCTTTCTCTTCTAATCCAAACACATAGTAAACAAAGAGGATTAGGTATAAACAATGCCATCCCTACTAGGATATGAACACCCATGTTAGCATTCCTCCTAGAGTACTCAACATGAGAGTATTTGGTACTTGATTAATTTAATAAATTTCACTATATACACAACATTATTATTACTCCCTCAATTCCTAATTCTTGGTACTATTGGTCTTTTTTTTGGTCCCAAAATAATGACACTTTTAAAAACTCAATGTACAATTCATCAAATTTTATCAAATATACCCTTTATATTTATTGAGTCTTTTATATAGTGTCCTAAAATGTGGATTAGTTATTTTGATTTCAATTTTTTTGTGAAAGAAAGACCCTAAGGCCCAGAGTACAAACAACTAACTGAGATCCGCTTCAGTGAGCCCAATCCCATCACAAATTATCCCAAAACAACTAACTACACTTGGAGTATTTTTGTACTTAGCCAACACAAATAAATGATACCTTAATTTGTATGTAACAAGTCAAAAATACTAAAGATTAGAAATGAAGGAAATATTTCGTTGTCAACATTAAAATTTTAATAAATTCGATGACAAAAAGTTAATTAGTTTAGGTTGAATTGGAAGCTTCTAAAAAAATGACATTTTGAACAATCATAATTGGCATTGGCTTGATAAAACCTAGATCAATAACATCATATGCAGGCTTGATCTATGCAATTCATTAGACATACCTGTGAATAATTAAGTTAGTTTTATATATATATATATATATATATATATATATATATATATATATATATTGTGTATAATAATTGTTCTGGACTGGGCCAAGAGGCCCATTCAGCAAATGTACATGGATTGGCCCAATCACTTTCATCCATATCCACAATGCACAAGCCCATTCATGATTTTCATACTTGGATGGCTCAGATCACTTCTACCGATCCAACGGCTCACCACGGGCACAATTCCCTATAAATACTGGCACGCATTGCCATAAAGAGGTAGATTCTCATTCATAGCTAAATCACTCACCTATTCTCAATACTGACTTGAGCGTCGGAGTGGCTTCGCAGGTACCCCTCCCGGGCTCGCATTTATCTCTGGCCAAGCAATAGGAGACCTACCAACTGCAGTCCTCCTCGCACTGCAAGGTACAGAACATTGGCGACCACAGTGGGAGATATCTATCTTTCACAATCATCTCTACTTTGTTGAACTTCCTCCTGCTTTCCCATGGTACCAAGAGGCATACCCCCGATTCAAAGCATTGCCGTGCCCGCACCCCAGTCAGAGGGTACTCCTTAGGGCAACGTTGCCAGCCAGCCCGACGAGGGTCCCATCCAGACCCCGCAGACAAACCCCATTCAGGAGCCTGCCCAACCTCCGAACGCGAACCAACTCCTGGATCTCTTGTGCAACAACAATCAAATCATGCTACAGCAGAAAGCACGCCTAAGGCAAATTGAAAGGCGTGTGGCTTCCATGCCTGAGCAGCCTCCGCCTTACTGGGGGACCCATCCTCAAACAACCGTGGTTTCAAGGCACCATCGGTCGCCCCCTCAAAGGCATCACGTCCATCGTTCACCCTCAAGGCGAAGGCACGGGCACCGCTCTCCTCCTCGGTGACACAAGCGTAGAGGGGCAGACTCACCCCTAGAGACTCCTCCATCACCACCGGATGGTACTTATCGGCCTGACGACTTCCACTCTAGAACCTCCTCGCGTGCCTACTCTAATTCTAGGGAAAGGTCAAGGAGCCGGGCTAAAGCCCACAAGAGACGCCACCGGGGGTCACCATCGAGGAGATCCCCCGACCACCACAGGTATCAAGATTTGGACTACGAGGACGTCTCCCCTCACAACTCAAGAAGGTTCTCCGATGAAGGACCTTTCACTCGGAAGGTGGATGAATGCCCAATACCAAGGGCCTTGGAGAAACTGCCAGCACTCAAGGTGTATGACGGGACTGGAGACCCAGACCGCCATCTGGCACACACCTCCCTGATGATGCGCTATAGAGGCGCCAAGGAACCTGTTCACTGTAAAATCTTTCCCCTCACTCTTGAAATCTCCGCATTAGAGTGGTTTCAAGAGCTAAAGCCAAACTCCATCTCCTTATGGAGTCAGCTGGCAAGAATGTTCACAGCTCGTTTCACTGCCTCCCGGCTGAAGCCCAAGTCAGAAGAGGTGCTGGGGGCCGTCAGGCAGTGTGACGACGATACACTAAGAGAATACATAGAGTGTTTCAATAAGGAGGCTTCACGTGTACGAAATTTGGAAGACAAACAAAGGTTATTTTGGATGAAAGATGGCTTAAGAAAGGGAAGTCTTTTTCAAATTGACGTAGGGAGCAATAAGCCCAAGAACTTGGATGAATTCCTTCAAAGGTCACAAAAGTACATGGACTATGAAGAGGACGATATGGCTTACCGTGCGGCAGCTAAGGTCGCGACGACAAGAGGGATGCTCGAGAAAATCGGCAGCGAAAAGAAGCGAGAGGCGGGCATCGTGAGAAGATCCCGATCCCCTGCGAGAAGATCCAGGTCCCCTAGGAAGGGTAAGGCCCCAACCGGCGAGGCGGCCAAAGCGGCAAAAGATGACGACAGTGAATCTACCGAAAAGGAAGACACCCGAAAATCCAAAGGAAGGCCAGTGGCCATGGTAATTCACGGAAGCAACCCCCTTGATAACTGGGAATCGAATAAGTCAATGAAGAGGAAATGGACGGAAATCCTAAGCGTTGCATCAACCTCAACCCCTAGGGAGGGGCCATTTAGGCCACCCCTATCCTTCGATGACAGGGATTTACTTGATGGAAAACCAAATAAGCACGTCCCGCTGCTCATCACTGCTATTATGGCCAATATCGAAGTAAGAAGAATCCTGGTCGACCAGGGTAGCTCAGTGGACATCATTTTTGAAGACTTACTGCAAGTTTTGAACAACTTCCCCGACGACCTGACCCCCTACCGAGAGGGGGACCTGACCGGATTCAACAGATCAAAAACCAAGCCGCTGGGCCACTTGGAGTTGATGGTCACCTATGAAGACCCCGATGGAGAACAATCTTTATTAAGAACTGTCAAAACAGCCTTCCTAGTTCTCCCATGTAAGTCCGTCTACCAGTGCATTATCGGGAGGCCCACGCTGGGCAGGCTGGAGGGAGTAACCTCAACGGTTCACCTAAAGATGAAATTCTACAGTTTGGAAAACAAGATCGTGACCCTTCAGGCGGACTTAGGCGCAGCGCGCCGGTGCTGCTACATGAGCATTAAGGAAGAAAAAGAAACCACTGAAGTAAGAAACCCAGACAAGGGATCTGGGAAGGAAGCTGAAGTAAATTTGGCAGACTTGAATGCCAGGTACGATCCAGACAGTGAAGAAGAGGAGGAGGACTCTACCCTCGCTAAGGAGCTCAAGAAGCATATGAAAAGGCCTGAGCCAGATGGCGAGTTCATCTCCATCCAACTAGGAGAAGACCCCACCAATACTTTCAAAATAGGCTCCGACTTCCCTGAGAAGGTCAAGGAGAACTCACCATCAGCTTGAGGGAGAATGCTGACCTGTTTGCCTGGTCTGCAGCTGATATGCCAGGAATACCACCCGAGGTAGCTTGCCACCATCTTGCTATCAATCCCAACACTAAGTGGGTTGCCTAGAAGAGAAGAGTCCAGAAGGGAGAGAAAGCTGAAGCTGCCACAAGGGATGTGAAAGACCTCATAGAGGCGAACTTTGTAAAAGAAATTAAGTATACCACCTGGTTGTCCAATGTAGTCTTTGTTAAGAAATCTAATGGAAAATGGAGGATGTGCATTGATTATACTGATCTTAACAAGGCATGTCCAAAAGACGCCCTCCCCGTCCCTAGCGTAGATAAATTAGTCGATAGCGCCTCAGACTTTCATTTATTATCCTTCATGGATGCGTACTCGGGGTATAACCAAATCCCAATGTTCCCACCTGATCAAGAGAAAACAGCGTTCATGACAGAGCAAGGAAACTATTGCTATCGCGTAATGCCCTTTGGACTCAAAAACGCCGGGGCAACTTACCAAAGAATGATGAACAAAGTCTTTAAAGATTAACTTGGTCGGGTCATCGAAGTGTATCTTGACGACATGATAGTTAAGAGTAAAAATGATCCAGACCATCTCAAAGATGTGACAAAAGTATTTTCGGAAATCCGAAAGAACAATATGAGATTGAACCCGGAGAAGTGCACCTTCGGAGTTCGAGCAGGTAAATTCCTCGGTTTTTATCTCATTGAGAGAGGTATTGAGGCCAACCCTGACAAATGCAAGGCCGTGACCGAGATGACTTCACCAACTACAAAGAAGGAAGTTCAAAAGCTAACCGGAATGATAGCAGCGCTGTCCCGCTTTATTTCGAAAGCAGCCCACAAGTCCCTACCTTTGTTCAAGCTTCTAAAGAAAGAAACAAAGTTTGACTGGACCGCTGAGCAAGAGCAGGCGCTGACCCTTTTAAAAGAGACCCTCTCCGAACCACCCATCTTGACACGTCCAGAGGACGGGTGTAGCGACCGAAGAATCCGGAGGAGGGATCCTTCGTTGCTTTTGAACAATGGAGCCGCCATCAATATTTATTTTTAGGAAAACATTGAAAAAACCTATGTTTTTGGGTTCGGGGGTCGATTAAGTGCGGGGAAGGTACAAGCACCCCGCAACATCCTAAAAAGGTTACCTTTTAATTTAATGTGTAGAAAAATTAGTTTAAAGAAAACACTTTAATTTACCCTTTTTTGTTATTTGCAAAAAAAACGGAAAAGAAGACTTAATAAAAATTTTAGTTTTTTTTTGCGCTCGACGGGAGTGGGCCCCCGCTCCTACGTATCTCCGGGTGCGATGGAGAAATCAAAGCTACGTAGTTCTTGGGTAGAAAATATTTGTGTGTTGGTATTTTTTATTTTTGAAAAGTTTGGGAAAACTAGAGGCCGTCCATGGTGACCAAACAGATAAATCCAGAGTGGTCGTCATTAATGGCTTATTCGGAAAAGAAGGTATTTATAGCGTTCAAACAAGCGAGGCCCAGAGTGACCGCCATAGATAACCTATTTTTTGAGCGAATTCGATTTTTCGAAAGAAAGAAAGAAAAAAACGGTTCGGAAGCATCACGTTGTGAATAAAAGCGGAGTAGGTGATAAAAGGGGGGTGCAAATAATAAAGGAGTTGTATTAAAAAGGGAGGTGTGAATAGCGTTTTGACGCTAGAAAAAAAAAGGGTCACCGGGGGTGCAAATAGCGTTTTGGCACTTTTTTTTTTTAAAAAAGGATGCCGGGGGTACAAATAGCGTTTTGACGCTTTTTTTTTTTTAAAAAAGGATGCCGGGGGTGCAAATAGCGTTTTGACGCTAAAAAAACGATTGATTGGTTTATTTTTACTTTTTTCTATTCGACTCTAGAACGCGTGATTCTTGAAGCGCTTTTTTCCTAAAAAAAAAAACTAGACTAAACAAGCGATATGAAGAAAAATTCTTTTGTTTTTTGATTGTCCTAGTTACTATTTAATAAAAGGGTACCTTGTTTGTTCTTTATTTGGAAGAATGGTCATTTGTTGTTTTTTCTTTAAAAAAAAAGGGTAGTGACATTAGTATCCATTTCTTTTAAGAAAATATTATTATTTTTTTTAAAAAAGGTTTATTTTTAATCCGAAAATAAAAAAGGAACACATTTTTTTATCACTTTTCTTTTAATCCGAAAATTAGTAATTGTTTATTAAAAAAAAACAACACATTTTTTTTCACTTTTTTAAATCCGAAAATTAGAATAATTTATTAAAAAAAAACACAACATTTTTTTTTCTTTTCTTTTTTAATCCGAAAATTAGTAACATTTTTTTTATAAAAACAGCAATAAAAAAAAGTTTTTTTTAAAGCAACATTTTAACAAAAGAAAAGCAACATTTTAACATGAAAAAACAGCAACATAAAATTTTTACAGCAACATTTTAAACATAAAAAAAAAACAGTAACTATATCTACATAAAAAAACAGCAACTAAAAATACAAAAAAAAAATAGTAACAATAGAATCTAAATTACATTACAGCAACTACAAAACTAAAAAAGGCAACAAATTCGAAATTACAGCAACTTTAAAAAAATAAAACAGCAATAATTAATTAAAATATTACATTGCAATACCTTAAACAAAATCCGGAAATGTTGAAGAGGAAGTTTTCTTCTTCGGATTTCTCCAATACAACGAATCTAAACTAAAGAAAAAAAAAATTTCGGAAGGAGAAGGAAAGAAAAAAAATAGAAATTACAGTGAACAAGCCTCACTTTTTTTCTAAAAATCTACCCCCTTTTTTTTGCCTACGAAAACTTCTTCTTCTTCCCTTTTTTGAGAACCCCCTTTTTTCGAAAAAATGCTTTCCTCCTCCTCTAAAACCGTGGCCTTCAAAGTCATGGCCTCCCCCCTATTTATACAAAGAAAAAAAGCTCTTTTTTCTTCCTTCTTCGTTTTCTCTGACTTCAACCATGCCTTGTACAGTATTTTTTTTGACTTGAGAAGGGTTTGATATGATGGAGGGGTGAAGGTTTGGAGGTAGTTGGTGAAGGGGAATGATGGTTTGTGTGTGAGAAGAGGAAATGGGGCGTGAGAGGAGGAGAGCCATGTGAGGGAGATGAGTGTGTGAGTGTGGGTGTGTAGGAGGGGGATTGGAGAAGTGATGAGTGAATGTGAGAGAAGAAAAAAAAGAAAGGGAAAGAGTGAGGTTGAGAGAGTGCCGTGAGTGTGAGAGAGGAAAGAGAAAGGGAAAGAGTGAAGTGTGTGAAGTGATTGAAGTGGAAGAGGTTTGGTGAAGGGAAAAAAATAAAATAAAAAGTGGGTGTGAGAGAGGGGGGGGGGCGTAGGTTTGAGGGAGGAAAGAGAAAGGGAAAGAGTGAGGTTGAGTGTATTGGGAAGGGAAAAATGGGGAAGTGGGAAGTGTGGGGAAGTGGTATTGAGAGAAAAGAGGAGAGGTGGAGTGTAGAAGGGAGAAAGGTGGGGTTTGACCATGGGATAATAGGGGGTGGGGTCGAAATATGGAGGGGTTTTGGGGGATGAATGTGGATGGATTTTTGGGTTAAGGGGGGATTGAATGTGGATGGCTTTTAGGGTAAAAGGGGGAAGTCGAATTAGGGTTAGGAGGAGGTGAATTAGGGTTTTGTGATGAGTTGGGTTATGGGTTATGGGTTGTGGGTTAGTGGGTTTTTTTTGTTGGGTTGGGTCATGCGAATTGCGCTAGCCATTTTTGTTGGGTTGGGTTTCCATGACAGCACCTTATTTTTAATAGACCCCTCCCCACTTCCTTCTTGGCTTATTTTTATTTCTTCACTTCTAAATAAAATATTTTTGGTGATTAAAACCCATAGCAATAAAAACAAGAAAATAATACATGACATAAAAAAGATTATTATTTTATTTATTATTATTTTTTTTTATAAAAAAAAAACTCTCAATTATGATCGGACAAAATTAGGGTATTACAGCTGCCCCTCTTTATTTATATTTTGCTAGGAAATCGGAGGGGTTCCGAATTTCTCGAGGAAAATAGAAATAAAGATAACAAGACGCTAATTTTGTCCAGACTGAGACTTTGGGTTCTTTTTTTTTTTGAAAATTATGAAGGCAGGGTTGATTTAAACAGAAAGTGAATAGGGATCGCTGGGGATCTGAAGGATCGCTGGGGATCTGAAGGAGCACTGGGGCTCTGAAGAAGCACTGGGGCTCTGAAGGTCTAGTTCAGAATCAATGCTTGGCGCATCGACTCGCGTTCGACTGAGGGACCGTCGGGGTCTGAGGGGCATGCCTAAGCCTGAAGGACCAATGGGTCTGAAGGAGCGCTTCTAGCTATGGTACTAGAGATACGGTCTGGGGGTGGCCTTTTTCGAGCGGCCATTAGGGTTAATCAGGTCCGGAACTGATATAACCACGAAGGACGTGCACTGTGTTTTTTAGGCGGACGCAGCTAGTCTGAAGGGCCTGGGGCCGGATGATCCGTCGGTTGCTCGATTAACGCGACGTGCGATCTGGATTGAAGGACCATTGTTGGTCTGAAGGAGCGCCTGGGCTCTGAAGGACCGCTGGGGGTCTGAAGAATTGGTGCTAGCGACACAAAATAAAATTATCTTAACAGACACTTGCAATGAATGATGCATGCGTGCATGTAGTTAAGTAATTGATGACATGATGGATGAAATGTGGAATGATTTTGTTTTTGGCTTTTGCTCTTGGCTTTTTTTCTTTTTTCATTTTTCTTTTCTTGCTCTTTTGCTCTTTTTGCTCTTTAGCTCTTTATTGACTTTGCTGGCATCACCAAACTCGCATGACTCTTGACGTGGGATACGAGGGTTGCCTCAAGCAGTGGTGCCAAAGTGCGGGTTATTTAAGATTTGCTGAAGTGATTATGCGTTTGTCCTTTTTGCAAATTTGTGAGAGATCATCTCTTTTTTTTTGTGATTTTTAGGAATTTCGCAATGAATATAATGCTTGTGATCATGCACATGTTTCACAATTCAGTATTGTTTACCATGAACGTTATTTTTGCGATAATAGGGAAATGAGAGAATAAAGGAAGTGTTTAATATTCAAATGAAAACAAATGCGCAGAAAATCGCACTGTCTGAAAATTACAATGGGAGTTTAAACTACAAAAAGAAAGAGAAGAAAAAGATACAAGGAAAGCAGATCTTTTGATTGTTTGCGTCTTTAAAGTAATAACGCCAATCGCCCATTAACACAACTTTGAGCCTTCATCGTCCAACTTTTGGAGTCGTTGATTGCCTTTGTAGCTTGAAGTCCAACTTCTGACCCTAATTTTTGCCTGGATTGCTCTTTAGAGTTTTCAGTCCACCGGGTCGCTCTGATTTTTGCCTAGGCCGCCCTTTCGGGTTTTCGACCTAGCGAGCTTATTTTTGCTTGGCTCATCTTTCTTTTTTTTCCATATATTTCTTTAGGCATAGTACTTCTTGACTGCGTCCGAGTTCACTGGGAGTGGGAGATCTTCACCGTCCATTTTTGTGAGAATTAATGCTCCTCCAGAGAATGCCTTCTTTACCACATAAGGTCCTTCATAGTTAGGGGTCCATTTTCCACGGGAATCCTTTTGGATAGGCAACATCTTCTTGAGCACGAGGTCTCCTTCTTGAAACTGGCGGGGGCGCACTTTGTTATCATAAGCCCTTTTCATTCTTTGTTGGTACAACTGCCCATGACACAAAGCAACTACCCTCTTTTCTTCTATGAGGTTCAACTGATCCAGACGAGCTTGAACCCATTCTGCTTCCTCCAATTTTGTTTCCATTAGCACTCGCAGGGAGGGTATTTCCACCTCGATGGGAAGAACTGCTTCCATCCCATATACTAGTGAGAATGGTGTTGCCCCTGTTGACGTGCGGATAGAGGTCCGATACCCGTGCAAAGCGAAGGGCAACATTTCATGCCAGTCCTTGAAGGTCACTACCATCTTTTGCACAATCTTCTTTATGTTCTTATTTGCTGCCTCAACTGCCCCATTCATCTTTGGACGGTATGGGGAGGAATTATGATGCTGGATTTTGAAGTCGTCACACAACTCTTTCATCATCTTATTGTTCAGGTTTGTCCCATTGTCCGTGATGATCTTATTTGGAAGACCGTAGCGGCAAATTAAATCTCTCTTTATGAACCTGACAACCACTGACTTTGTTACACTGGCGTAAGAAGCGGCTTCGACCCATTTGGTGAAATAATCAATAGCGACAAGAATGAAACGATGTCCGTTTGATGCCTTGGGTTCGATGGGACCGACGACATCCATTCCCCACATTGAGAATGGCCATGGTGCTGTTAGGACATTCAGAGAGGCAGGTGGTACATGGATATTGTCGGCATAGATTTGACATTTGTGGCATTTTCTGACGTAGTTGAAGCAGTCAGTCTCCATTGACAACCAGTAGTAGCCAGCCCTTAGGATTTTTCTTGCCATGGTGTGTCCATTAGAATGGGTGCCGAACGAGCCTTCATGGACATTTTTCATAATTCTTTCTGCTTCTTCTTCTGCTACACATCTGAGGAGGACCATATCGTGATTTCTCTTGTAAAGCACTTCCCCATTTAAGAAGAAACCCATTGACAGCCTCCTAAGTGTCCTCTTATCATTCTTGGTGGCACCAGGAGGATATTCTCTGTTTGTGATATAGTGCTTGATATCGTAATACCAAGGTTTACTGTCAGGTTCTTCTTCGATTGCCACACAATGATGTGCCGGTAGGTCTCGGTGTTGGATTCGGATGAATGTCAGACTCTTATCGTTATTGATATTGAACATTGATGATAGAGTCGCCAAAGCATCGGCCAAATGATTTTCTTCGCGAGGGAGATGATGGAAATTGATCTCTTCAAATTGTTCGATCATCTTTTGGATGTGATCATGATAAGGAATTAATTTGGAATCCCTGGTTTCCCAGTCACCTTTTGTCTGGTGGATGACTAAAGCTGAGTCCCCATATACATCGAGTCTTTTGACTTTCCATTCAAGGGCTGCTTTGATGCCTAGGACGCACGCTTCATATTCTGCAATGTTGTTGGTGCAGTAGAAACTTAGTCTAGCGGTAAACGGTATGAAGCGGTTATCAGGAGAGATCAGTACAGCTCCGACCCCGTGCCCGTATAAATTAGAAGCGCCGTCGAATAACATTCTCCACCTTTCGTTATCCGGAGGATTCCCTTCTACGAATAGAGCCATTATATCTTCGTCTGGGAAATCGCACTGCATTGATTGGTAATCTTCGATGGGCTGGTGTGCCAAGTATTCAGCCAATGCACTACCCTTGATTGCTTTTTGGGTGACATATAAAAGGTCGTATTCAGATAGCAGCATTTGCCAGCGAGCGATCCTCCCTGTGAGAGCGGGTTTTTCAAAAATATACTTGACTGGGTCCATTTTAGATACCAACCAAGTCGTGTGGCTCAGCATATACTGCCTCAAACGACGTGCAGCCCAGGCCAGAGCACAACACGTTCTTTCCAACAATGAGTATCTTGTCTCGCACTCGGTGAATTTCTTGCTTAGATAGTAGATGGCATGTTCCTTCTTTCCGGATTCATCATGTTGCCCCAGTACACAACCCATTGACTTGTCTAGCACTGTTAGATACAGGATGAGAGGTCTGCCCTGCACAGGCGGCATCAGAATCGGTGGATTTTGGAGGTACTTCTTGATCTTTTCAAAGGCTTCTTGGCAATTGTCATTCCACTTTGTTTCTTGGTTTTTGCACAAAAGCTTGAAAATAGGCTCGCATGTAGATGTTAGCTGCGATATGAACCTAGAGATGTAGTTTAATCTTCCCAGGAAACCACGAACTTCTTTTTCAGTACTCGGTGCCGGCATTTCTAGTATTGCTCGTACTTTGGCTGGATCTACTTCTATTCCCCTTTGACTGACTATGAAACCCAACAACTTTCCGGATCTTACACCGAAAGTGCATTTGGCAGGGTTTAATCTGAGTTTGAACTTCCTGAGACGTTCGAAGAGTTTTTGCAGATTGACGATATGCTCTTCTTCAGTCTTGGATTTTGCAATCATGTCATCCACGTAAACCTCTATTTCCTTATGCATCATATCATGGAACAATGCGACCATTGCCCTTTGGTATGTTGCACCAGCATTCTTCAGTCCGAATGGCATTACTTTGTAACAGAAGGTTCCCCAGAGAGTGATGAAGGTGGTTTTCTCCATGTCTTCAGGGGCCATCTTAATTTGGTTGTATCCGGAATATCCATCCATGAAGGAGAACAGAGAGTGTTGTGCTGTGCTATCTACCAGGACATCAATGTGAGGCAAAGGGAAGTCATCTTTGGGACTGGCTCTGTTCAAATCTCGATAATCGACGCACATCCGAACCTTACCGTCTTTCTTTGGAACCGGTACAATATTGGCTACCCATTGAGGGTATTTTGCTACTGCTAAAAACCCAGCATCGAACTGCTTCTTAACCTCATCTCGGATTTTCAATGACATCTCTGGTTTCATCCTTCTTAACTTTTGTTTTACCGGCGGGCATTCTGGTTTTACCGGTAACTTATGCTCGACTATGTTGGGGTCCAGTCCAGGCATGTCTTGGTATGTCCATGCGAAGACGTCAACATAGTCAAACAACAACTTAACCAACTTCTCTCGGTCGCTGTCTTTCAATGTGGTGCCAATGTTAACTTCTTTTTTGTCTTCCTCCGTGCCTAAGTTGATCGTTTCAGTTGATTCCTCGTGGGGTTCGATTATTTTTTCCTCTTGTTCCATCATTCTCATTAACTCTGGAGGGGTTTCCCAATTATCCTCAACATCTTCCTCAGTTTGATTGATAGGGTGATCAAAGTTACAATATGGATTATTGGCGTTGTTATTTTCAAAGACATTTTTTTCGGATCTGCATTAGCGTAAATTAACGGAATAAAAACGAAAGAAAGAAAATAAGAAGCGAATGTAACAAGAAAAGAAAAACGAGAGTTTATTGGGAACTGAAATAACGTTGCATTGATATTAATACTGAAAGGGAAACATGCGTGCCCGAATGAAATATCCTAAGGCCTTGGGCAGAGCCAGAGGATTACATTATAGAAACATTACTTTGAACTAAAAACCACAGGAAAATCAACGATCTCCCAATTCTTGAGTCTTTTGTTTGCAGGACAAGGGTGTACAAGACTGATGATGCCTTCTTCAGTGCTTTGCTCATCTTCAACTGCAGCAATCTGATTGGGATTCAGCATTCCCGCACTCCGAAAACTTTTCTTGATGTTGCAGATGGTGATATTCTTTGTATTTGGCACCCTGCCCTCGAGTCTGGCTATCCTCCGTTCTTTCTTTTCTTCCGCAATCCTTCTTTTGTCAGCACGACTGGGCCGATATCCTATCCCATGCCTATCTTTGTTTTCTTCTGGCTGTATTGGTATCAGGATCCCCTGTCCAGTCTTTCCCAAACCCTCTCCGGCTTGGTAACCTTTTCCTATCATGAACTTGGCAACCATCATGGCAGTCTTGGATAGCATGGGCTTTGACATAGCAGATGTATGGGCAATCTCTAATGCTTGGAAGGCAGTCTCTAGGGACTCTTCAGCAGCTTCGATGTGACGAGTGGAAGATGACTTATTTATCAGTAATTCCTCTTCACCGAAGATAACCACCAGTTTGTTGTTGACTATGAACTTGAGCTTCTGGTGTAAAGAAGAGGGAACTGCCCCTGCAGTGTGGATCCAAGGCCTTCCCAAGAGACAACTGTAGGATGGGGCAATGTCCATTATCTGGAAGGTCACCACGAAATGCTCCGGACCCACTTGCACTGGTAAATCCATTTCCCCAATGACTTCCCTTTTTGATCCGTCAAAGGCCCTGACTAATACGGAGCTTGGTCTCATGTATGAACAGTCCACATCTAATTTCTCCATGGTTGATCTGGGTAATACGTTCAAAGATGAACCATTGTCAATAAGTACCCGAGCTAGGGAAAAATCTCCACACTTCACAGATATGTGTAGGGCCTTGTTGTGTCCCCTTCCTTCAGTTGGAATCTCATCATCAGTAAAGGTGAGGTAATTACTTGCAACAAGGTTTCCGACGATCCCATCAAATTGGCCGACCGAGATGTCATGAGCGACATGGGCCTCATTCAATACTTTTGTCAATGCTGCACGATGGGCATCAGAACTGAGCAATAATGACAACAGAGATATCTTTGCGGGAGTTTGGTTCAGTTGATCAACCACCTTATACTCGCTTTGTCTCATAAGCTTAAGAAATTCACTGGCTTCTTGCTCGGATAACGTCTTCTTTCCTGCATTCTTATCGACAGGTTCCTGCCCTATGCTTTTGCCCTTACGGGCTCTTTCCTCCCCTTCTTTTGTTCGGTCCTCGCTAGGCCCTCCAGGGGTATAGAAACGCCCACTTCGAGTCATCCCACCGGTCCCTGAGATGTTGATGACATCTAGATTGGTCTGAACCTTCATATCGTAACTCCACGGGACTGCATTGGTGCTTTTAAAGGGAAAAGGGACTGGCACTCGAATAGTGATTGGTTTAGGCACAACGGTGGTTAGCTTTGTGTCCTTTTTATAGTGGATTTCCAGGGGTTTCCGGATACTCTTGCTCTGGTCACTACTTGACTGGAGAGTCGACACGCCTTCCTCTTTCTTTTGAAGACCTATTTGTATTATGTGTCGGTCTAATAAGTCTTGCAGAACTGGCTTGAATGCTTCACAGGCCCCGATACAAAGGGGATCAGCACACGAGCCTTTTCTGGTACATCCTTTCATAATGATTCCGAAGTGACACAAATTAGCATGGATGAGGTCCAGGGGTGTGACAATGTCCTCTACCTTTCTGACCAATAATTGCCCCTCAACATTCTCAATGGCATTGACGGAGGGTTTCCCGTGCCCCGGCAGAGGGTTAGTGGCAACATTCGGACCATCTTCTGCGAAGCTTAACCATTTAGATTCAATTAAGTCTTGTACTACATATTTCAATGCCTTGCAATTTTCTGTTGAATGGCCAACTGCCCCAGCGTGGAATCCACAGCTAGCCTCTGGGTCATAGCTCCTAGGGAAAGGAGGTTGAAGGGGTCTCATTGGACGGGGAGTGATCAAGTTGTGACTGATGAGGTGATTGAATAGGTCTGTGTATGACATGGGTATTGGGTCGAAATTGGCGGGCTTTCTTTCTTGGTAGTTTTGTGGTCTATAGCCTGAGTTGACTTGGTGAGGTGGGGCTTGTGGTGTTTGAGTAGGTATTTGTAAAGTCTGTCGGGGGTTGTTGTAGGGAGGCTTTCCGGATCCAGAGATGGCATTAGCTTGGCCCTCCTTCTTTTTAGGGAAACCTGGGAAGGGTCTTTTCTGATTGCTGGTTCCAGCGGAGCTATATGCAATCTTCCCGTTTCTTCATCCATTCTCTAATCTTTCCCCGATGACGATCATATCTGAAAAGTTTGAAGACACGCTCCCAATCAACCTGTCGTAGAAAGGTGATTGAAGAGTATCCATGAACATTGATACCATCTCTTTTTCTAACAACGGTGGTACCACCTGTGCAGCCAAACCTCTCCAGCGTTGGGCATATTCTTTGAAGGACTCATTGTCTCTCTTCGTCATGCTCTGCAATTGTGTCCTATCGGGAGCCATGTCAATGTTATATTTGTATTGCCTCAAAAATGCATCGGCTAGGTCTTTCCAGCATCTGATATGTGCACGTTCTAATTGCATGTACCAGCTCGAAGCTGCCCCAGACAGACTATCTTGGAAATAGTGGATCAGCAATTTGTCGTTGTGAGCAAACGCTGCCATCCTCCTGCAGTACATGGTTAAGTGGCTTACAGGGCAAGTCGACCCTCTGTATTTGTCGAAGTCTGGCACCTTAAATTTCGGAGGGATGACCACGTTAGGGACGAGGCACAAGTCATAAGCATCTCTCGCACCAACATTGGATCCCTCAACTGCTCTCAACCTTTCCTCGAGCATTTGTAGTTTGTCTTGGGCTTGAGGGTTCTCCATAGAGTGATTGTGAGGGAGCCCACTCATACCATAGTAAGGATGGATCATCGGAACTATGGCTGGGTTCACATTTGGGGTATGTGAATGAGTGGGATTCCTGAGGTTGGAACCCTGAGCCTGGGCGTCAGCTATCGGCGGTGGAGGGAAGCCAAGTGGGAGTCTTTGTGGTACAACGACGGGGGTCGGGTTTTGAACTTGTGGTGCCCCTGGATTACCATCGTGACCCGTTGGTGTAAGCTGTTGTTGGCCCGCAACTCCTGAGGGACCGACTTCTGGACTAGCATTGACTGTCGGAGGTGTGTAACCTTGTGGAAGTCCGTAACGGAGGCCATATGTAACCCTGGTCATTAGTCCCAGTGGGGGGCACTGTATGCGGGATCCCGAGTCCATTGGGAGGAGGAGGGTTGGTAACTTGATTTTCCGTGTTTCCAGCGGAGACATCTTCACTTGTGTCTTTGTCCCTCAAAGTTTGTAAGACCTTTAAGATTTCAGCCATCTGTTCTTTCATCCCATCTATTTCTGCCCTAAGCTCTTGATTGCCTAGGTCTTGGGGTGGATTGCCTTGATCCGGGATATCTTGAGGCGGATTGTCCTGATTTTCTTCCATGTTTCTGGCCTGAGAACGAGTCCAATAGCGATGTTGACGCACCAGCTTGTCTTTTACTCTCTGTTGGTGGGACACATGTTATGAGTATATGTATGAGTATATGAATGGATGAAAATGCGAATGATGCATGTGTGCATGAGTCTTATTGTTTTAGGTCGGGAATTGTAAGCGCATCCTGATTTGTCATAAGTACACAGATTAAAGTTCCACAATATTTTCAAGATAAAGGAATCAGCATGTGAGACAAACAAACTTCATTGATGGAGGAAAGTACAACATTTTGGAAGTAAAACTTCGACAAGAAAAGTACAATGTTCTTTAAATTTCACTCAAATACATATGGCTTTCATTTTTCCACTCCTCCCTCTTTTTCTACTAGTAGCGCTGCCAGCCTTCTCCCGGAGTTCGGCAATCAGAACCTCGCAAAACTCCATGAATTTGGAAACTTGGACCGGGGTGTTAAACGGGTGCATTGCCGCGTTAGCCTCCTTCAGACGTTTGGGGATTCCTACGATAGCTTGATCGGCCAGCCATGCCAGCTTTGAGAATCTGTCTTTCCAGTATAAGCTTTCATTCTTCAGCTCTATGAAGACTTCATGGTTTTCTATCTTGCTGACCAACTCCACGAAGCGGTTCTCCCAATAGATGCTTTCTGTCTTCAGCTGGTGGTAGACCTCCTCTTGATATCTGATATGGTCGTTCAGCTCATCAGATTTTTCATGCTCCCTTCTTAAGGCTTGCTGGTATTCTCGGAGTATCTCTTCAATGGTATCTTTATCCTGCTTGATACTTTTCACTTGCTCTTCAAACTCGGCTGCCATCATCCGAGACTCTCTTTTTGATACCATTAGCAGGCTCTGTGCGGTCTTTTCAGCCATCATTGATTCTTCCCATAACTTTTTCCATTTGTATGTATCATCGATGGCTTGGTCCACTTTCAGGTTGCTACGTTTGATTTCCTCTTTCGCCCCTCTTAGGTACCTTTGAACCTCTAGTTTGTTCTTTTGTTCGATCTTGAGCTGCTTGCGGCTGTCTTCAATGGCCATTGACTTACTTGCATTCTCTTCCTCCAACTTCTGGTTCTTTAGGAGCACTTTCTCTAACTCTGCCTGCAAGCCCTTCTTTTCTTCCTCGGCTTTTGACAATGCCATTTTAAGCTTATCTAAATCTTCAACAGTGGGAAGGGTAGGTTCAGGTATTTCTTCCTCAACCCATAGTGCACTTTAGTAAGGCAATCGGGTGTCTTGGATCCTCTTTTGGAACCATTGGCGAAAGGTGGTTTCCTTATCGCCACTCTTCTTAGTAAGCTCTTGTCCCTTGCGGACGACCATATCCCACGCTTGAGAAATCTTCCGGAGCATGTCAACCTCTTTTGGGCTTCCTTCATGGAGGTAAAAAGGGATTAACATGTCTTCGGTGGGCGGATTTCGCATGGGGTACCCCAGCTGTCTTAGAGTTAGAGAAGGATTGTAATTTATGCATCCTCTTGTCCCCATGAGCGGGACGTTTTGAAAGCTTCCGCATTGAAAAATTACTGTGGGCCTCTCTTTCCACCATGATGGGTGCCAACGAACCTTATATTCATGAAGGCCCCCCAGCACTTGCAACCATTCACCAGTGTTCATTGCCTTCACATCACACCCTCTGGCGTCTTCAATTGGGCCTTCTACTCTGACTTTGTTAACGAAAGCATGGGTGAGAAGCCAAACATACAAGGCGTGCAGGCAGCAAGATATCCTTTTTCCCCTTAGCTCACTATAATGAGTGAAAGTACAGTAAGTGTCTGCAAGCATGGCTGGAATCGGATCCTTGAAGGATAAGAAGACGCCAATAGCTGTTGTGTCCACATATCTTTCAAGGCGTGGAAATAGGACAATGCCAAAGATAGTCAAAGCTAACACCTGCTTAAAAGGACCCCAATTTCTAGCGTCCGCGAAGAATTTCATTTGGCCTTCCAGATACTCTTGTGGGAATCCTGCAATGCCATTTCGATTTTTCTTCCGGAGCTTCAAGTTCTCTTTGCTGGTTTGTAACATTGAGGCGAGTTTCTCATCTGTGTAGTATTGTCCCTGATACTGGTAGGGTCCATTGTCTTGTTGAGGAAAGCCGAAGATCTGTGTATATTCTTCCAGGGTAGGTGCCATCTGGAAATTTTTGAAAGTGAAGCATCTTAATGAAGAGTCGTAGAACTGGCTCAAGGCGGCAATGGCATCCGTTTGCACGTCCAATTGTAGTAACATAATAATCTTCCCATACACCCTATCAAAAGACCTGCGCTCGATGGGCGGCAATCGACCAGCAAATTCCCTTAGACTTGTCAGGTTAGGCTGCTTCACTATAGGGTAGTTCAGAGTTTGGATTGCTTCACAGTTTGATCCCATATTGCCTTGCTTATGACAAAACTTTCGAACCTCTTACAATTCCCGGCAAACCTAAATGAGATGAATAGCATGCAATGTGAGGATTTTTTTTTGTATTTTTTTTTTGTGAAATAATGATGATGTATGATGAATTAAAGAAAGACGTTACATGCGTTAATAAAAGCATATTTTGGTGATTCAAATTTTGAGGAACATTAACCATGTCACATAAAATATACGTAAAGGAAAAAAAAGAGTAAATGGTTTTCATTATTTGATTTTTTTAAAGATAAAAAGTTTTTGCGATGATGCAACAGGTAGGTGAATTGCTTTTGTGTCCTAAACAGGTTATGTCTTACATATAGGTCACGGTCTAGGGTCACTTATGTGATCAACCTCTCAGGTAGTTCTATTCACTTCCTCACAAAGGTTTCCAGAGCTAAAATCCCTTTCACGATATGACCCACAACGATAGCGAGCTACCTGGTGTGGGATGCCGCGAAAGAGCATACTATGGTTGAGATTTTCATGAGAGTCAGACAGATAAATCCAGAATGACTGTCACTAATCATCTCCGCTCGTCCTAAGTTATTTTTCAGACCCGGGTATAGGGCCCCACTCAGAAGTGTGTGAATAAATAGGTGTAGGTGATGTGTGTGATATAAGCAACCTAAACTACCCAGACTGCAAAAGAGCAAACAGATAGCAATATGAAAGTCTCCTACCCTAAGGTTTGCAAGAAAACAAATAGCAGTATAAAAGTCTTCTACCCTAAGGTTCAATATGCGAATATAAAGACTAAGGGTAAATAAAGTACTAAACTAATAATTTACACATTTAAACAAATTAGGCTTGACCCTCTAAAAAAGTGTCCCCAGCGGAGTCGCCAGCTGTAGCGACCGAAGAATCCGGAGGAGGGATCCTTCGTTGCTTTTGAACAATGGAGCCGCCATCAATATTTATTTTTAGGAAAACATTGAAAAAACCTATGTTTTTGGGTTCGGGGGTCGATTAAGTGCGGGGAAGGTACAAGCACCCCGCAACATCCTAAAAAGGTTACCTTTTAATTTAATGTGTAGAAAAATTAGTTTAAAGAAAACACTTTAATTTACCCTTTTTTGTTATTTGCAAAAAAAACGGAAAAGAAGACTTAATAAAAATTTTAGTTTTTTTTTGCGCTCGACGGGAGTGGGCCCCCGCTCCTACGTATCTCTGGGTGCGATGGAGAAATCAAAGCTACGTAGTTCTTGGGTAGAAAATATTTGTGTGTTGGTATTTTTTATTTTTGAAAAGTTTGGGAAAACTAGAGGCCGTCCATGGTGACCAAACAGATAAATCCAGAGTGGTCGTCATTAATGGCTTATTCGGAAAAGAAGGTATTTATAGCGTTCAAACAAGCGAGGCCCAGAGTGACCGCCATAGATAACCTATTTTTTTGAGCGAATTCGATTTTTCGAAAGAAAGAAAGAAAAAAACGGTTCGGAAGCATCACGTTGTGAATAAAAGCGGAGTAGGTGATAAAAGGGGGGTGCAAATAATAAAGGAGTTGTATTAAAAAGGGAGGTGTGAATAGCGTTTTGACGCTAGAAAAAAAAAAGGGTCACCGGGGGTGCAAATAGCGTTTTGGCACTGTTTTTTTTAAAAAGGATGCCGGGGGTACAAATAGCGTTTTGACGCTTTTTTTTTTTAAAAAAGGATGCCGGGGGTGCAAATAGCGTTTTGACGCTAAAAAAACGATTGATTGGTTTATTTTTACTTTTTCTATTCGACTCTAGAACGCGTGATTCTTGAAGCGCTTTTTTCCTAAAAAAAAAAACTAGACTAAACAAGCGATATGAAGAAAAATTCTTTTGTTTTTTGATTGTCCTAGTTACTATTTAATAAAAGGGTACCTTGTTTGTTCTTTATTTGGAAGAATGGTCATTTGTTGTTTTTTCTTTAAAAAAAAAGGGTAGTGACATTAGTATCCATTTCTTTTAAGAAAATATTATTTTTTTTTTTAAAAAAGGTTTATTTTTAATCCGAAAATAAAAAAGGAACACATTTTTTTATCACTTTTTTTTAATCCGAAAATTAGTAATTGTTTATTAAAAAAAACAACACATTTTTTTTCACTTTTTTAAATCCGAAAATTAGAATAATTTATTAAAAAAAAACACAACATTTTTTTTCTTTTCTTTTTTAATCCGAAAATTAGTAACATTTTTTTTATAAAAACAGCAATAAAAAAAAGTTTTTTTTAGAGCAACATTTTAACAAAAGAAAAGCAACATTTTAACATGAAAAAACAGCAACATAAAATTTTTACAGCAACATTTTAAACATAAAAAAAAAACAGTAACTATATCTACATAAAAAAACAGCAACTAAAAATACAAAAAAAAAAATAGTAACAATAGAATCTAAATTACATTACAGCAACTACAAAACTAAAAAAGGCAACAAATTCGAAATTACAGCAACTTTAAAAAAATAAAACAGCAATAATTAATTAAAATATTACATTGCAATACCTTAAACAAAATTCGGAAATGTTGAAGAGGAAGTTTTCTTCTTCGGATTTCTCCAATACAACGAATCTAAACTAAAGAAAAAAAAAATTTCGGAAGGAGAAGGAAAGAAAAAAAATAGAAATTACAGTGAACAAGCCTCACTATTTTTCTAAAAATCTACCCCCTTTTTTTTGCCTACGAAAACTTCTTCTTCTTCCCTTTTTTGAGAACCCCCTTTTTTCGAAAAAATGCTTTCCTCCTCCTCTAAAACCGTGGCCTTCAAAGTCATGGCCTCCCCCCTATTTATACAAAGAAAAAAAGCTCTTTTTTCTTCCTTCTTCGTTTTCTCTGACTTCAAGCATGCCTTGTACAGTATTTTTTTTGACTTGAGAAGGGTTTGATATGATGGAGGGGTGAAGGTTTGGAGGTAGTTGGTGAAGGGGAATGATGGTTTGTGTGTGAGAAGAGGAAATGGGGCGTGAGAGGAGGAGAGCCATGTGAGGGAGATGAGTGTGTGAGTGTGGGTGTGTAGGAGGGGGATTGGAGAAGTGATGAGTGAATGTGAGAGAAGAAAAAAAAGAAAGGGAAAGAGTGAGGTTGAGAGAGTGCCGTGAGTGTGAGAGAGGAAAGAGAAAGGGAAAGAGTGAAGTGTGTGAAGTGATTGAAGTGGAAGAGGTTTGGTGAAGGGAAAAAAAAAAATAAAAAGTGGGTGTGAGAGAGGGGGGGGGGGGGCGTAGGTTTGAGGGAGGAAAGAGAAAGGGAAAGAGTGAGGTTGAGTGTATTGGGAAGGGAAAAATGGGGAAGTGGGAAGTGTGGGGAAGTGGTATTGAGAGAAAAGAGGAGAGGTGGAGTGTGGAAGGGAGAAAGGTGGGGTTTGACCATGGGATAATAGGGGGTGGGGTCGAATATGGAGGGGTTTTGGGGGATGAATGTGGATGGATTTTTGGGTTAAGGGGGGATTGAATGTGGATGGCTTTTAGGGTAAAAGGGGGAAGTCGAATTAGGGTTAGGAGGAGGGGAATTAGGGTTTTGTGATGAGTTGGGTTATGGGTTGTGGGTTAGTGGGTTTTTTTTTTGTTGGGTTGGGTCATGCGAATTGCGCTAGCCATTTTTGTTGGGTTGGGTTTCCATGACAGCACCTTATTTTTAATAGACCCCTCCCCACTTCCTTCTTGGCTTATTTTTATTTCTTCACTTCTAAATAAAATATTTTTGGTGATTAAAACCCATAGCAATAAAAACAAGAAAATAATACATGACATAAAAAAGATTATTATTTTATTTATTATTATTTTTTTTTTATAAAAAAAAAACTCTCAATTATGATCGGACAAAATTAGGGTATTACAACGGGGAAACCTTGTATATGTACCTCGCAGTAGCAGATGAAGCGATAAGTGCTGTACTCATCAGAGAAACTAACACTGGCCAGATGTCGGTATACTTCGTAAGTAAGGCATTACAGGGACCCGAGCTGAGGTACCAAAAGGTTGAAAAGGTTGCTTTGGCGTTGGGAATTGTAGCCAGGCGCCTCAGACCATATTTTGTGGCACACCAAGTGGTAGTTCGAACCAACCAACCAATCAGACAAATCCTCCATCGCCCCGACCTGGCTGGGAGAATGATCAAATGGGCAGTCGAACTCTCAGAGTTTGAGATCAAGTACGAGACAAGACCAACCATGAAGGCTCAGATATTGGCAGATTTCGTAGCCGAAATGACAGCAACACCACAAGTAGACAGTGGAAACGGCATGGACCCTCCACGTGGATGGGTCCTCAAACAGCAAAGGAAGTGGAGCCAGGCTGATACTTGAAAACTCAGAAGGACTAATGATTGAGGTATCCCTGACATTCTTATTCCCCACATCCAACAATCAAGCAGAATATGAGGCTTGCATAGCCGGCCTACAGTTGGCCAAAGACTTCGGTGCCACACAACTTGAACTCCGCACGTTTTCACTGCTAGTTGTCTCCCAGATCAACGTAGCATTTGGTGCCTATGACCCGGTGATACAGAAGTACCTTGCAAAAGTACGCGAACTCCTAGGATTGTTTAGCACGGCGGAGGTGAAGCATGTGCCAAGGGGGGACAACACCATAGTTGATATACTCTCCAAGCTGGCAAGCACCAGAGCGTCAGGGAACCATCGAAGCGTCATTCAAGAAACTCTATCCACTCCAAACGTCCTTCTAAGCAAAGGATCGCCTGCCTCCATCCTCACTGTTGAAGCAAGCCAAAACTGGATAACCCCTATCCGTCGGTATATCCTCGAAGGGCAATAGCCCACTAATACAAAGGAAGCGGCTTCCGTAAGAAGGCGGACAGCATCATACTCGGTCATTGAAGGACAGCTTTTTCGGAGAGGCTTCTCCATGCCTCTATTAAAATGAATAGAGGGGCCAGAAGCGGACTACGTGATCGCAGAAATCCACGAGGGAATCTGTGGGCAACACCTAGGAGGACGAGCCTTGGCAGCAAAAGCACTCTGGGCGGGTTATTACTGGCCCACCATGAATGAAGATTCACAAAATTACGTAAAAAGAGGTGACAAGTGCCAAAGATACGTCGATGTGCACGTCGCCCCTTCATCCGATATGACATACCTAAGCTCTCCCTGGCCTTTCGCGTGGTGGGGGATTGACCTTTTAGGCCCCTTTCCTCCAGGCCCAGGGCAGGTGAAGTATTTAATCATCGCTATCGATTACTTTACCAAATGGATCGAAGCCGAGCCCTTGACCACGATCACGGCAAAAAATTGCATGAAGTTCTTTAAGAAAAATATCATGACCAGATTCGGCATACCAGAGGTAGTCATCACCGACAATGGCACACAGTTTATAGACAAAGGTTTTAGGCAACTGATGGCCAACTTGGGCATCAAACACCGCTTCACATCGGTAGAACACCCCCAGACCAACGGACAAGCAGAGGCAGCCAACAGAGTAATTTTGAGAGGATCACGGAGGAGACTTGACGAAGCAAAGGGCTGCTGGCCGGAAGAACTACCAAACGTCTTGTGGGCCTACATAACTACCCCACACTCATCAATTAGAGAGTCACCTTTCCGGATGGCATACGGAACAGAAGCGGTTATACCCGTCGAAATCGGAGAGTTAAACTGGAGGACCAAGCACCCAAATCCTCCAGAAGCCAACGAGCAAAGACTCCGAGAGGAGTTGGACTTCGTAGAGGAATTTAGAAATCAAGCAGCGCTGAAGGACATGGTGATCAAGCAAAGGATGGCTGCAAGGTTTAATGCCAAGGTGGTCCCTAGAACCTTCGAGGTGGGAGACCTAGTCCTACGAAGGGCAGACGTAGGTTTGAAGAATGCTTCCCAAGGAAAGTTAGCCCCTAACTGGGGAAGGCCCATACAGAATAATTGCAGAAACCGGAAACGGAGCTTTCAAGCTGGAAACTTTGAACAAGGAACCAATACCTAGAACTTGGAACGCCGATAATTTAAGGAAATTTGTTGTATGAACGAAACATGAATAATAAATCAATGTAATAGCATGAACCGTTAATATGCGTAAATGAATGAAATTTTATCCTAATAATTCAAGATATTGTTTTGCAATACTTGCTGTTACTTGCAGGATAAAAAGCCAGGTCCTGACAGCAGCAGCGGGGGACCAGGCAACTAATGTGAAAGCCCGACGGTAAAAAAGGGGCGGCATGAGATCGACGCTGCGATCGTTTGCGCTACCTACAAATCGAGGCTCGAGTCGACCTACTCGTTTCGCGAAGCGACTTAAAGCGTGTCGCAACCTCTGATGGGCGAGTTAGAATCAGACCGAGTTCTGATAAACTACCCCACAGAGTAAACCTGACCACGGGGCGATATGGTATTGTACATTCGGATGCGCAAGGCACGACTTACCCCCGATGCTATCCAACATGCACCAGTTATAAAGATAAGAAACAAGCCAGACAAAAGTAAACATGGATAACTCAAAATGTAACATAGACGGTCATCTTGGAAACGGTAAGGCCCTTCAAAGCGATATACAGAAAGAAATCCAACAAGATAAAGACAAATTAC